>CM053760.1:21969081-22087062 GCA_028658305.1 Pachyuromys duprasi
TCTGGGTTGTTTCCAGGTTCTGGCTATTACAAATAAAGCAGCCACGAACATGGTTGAGCAAATGTCCTTGTTGTGTACTTGAGCATCTTTTGGATATATGCCTAAGAGTGGTATAGCTGGGTCTTGAGGAATCACTATTCCTAATTGTCTAAGAAAGCGCCAAATTGATTTCCAGAGTGGTTGTACAAGTTTGCATTCCAACCAGCAATGGAGGAGGGTTCCCCTTTCTTCACAACCTTTCCAGCATGTTTTGTCACTTTAGTTTTTGATCTTAGCCATTCTGAGAGGTGTAAGGAAACACAAGTTTTTAAGCAAGAATATTTGCAAAACAGAAAACAGGAGAGGTAAAGTAATAAACCTGAGAAATGAACACTTTCTTTATTCATTTATATAAAAATGATGAATTTAGTACCAAGTGGTGAATGGAGTATTGGACTGTTTCTCATTTTAAATCTCTTTTAACCTTCCCCACATCTCACAAGCATGATGAGCAACTGGTTGAGAATTTGATTAGATGGGCCAATATTCAAAAATCTGTGATTTATTATAAGCTTTGAACAAGACAACACCTAGGTCAACACTCTACAGAATGACCACAAAGTGATCCAAACCCTACAGTAAACTTCAGGAAATGACTAGACTGATAGTTACAATCCTATAATTCAAATTCTTATCTAACTACACAGAAGCAGTAGTACTAATTAAGTTCTTAAAGTACATGTATTCATGGCAGAAACCAAAGTTTCCATTCACGGGAGCCGTACTGGAATCCCTTCCTAATAACGCTCTGCTCTTAACAGTGAGGGAGAGGAAACCCAGGAGCGGCATGTGCCCTAAGGAAACTTCACTCAGAAGGGCCAAGAATATGCTTTGCCTGTCGCTAGGAAGGGAGGGGATGTGAAGGCTGCGGAGGAGGGAAGCCCTAAAGGTTTCACAAGGTATGGGCGCTCAGCCCTGTAAACCCTGCACACAAGCAGCTGGGACAGGTGGATTGCTACACCGCTAAGCCCTGCTGGGTTACAGAGTGATTTTCAAGCCTGCCTGCCTACAGAGTGAGGCCCTGTCTCAAAATCCTCTGGGGGGGGGGGGTCTTCAGAGGTGAGAAAAAATCACATCTGATCATTGCAATTAGGAAAGATTCCACAAAAGTACTTTGTAAAGTTTGGTTATAAGGTTTTTATAGCTGAGTTAATGTGTTTAAAGCATATTGTATCACATTTTAGTAAATAAAAGAAACTTCATCAGTTTGCACAAAATATAAATCCACTAGAAGAGTGGTCAGGAAGGGCTTCGGGTGATGAAATGACAGAGTCCTCGACGGGAGGGGTAGATCCACACAGGGAAAAAATAGCCTGAAAAGAATAAGAACAGTCCGAGGCCAGGTATGGTGACCTTTGATCCCAGCACCCTAGAGGCAGAGCAGGAGGCTCTCTGTGATTTTAAGACTACCCAGGTTTACAGAGTGAGTTTTGGGACAGCCAAGGCTATAGAGAAACAATCTCTGGCAATACAAAATAAACAACCACAACAAAAAGGAGTAGTCAGGGAAGTTCACATGCATATTTTCAGATATTTTCCATTTTGTTCTCACAGGCAGCTCATTCTAAGTGGAAAGGAGTGATATATGTAGACTACATGGGATTCAGAGGAAATCTAATGGCCTGCCACATGAGAAGACCACATTTTGAGGCTGGCATTGTTTTTCCTAAGTGAAAAAGAAAGCTCTTTTCCCCTAAAAACAAAATAACTAACAACAACAAAACATGTGCAATGTTTTTACTTAGGAGAATTTCTTTTTGGTTTCAGCTTTATGACGGGCCACTATGGATGGGACGCTACTGTGGAAAAAATCTCCCCCCATCAGGGGCTACCACCGGCTCCAAGCTTCATGTACTGTTCCGTACAGATGGGGTTCCATTAGGAGAGAAAGGATTTAAGATGCAGTGGTTCATTCATGGTAAGCCCCTTGTTGATTTTGTTGTATTAATAATTGCTATTTGGCTAAGAATTGTCTCCATACCAATTCAATCCTTGGAAACAGTAGCATCAACAAATAATGACTGCAAAGCAGTAACCTAGAGCTAAGCTTTAGATAACTTATTGAGACCTCCATGAAATTGTGAGAGTTAAATTTTGCTGGCATTCTGAGAAGAAATGAAGTTAAAAGTAGAAGAGATTTAGGTAACTGCTTGGGTAGGTGAAGTGATAATCTGCTTTAGAGCAGACAGAATAGGCGTTGAGCTTGGTGAAATAAAATGGTAGAAAGACAGTCTACCCAGAACCTGGAAAATCCTTCTAAAGTGTTCAAATCACATACTGTCTTATCTAGATTTAAGTGGCACCAGGTGTTTGCAAGGGTCCCTGAAGGAGACAACTTTCTGCTTCAAAACTTTAAGGGCAGAAAGCTTCTCTGGGCATAGAAGTGTCATGGGCCAAGGGCTTCAATACGTGGTCTTTAATCTTAGATATGCACACAGGAATTGCCTAGGAGTTTGAAGCCTGGCCTGGGTTCCAAGCCCTAAGAGATAGGATTCAGTTGGTCAGTGTTTGACTATTGTCACTTTAAATCCCTTCCTAAACAATACAGCCTTGCAGTCAGGTTGGAAGAGCAATTCAAGAAACTACTCACCCTCCCCTCCAGGCTGTTCCAGCTTCTCTGGCTAGAGGCCACCCTAAAGAGCTTGAAGGGATGGTCATTACTGGCTACACCCAAATTACTGTATCATTGGGTTCTTCTAGCCAATATGCCAAGTCCCCTGTTGAAAGCTCTAAGGTTTTATTGAGCCAAGATTTTTCTTTCACTTCTATTTGGAATCTGTCTTCTTTTAAGAGAGTCAAAGACACCCTCTGTCTATTCTCTTTTCCTGTTTACTATTGCAAAATTTTCACCATTTGATGAAAATTTGCTTAAGTCAGAGCCAGAGTTATGCAACAATATTTTATTAGTTAGGACCAAAACTAAAAAGAAAAAAAAAAGTTTTAACTCTACTGCCCACTATCTAAAAATGGTACTTGACAATAATCTTCTGGAAGGAGAACAGCAGCAGTTTAAGCCAATACAAAATTAATTGATATGGCATGTTATCGTCATGCCCTATTAGTGTATCATATGCTCTGTATCTGAACTATGTAACTTCAGATGACTTGAGAGAAGGAGTCAACAGAGTAAGCAGCAGGCATAAGGTCTTTACTGGGAATGGTACCCTGATTATCCATCAAAGGAAAACTGACGACAAAGATTATACATTCTTCTGTTTATTATAGTTAGGGGTATCAAGGAATGCTTTCATAGTAGGTACCATGATATAACTAGGGACACAGATCTACATGCAGACACTGAAATGGTTCAATTTCCACATCCACTACAGTACAGGAAAGACATGAAGCATGCAAATTAATATGCAAAATCAAATCAGGTGAGCACTGAGGGAACACAGAGAAAGAGATCAGATAGCATTGGGGTAAGCAGGCAGGCAGGCAGGTGGGGAAGTCTTCTATTAACTTGCAACCTCTGCAGGGCTGGAGAGATGGCTCAGAGGTGAAGAACACAGGCTGATCATGCAAAGGTTCAATTCCCAGCACCCACATGGTGGCTCACTACCATGTGTAGTGAGATCTGGTGCTCTCTTCTGGTATACAAGAACACATGCAGGCAGAATGATGTGGAAAAAAGGAAGGAGAGAGAGAGGGAGGAAGGGAGGGAAGGAAGGACCTATAAGACACAGATTAAAACCACCGAAGCCACAGTGTCTTCCTGGGCAAGGCCTTCATACTTCCTAAAATCATGTAAGATTCCCCTCTTAAAATACAGAGTACAATAGAAAATATACCCTAAACATAGTCATGCATCCCTAAATAATAGGGACACGTTTCGAATAATACATTGTTAGCCCATTTCATCATTGTGAGCCTCACAGAACATTCCCACATACAGTGAAATGCAAAGTCACCTGGTGACATAATCTGTGGGCTACCTAGGATTGTGCTGCCCACCCTCGACTGAAATTCATTCTGCAGCATGTGACTCTCAGTCTTTGCATGTGATACTCATTACATGTGTTTGTGTGTATATGAATACATATAACACATCAGTATACAAAAGCCAAAGACAAGACTATCATTGTTCCTCTGTGTTTCTGCCCAGAGTCAGTCCAGATCCCCAGCCTGACCTGGCCCTAAGCATCTCTTCTTCACCTGGCCGGGAGGAGTGATGTTAAAGCTCTGATCTCTTTTTATCAGCATCAAATCATATGAAGCCCCCTCCCCTCTGGCTCCTTTCCACACTATGCTATAAGAGCTCAGAAAATGCTTGCTTGCAGAGCTCAGAATTGACAGTGACATCATTTCCTGAACACTGTGGCCCAGGAACTGCTACACACGTAATTCATTTTGCTCCGTAATAAATAAATCCGTTTACCCAGTGTGCCTTTCTGTCAACAGCACAAATCTTCTATTTACTTTGAGAAAATGGATCTACAAGCGGGCTTTCTCTGTGGGTCCATTTTGAAAGTGGCTCTGTAGATACAAAATAAAGCCCACACTACAGTGTTTTTATGCTGATCTTCAAAGAGAAGCCCACCCTGGAAATAAAGGAACAGCCACAGCCGCCCTGCCTGGCTAATCGGTTCACAGGATTCAGCATTGAGGGCTTTGTTCCAAAGCTCAATTCTATCCTGGGAGCCTTGGTCTGAGCCACTAAAGGGTGTATAGGGCTTTCCATAAGTTGTGTGAATAGGAGCCTGCCAGCCAGCTGCATACACCCCTCCTCCCTTTCCCTGCTGCTCCCCAAGAGCATACAAACAAGGTCAAGGAGCTTTGTGAGCAGAGAGTGACATTTGCAAAGGCAGCAAGGCACTTCAGCAAGGGAGCCAACAGGGGAAGAGCTAAGTGGCATGTGAGCAGGAGGTGATGTCACCATGGACTTCCACAAAGGAAAGTGTGGCCTTTTCTTTGGGGAGATAGATGACATCATCCTCCCAGATGGGGGCTACTCCATTCTGTTTTCTTTTTAGTTGTTAATGAGATTTCTAGGTCTTAGAGGTTTTAGAAATTGGTTTGGGAGAACATTTTAAAACATTTTTCAAGGCTGTGAGTAACTTGAGTTCAAAAGATAACACCTCCCTGGCTAGCTGGACATTCAGCCCTGCACCAAGGGCTTCTCAAAGGTTTACTTTCAGAATGATGGCCAGGAACCTGCGCAGGGTCAGCCATTTTTCTTTTCAACCCTCATTACAACTCTTTCTCTCAAAAAGACAGTAGTAGTTTGTGACTACTATTGGTCCTTCAGGGGAATTTCTTCTAATTTGACATTTTCATTTGTTTTTGTGACTTAGAGTTGTAAGCCTGGGTTTCTGGGAGCACTCAAGTTTTAAGTATTGTGATTCTGATATGTATATAGGCATATATATACATATATATGCAAACATGGATGCTGAGCGGTCAGGTTCTTAGAAGGAGAGAAATGGCACACAACATCAATGATGCCTGTTTTAAAAAGGAAAAAAAGAGTATTCTTTAAAGTATATAGATAACAAGCATCCTAACATAGCAGAGGAACATGAAGTACACAGAAGATGTTTAGTATGGCTCAGTATTAAATGCTATAGATGAAAAATTAGAAAATAAATACTCCATAGGGGCTAATAGTGAGTGAAATGCTGGGAAACACTCCGAAAATCACATGCTAGAGAATAAGGTAGGATTGGCGGGCTGACTGATGAAAGACAAGCGCAGAAAGCTTATACTTTTTGCTGCCGCCAGAGAAGGGCCATAGATGGATTTTTTTTCTGTTACTATGGATGGATTTCAAGGCTTTGAATATGCCAGGCAAGCACTCTGTCACTTTGTGGCATGGTATCCCCAATCCCTGGAGTTGGGCTTTTATTTTGAGGAAATGTAGTGACGTGCACAGATGTACACTCTAATAATAACATAGGGGTGCGGCTTTCACAGGCACACAGTAACAGTGACCTGAAGGTGCTTGTAGAGAAAGAGCTCAGCAATTAAGAGCACTGGCTGCTCTTCCAGAGGACCTGGGTTCAGTTCCCAGCACCCGTGTGGCAGCTCATAAAGTACTTGTGGATCCAGTGCCCTCTGGATCTTGTAGGTGTCAGGCATGCACATGGTGCACAAACATACCTGCAGGCAAAACAGCTATATACATAAAGTAAAAAAGAAAACTGAAAAATAATATAGGTAAGAAGATACAGAAATGCAGACAGAGATAGAGTGACTTGTGGGCACTGTGACAACAGAACAGGGAGAAAGAATGGGAACAGAAATCGAGGCAGTGTGGAAAGTGGGATAGCAGACGTAATGTCAGATTAGATGCCTATGAGTCTGTGCAATGAAAAGAAGGGTCTTAGTCAGTCCAGCATCCCACAGTAGGGCATCTGGTGCTGGATGGTGCTGGTATCCATAGCCAGGGAGCCTAACATGAGCCTGTGCTTCTGTGGGAGTATGAGCTACAATCTGAGCATGCAGAACTCAACATCCTGTGAAACAATTGGAAGAGGTGTTCTTCCTGCCATTGTCTGTGTGCCTGGGAAAGCTGTTTGGGCCTGGGGCAGAAAGGTGATGCAGTAAACCTCTGACTAGTAAATTCAGCACATAAATGTGATGGCTTTTTATTTTATGGCCAAGACTTTTAAACTAAGAAGTACCATATTAGTCTTTGTCCCCATGGTGTATGCAATCCAGTTATAAAGAATCTTTGAAAGACAGACCGCCTGTTTAAACAGCATTCCTAATAAATGAATGATTATTGTTTTTTTCCCATTTTTTTTCTGTGTATGTGTAGGAAGGTGTTTACTCTCCATGTGTGCCCATGGATATGGAGGCCTGAGGCTGAGGCTGGGAATAATCCTCCAGCTCACTGATGTGTTTGTTCTTGCTCTGGGGATCCTGTCTCTACCTTCAGAGTGTAGAAATACAAATGGGTCGCCATGCCTATTTGCCTTCTTAACTTGGGTTTCTGGATTCTAAAACTCAGTCATTATGCAAGTACTTTAGCCACTGAGCTGTCTCCCCAGCCCAATATCATTGTTCTAAAATCAGGGAGTGGAAGATGTCAAGGAAGGAGTTTACAGTCGAAGAAATGGTGACAGACAACAGACAGGACCTGAGGGGAATTGTGCGACTATGTTACTGAAAGAGAGGGATACAGATGTGTAAAGTAAACAGGCTAAAAGGTCAAACGATCTAACCTACTGGCCCTTAACAAGGAAACTGAAGGTGATACAGCCAGCACTGCAGTAAATTCTAACACATGATTGCCATATTTTCTTTCCCCGATACTTTCTTCAATGCCAAAGTTTGAAATCATATTATTTTGGTTTTCATGTTTGAACATTAGTTTGAGATTGAGACCTTTTTAATTATTTCATGATCATTCTTTTGTGCCTATCTTGAGCTTTCTTTCTTCGTGGTATTTGCAATGAGAGTGAGTTTATAAAATGTGGTCAGCCCAGATTCCAATCAACAAAACTGGCCTGTGCATCACCCCCTGTGGAAGAGCCCTTCCTCTCAGTTGGTGATGGAATCACTGTCACAGTGCCACTTCCTGCTAAGCTGTGACAGATACAACATCACACTGCGAGAAAAGAGAACACAGGCATTCCTCTATTGCTCAGGGGCCCTGACTTAGGATCAAGGCACATCTCCCTCTTGCACCAAATCTTTACACTAGTGATTGGAAAAGATGAGAAAAGAGATGAAATCCTGTCATTGTTTTAAGGTTATACTGTGTTATGACATAAATTCTGTTTGGTTTGGACAGAGATTTAAGAAAAATTAGAGGGAGAGCCACTAGTTGTGTTCGCATCCAAGGGTAGTTGTTTAATAGCTCACTAAATTTCCCTCAGATTTTTCATACTGTACACATAACTGTATTTTGCCTGCTTTAATACTTTGAACTTCTGTCTTAGTGATACGTTAAAATATTTTTAGGGGTGAAGACTAGAACTGAACGGTGCCTTTGTATAGAGCCAAGCTTGGGGGTTTGATCATGGTCCTGTAGCTGTCTTTTGATTTTGACAAATTCTTTATTTTTAATTTTTTATTACAGTTTATTCACTCTGTATCCCAGCTGTAGCCCCCTCCCTCAGCCCCTCCTGATCCTGCCCTCTCTCCCTCTTCTCCCCTGCCCCTCCCCCAGTCCACTGATAGGTTGTAGCTTTGTTCAAACCAAGTTCTGAATGAGGGACACTAATTTAAACCATCTGTTTACTAAGGAAGGCAGCAGTGCCTGCATGTATTTCTAGATATTTAGAAAGCTGAGCAAGAGACTCGCTTGAGCTCTTTAGTTTGAGATTAGATTGAGCCTGAGTAATCTTGTCTCAAAAAACAAACAAAAAACACAAAACCAAACAATCTGTTTACCAATAATCCTACTTTTGGAATAAATTTCTCAAAAAAAAAATAAAAAAAGAAAGAAAGAAAAGGTTTGCAGCTTATTTTGCTTTAGGCTCAAGACTTTCCACAGCAAGTTCTGTGATCAGAAGCAATGGTGAACATGCGTAGATCTTTCACAATGTGTGGAAAAGCAAAGTCCTTCTTTTTTTTCCTTCCTTGACAACACAGTAAATACATATATACATAAACACACAAGCTGACCTTTGTTTAATGTTGGCTCTGAGTCTGTAGCCAAAACCTCTGGGACCTTATAGCCCATTTCCCACATTGCCACTGTTTGAAAACATCTGAGTTCTATTTCCACTGCTACTCTTTCAAACAGTTATAAAACAGCAAAAAATAACCCTCAAATAACCATGACCTTCCAAAGTCATATATTGCACAATTTAGAATAATCCTTGATTTGGGGCCAAAGGGAGAGTTTTCTCAAATCTTCTATTTGTGTTCTGGTTTCCTGGCAACAGCATCCCTGTTAGAAATTTGCACATTTTTTTTTTCTGGAGAGTCCACATTTTCTCATACAATGGAAAAGGAAGCGGCCAGATATTTCTTTTCAAGTTCAAATACTGTAACAGACACAAACGACCAAACTCACACATGAGGGCCATTATGTTTGATATGGAACACTAATTCTTATCCATATCTCCTAACCATTACATATCTACAGATTACTTTTATGTGAATGTGAAACTAACACTAGTCATCTTTCTTTCACCAAATAAGAGTCTCTGGTGTAGGATAAAATGTTATTATAGAAGGTGGTAGAATCTTATATTCTGTATCTATGTAACGAGTGATACAAAATCATGTCTTTTCTAATGCCTTTCCTTCTTACTATATAGACTAAACAATGTAGGTATTAACCACCTAAGAATAATTTTGACTCTATATTTAGGAATACTTTCTAACATTTTATTTACTTATAGTTTTCATTCATTTATATGTGTAATGTGTATGTGTGTACACCATGGTATGCGTGAGGAGGTCAGAGGTCCACTTATGGGAATTACCTCTCTTCTTCTACCATATTAGTTGTTGACCCACTTCTCTGGCTAGCAAATATGTCTCAGGTTACTAATTATGACAAAAAACTACAATGGCCTGTGAAAATTAAATTAAAATATAACTGAATACTTAGTGCACTCACCCTAGTGTCATTTTACTGATTATTACTCTTGGTGTTATTATTTTGAAATGATAGTGTCAGTGTACTGGGTACTTTAAAATATTATCTCATCTCCCATTCTAATAATTGTCTCATATTGTATATAGAAATGACGGAGAAATGTACCTTCAAGAAATAAAGTGACTAACTCAGACCCAGAAGTCCAGAGATGGTGGGATCAGCCCCAAGAAGCCTTTGTGTCAGACACCAAACTGCACAGAGTTTGCCTACTGTCTGAAACCTGCAATTTCTCCCACAAGTTTCACTGTGAAAAGGGGACCTCACACTACAGTATAGAGAAGTTCAGAGCTTGCAGTAGCTAATTTTATAAATTCCATTACCATAAACATATGAAAGAATTTATAGAATGTTTCCCGTATAAGTTGTACTGTAGTTCAAGAGTTTTCCTGCAAAGTGAAACTACTCACTCTATGCTTCAGTTTAAGTCGCAGCAAACTGCGAAGTCCTATGGTGAGCTCTGAGCACATTGTCCAAAGGACTGGCTCCAAAGAGCTCGTGTTTGTTCACTTTCCTCACAGTGTCTTCTGTCTGCCAGTGCATTGATCACACACATGCTTGCTAAGCATGTGCTCCACCACTGAGCTATGTTCCAATCCTGGCCTGACTCATATACATAACATTCTGTTGGAGTCGCCACTTGTGGTTGGTGGAATTAATTGATCTGGGAAAAAACAAGATTAGCTAGCCTGTTGCCCAGGACTAGCTACAGAAAATAGCTTACAAGAGTTAGGTTACAGTAAGAGTGGCAGGCTGGCTGTCTTCAGAAGAGATTGGATTGCTCAGCCTAGACCCTGAGGGTAGGTGAAGTACGTGAGGACTTGGCTGACTTAGTTCTTCTGCTTGCCTTTAGAGAGGGGCCCAGGCTGGCTGGTTCACTGACTGCAGCCCTTGATATACTACTAACAGAATATGATCTTGGAATCATCCGTCTCTGTAACCATAGTTTCTCCCGCCATCTTTACATAACCTTCCCCCTTCTCTATGTCTGTCTCCAGATTTTCCTGTCAGAGCTCTGACAGAAAGGCAGTGGCCTCTCCTTTTAGATTGTGCCCATGGTTGTATCGACATGGTGCCACCTGTTTTTGTGCATTTTCTGCTGTGGAGCAACCTCCCTGTGGAGAAAGGCCTGGAATTGAGGGCAAAGTGAAGGACCGAATTAGAAAGAAAGGGATGAGGCAGAGCCTTGGAGGCTCCCTGAACTTCTCCCTGGAAAAAGTTGTCTAAAATAATGACATTGACGAATTGAAGGTTTTGAACACTTTAAAATAGAAGTGTGAGTGTTGGACTTACAAATGTCTGAGGGCATGATTCCACTATCTTTGCCTGTATCTAGCCATCCCACCAGCTGGTGCTCTGAGGCAAAATCCTCCTGCCTCTCCCGACTTTTGTTGTCTGCTAGAAATTCTTGGATTTCGTGGATTACAACAACCACAACCTCAACTTCTGCCTCTGTCTTTATGAGGTGCCTTCCCTCAGTGTCGGGTTTACTCTCTTCTCATGAGGACATATCCAGTCCCACCCTAATCTAGGCCCTCGCCGTGAGAACACTGAGAAGACCTGCCTGTCACCATCTCAGGTTCCTAGCAGACATGAACTCGGGAAACGACTCCCCTTACCCCAGCATGTTTTGTTCCATGACTTGAAAAACTGTCCTTTACTCTGGCTTTGTCTGTGTTCTTGTTTCAGTGTTCTTGTTTCTTCCTTTTTCCTTAGGAGAATTTCAGTTCTTGTCTTTGAAGACAAGGCAAAGACAAAGTCTCCCAAGTTTGTCAGGACTCACCTGAACTTTAGAATTTGCAGATTAATTTTTTAGGGAATATTTGTGAGTTAGTCTTTATTTGTGAGAACAAGGACACAAGTTAAAATGATTAGGGAATGAAGTAAAACAACAGAACCAGGAAATAGTTTAGCTTGCCATGGCTTGGACCTTCCTTAAAATCCCAGAGTTTTCTTTTCTTTTTCTTTTTTTTTAATAGTTCCCATCAAACCCACCCTGCCAAGAGTGAAACTCCACTCCTTAATCTCCCCCAGCCCTCTCCAGCTCTTCCTTCTATTCTTTTTTGGCTGTTGCTGAACTTGTTTACTTTTAAAGATAGCTAGAAGTTCTTTTCATGAAAGAACCCTCCTAAAATTGTTTCTCTTCTATGTTCTATCTGTTATAAGCCATGAGTTCTTAAATTCCTGCAGAAAACAAATAAGGCTCTTCTGGATATGCTCTGCCTTCAGGCTTTTGTGCTTGTGTGTTTTAAATAAAAATAAGCTTCAATAAAACAAACCAGAGGTAAAACAGCCAACTATAGCAGAGCACAAAGAGGCCTTTTTATGTGATAGAAGGAAATTGATCTGACCAATGAGCACATTTCACGGTATTATAGAACAAAGAGTTTGTGTTTTTAGGTTATAGGAAGTCTATTACATTGTGAATCGATATTTAGTTAAGTATGCGAGCCTTCTCATTTTGTTGTGTTTAATGTTTGTTTTTGCTATAGTTACTGGTTTGATAATACTTTGGCTCTTGGGCTTTGTATGATCAACTGCTGATTTCTCAGGTGGGACCCTCCAGAAGCCGAGCTTAGAATGTGAGGGTCCCCTAGAAGCTGGCTTCCCAGTTCCTTTCCTCCAGCATTAGTAGGTTTTAGCCACATTTGTTCCATCCCAGCACCTCTCCTGGCAACTGTGTTACAGAGTACAGTGTTAGGAAAACTGAAAATGTGAAGAGATGACAATTTAAATGACCCTGGGCACAGGAGGATAACTTGAAACATCTTGCCTCTGATTATATTTGGCTTAAAGCCAAGAGATCCTTTTTATGTATTTTTGTGTGTGTGTGTGTGGTGCAATTTAAAAATTCACATCTTGTTTTAGACAAAACAAAAACAATATTAGGTGAGTTCTTTCATGAACAGATTTTTAAATTATCTATCAAAATAAACAGACTAAGCAACAGCTTTCAACTCTTCCTTGTTCAGGGAACTGTAGAGCAGTGTGCTTCCTGCTGATAAGAATTTACATTCTTCCTTTCAGCTGATGACTCGTGTTTGGAGGAAAATAAAAATCAAATAGATTATCAGTCACTGGTGAAGGCTTTGTAAAGATCAACTGTTTAAAACTGGAAAAACATAGAGTTGCTTCAAAGCACTATTGTAGTCCAGTTCGGCTGGTGTCTATGACACAAACATGAGACAGTGTCAGATTTGCCTCAAATTTTGCTCTGCTTCCTTTATCCAGGTTGCTGTGGTGATTCTTTGTTTAGTCAGGGAGCAGAGCAGCCACGAGGGCCATGTCCAGCGCTGTCGTTACAGCGCTACTGCATTGTCAGGCGGGCTTGGCCAGCCGGCTTGCGGCACAGAACCTGAGATACAGAATAAGTGAGGATTTTCCAGAGAGCAATTCCCTATGTGACCTGGACTCACAGATCATCTCTTGCTTACCTCACATTGTTGCTAGGAATTTCAAACAAGATCGTGTGCTCATTAAAATCACTTTGAAACTAAACGACCATACATATAACTGTTTTTAAAGTCTTACAACTTAATGAATGACCAATTCTGCATCTTTTTTTTCTTCTGACAGCTTAATTTTTAGCCCTATCTCTACTCCTAGCCCCACATTTGTTTGTTGTTTGTTTTGGTTGGGTTTTGTAGTGTAGTCTCACATCTACATAAACTCTTTCTGAGAGACAATACCTCTTTCAAGACTCTTTCCTAAAATCTAATTTTGGCTCCTTTATTAACCGATACAGAGTCCCTAACTCTGTGAGTTAGTAAGGCCTGTCAACCTGAAGATTCTGGAGAGTAAATTACTTATCTGTTGAAGTATCATAGCGAGTATTGGAGGGTATTTTGTCTTATGTCACAACCCACATTTAGACCATAAAATAGGATGCTTCTAAAAAATGTTGATTCTCACATGCTAGTTAAAGAGTCCCAAAGCCTGTTCTCCCCAGGAGAGCTTTTGATAAACTGGGTGGAAGGAGCCATATCACTGTTCCACTAAGTTTGAAACTCTGGAAAGATTTTGTTCATCATACCCTTGTTCTCTCATGACTTGACATTTTAATTATTTTATCAGATTCTCCATTTAGAGCCCTGGAGTGCCTTTTCTAAGTCATCTTTCATCTCTTTTAGTTACAAATATCTACTAATCAAACCTTCCTGTTTCTTCTATATTTGTTATTCACTCAACTGCAAATGCGACCGGATCGTAAGGGTGTTGGTGGTCTGAATATCACCTCCCATGTTATCTACATGTAACTGCTGGTTGTCATAACTTCTTTCACCTTCTGCTTTCCCTTTCTAATCCCTTCCTCTGTCTTCCTCTTAGGACTTTTCACCTAAAGCGAATGAAGAAAATCTAGATGTGGTAGGAATAAGAACTCAGGATTATTATAGGAAAAAAAAACCACAATAAATTTTAATCTAAATTGTTGTTTGTTTGTTTTTCGAGACATGATTTCTCTGAGTAGTCCTGGCTGTCCTGGGCTCGCTTTGTAGACCAGGCTGGCCTCGAACTCACCTGCCTCCTGAGTGCTAGGATGACAGGTGTGCTCCACCACTGGCTGTGTTTATCTAAATTTAATAAGTGATTTTCTCTCTCTTACCCTTTCTTTAGGGGATTAAAGCCAGGGCCTTATGCATCCTAAGCCTGTATCCTACTACTTGGCTATATCCCACCTACTTCTTACTGCTTTATAGTGGCAAATTTTAAACTTTCTTGTAACTTTCTTCCTATAGGAGGCATTGCACATTCTCTGTCACCTTTGGTGAGATGAAGATTTAACTGTGTTCTGGCCACTGTTGCCACTTTGCTCTAACTGGGTTTTCTTGTTCAACAGGCTGTGGAGGGGAGATGTCCGGAGCCATGGGCTCCTTCAGCAGCCCTGGGTACCCTAACAGCTATCCTCATAACAGGGAATGTATCTGGAACATCCGAGTGGCCCCAGGGAGTAGCATTCACCTCACCATCCATGACTTTGATGTGGAATACCATTCAACCTGCAATTTTGATACCCTGGAGGTAGGAAGTCAATTTTTTCCAGTATATTACAAAATCTAGGGTTAAAACTGGAGTGATCCCCACATTTTTCCCCCAGTGGCTAACCCTGTTGTATTCTTAGACATTCTATCAAGTATCTCCTCTTACTGGATACTGTTAGTAGACATATGGGATTAATATGCTAGTTGGGTTTCTTTCCTAGTAGTGCCTGGAGGCTGCGGCTGGGGGTGGTTCACTAGGAGAGTGCAGCTAGCAGCAATTGGGGAACAATAGGAGCAAAGAAAAGGAAAGGAAGGGAAGAGCTAGTGGAAGGAAGGAACCCAGTGGGCAGGTTGGGTTTGGGGCCTTTTTCGGGATGGATAGGAGGCTGATTCATTGGTCCCTGTTGATAAAAACGTGCTTGGGTTCTTTAACAGCCCACACTTCTCCTTCCTTTTGAGGAATCTCCCTTAGAGAAAGCGCTCTGCTTTTGGAAGACAGTGGGAAGATAGCCCTACTGCCCACATGTGCCAGGGGCGCCTTCCCATCTGCAGCTGCTGCCTGGGTGGGCCAGTGTGCTGCGGCTGCAGCTGCTGCAGAGGGCTGCTTTTCAAAAGTCACTTAACTTGACCATTATCTTCAAAAAGGCCTTTGTAGAAAAGAACTTTCCAAAGCTACTCCAAGAGTTATCTCAGAAAGTTAAGACAACCTTTGGGAACTTTGGGTCTTAGAGTTTCTTATAACTAACTTGGACCTAGCAGCAAGACTGAATGGTTTCTAAGTACACACAAATTCCCCATCACCTGAGCTATGCGGATTACTGTTTCACTTCATCCTACAGTTTAATTGCATGCAGACTTCAAGGGTTTGGATGTTGGATTTGTTCTGTTTTCCCCTGTATTCATTGTGCCAGGAACATGACAAAGAGTAAGCAACAAAGGCACCCAAATCTCTCACCAACACATGGTGATGATGCAAATTTGGTTCACAATGATTGAATACAACCATATTCTCACTTGGATGTGAATAGCCTCATAAAGTAAGAGGAGGAGTCTGTCCACATATTACAGTTGTCAAAATTAATTCCTAAGTTCATGGGGTTCTGTGACCACCTGGATGATGGCCGTTATAGGCATAAATGGCAGTTTCATGTGTCCCAGGGCAAAGTGGACCAGAGATACAAGATTACAAATAGACATGGAGACAGTTATTAAGAAAGAGGAATGAGAGTGGGCTAATGAGCTGAGAGAAAAGCATGCCCTTGCAAGTGCTTTTCTCTCAGGACTCGTTGCCTTCATAGGTCATGTACACAGGCCACTCTCCTCCCACATTTGTCTATCCTGAGCTTTACTTGGGCATGTTCTCTTCTGTACAGCTATGGGGGGGATTTCAAGGTTTTCTATGCCAACTGTTTCTTCATGTAGTTTTCTATGTGCTCCAGTGAGCACTCTCTTCCACAAATGGAAGGCCTGTGAAATGAACTCAGTCACCCCTCATTGCTCTATGCAAACCCAGTGAAATGAGATGTGGGAGAGGATTGAAAATAGTAGAGAGCACTTTAGAAAAAAACGTTAACCCTTAACATTTACTTGGTACAAAGAAATGGGATTCCCAAATTGTCCCCTAATCGTGGGTACAGTCACTAGGAAATACATTCAGCACCCCAGTTCCATCTGCAAGGAGACAGTAGTAAGAGGGAGGGAGTCAGAGCCAAAGCTGGGAGGTCTTAGGTCTAATCCATAGCCTTCTCTCTAGCGGTACTGCTATTAAGTCATAGCTCCATCTTATGAGAAGAATGGTGTTTAAGCGAGAACAAGGCACCTTCCAAAATTCACCCTTACAGCTTGAAGAAAAAGCACCAACTCTTACCCATGGGATGCTGAGGCGATCCCTCTACCAACAAGGATACTACTTGGTTGCATAAAACCCATAATGCTTACAAAAGGCTGGCAGCCAATTTTCTATAACAAAGTTCCAGGTTTTGAGCCCTTCATTTTCATATTCCAGAGTACATGTGATTGCTGCCCACTTGGCAAAATGTAAATGGCTTCATTGTGCTTTGGGTTTTGTCACACCCATTACATGAGAAAGCAGAGACAAAGTCTGTTCTCTGCAAGCAGTCTCAAGAGCAGAGGGACAAAATCAGAGACTCCGGGCACAAGCAGCACTGTTAGGGGTAGGTGGCCCTATGCCAGCTAAGAATGTCTGTGAAGAGAGGTGGCTGCCTGCTTGGGTTTATGTTTATTAGAACAAGTTGATGGTTCTCTGGGCTCCCAAGTTTTATTAAGAGCACAGTTTGAGGGAATATGTCAGGACTCCAAAGACTGTAAAGAGTAACTGCTTGGCCTTTCCTCCGCAACCCTTTTTCATTTCTCTGCCAGTGCTTAACTTAGGTGGAAAGATGTGTGGTGAGTTAGTGTTAATATCAGCATGAAGAGGTTGGTTTTTATGTTTTTTTCTTTCCTCAGTCACTGATAATATGTTGACAGTAGGTTTCTAAATCTGTTATTCAGATGAATGTGTACTCCAGAAACAAGGCTAACTTTCTCAACTTGCACACTCACTTTTCCTATCCTGCTGAGCATAGCCAAATAGGACTGACTGTCACTAGACAATGGGCTTTCTGAAATCCACCACATTTTACCAGGAGCCATTTCTTTTCTTAGAGAGCCACTGTCCAGAAAGTGGCCAGTTACACAGAGCAGCCATATAGCAACTCATAACCCCGGAATGCTGACTTGATCTTCAAATTAAATGGAGCTAACAGAGCAGAAAGCAATGTTCAGAACAGATTAACACTGCAGGCTTTGAAATACTCTCCATCCTGAGCATTTGCTAAAAACACACTTTAATCTCTGATCACCATACCATTTCTTCCCCCACAGGGTTTAGTCACAAGCTGGAGGGGAATGAGTCACACCCTGAAATTCTTTCCATCCTTTTCCACTTTTGACCATGTGCTGCCAGTTTTATTTACGGCACCAAAAATCGCCATTCTGTTGTTTTGGTTATGGAAATCCCAGGCTGATTTTATTTCAGTCTCCAAGAACGCTCTGTGCAGAGCCTGGATCAGCGTCCAGGAGAGGAAATCCCTGCCTTGGTGCAATAAAACAAGACAATTGCTTGGTTTGGGGCACTTAGCACAGCCAGGGCCTCTCAGCAATGTTCATTTGTGAGCTTAGCCCAGCTCCAGGGGAGGCAAAGAATGTCAGAAGTAGCAGTGTTTATTTCTGTGGAGGCTGCTAGGCCTAGCCAACTCAAACCCATTATGTTTGCAATCTCAAGGGATGCATGAACAGGGAAAACAAAGATTATTTTGCCAACTTATAGGTCTCTTTGTCAGCAGTTAGTGCCAGCATGGCCTTCTCTGGAAATATGTGCTTGCTGGCTGTTTCTCTCCTCTGATTAGGAGCACATGCTGCTAGCTGCATGTGCTGGGGACTGCACCCTGGGCAGAGGTTGGAATGAGAGAAGCTTTTAAGATAAGCTTCCATTCACCTGTATGTATGTGGAAATGGCCAAAGGAGGCTTTTCCTGTAGCCTTGCATTTCATGGCACTTTCAGGGCTTCACAAACAGTAAACATCAGTTCCTCCTAACGAAAATAAGCCTAGAGCACTTGCCTGCTTCATTCCTTTGCAATTACTGTTCTTGTGCTCAGCCCTCTGGGAAACAGCAGTTTCTTTTACTTTAATTCCTGCCTGGCTGCGGGTGTGGGGGAATTACTCAGACAAAGAAATCATTATAGATTCAAGTCATGTACTCCTCCAAAGTGGGTTTCTTGTTCTCACTGTCTCCCCAGGGAACTCTTGAGTGAATTCCCTATCATCCAGTTGCGGGTTTGAGGGTTTGAGGGCTTGAGGGTGAGCGAGGGAAGGGAGGGCCTTACGGAGGGGCAGAGGAAAAGAGGCCCAGCTTGAAGAGGTGAGGGGCCGCTGCCCATTGAGCCATCACCCAGAGCTGAGCTCCTGGCTTTGGCCCTGGGTACTGGGAAGGACTCACACATGAATATGCTTGAAAACTATCACCCAAAGTGGTCTGAATTCTACAAAGCAATTTTGATAATACCTTGAAAATGGGAGTAGGGGTGTCAGTATCTCAAGTCTGACTTCTCTTCACCCCTAATCCCATGCACACTTGAGATAAGTGAGTTCTACTAGAGTAGAGCCAACTAAAGGAAACCTCTTCTTTTACTATGTGCCACTGAATTGAGAGATCTAAGTCAGACATAGAGTTGGGCAAATGTGGAGGTGCCCAAGAGGGTTGCAGCCATGTGGGACAGACTTAGAGGGTTTTTACATGGGAGGTTAGGATATCCTGGCCAGGCTCCTCAAGGCAGACATGTCACTCCTGTGAGGTCCAGAATACACTTTTGCAGGTTGTATTTTGACTTCTTCTGAAGAAGAAACCTGTTATGTTTGATTCCTTGTCTTAAAAAATATTCGGTTTTCAGAGTAGATAGAATTTCCTTAATATATAATTAGAAAATCAACAGCCTTCAGCAAACTCAACGTTCATAAGCAAAAGTAGATTTCTCCTGAGACAAGATTTAGAAAATCAGTCTTTATACTGTATTGTATGCAATGTCTCTGTCAGAGAAAGCAGGAATTCCCAGACATATGAGAAAGAAGAAAGGAAAGAATAGGGGAGATTCTAAAATAATCTATGTGCTCTACTTTACTTTTCCATCTGATGAGGCAAATAGGTATTGTGTGTGACTGAAGTTACATGTTCCTAAGGCAGAGAGAGTGCCCTCAAACACTCAGTTCAAGTTCATAGTTCATCCCACCCAGGGAGACTGAGTACAATAATCTCTAATCATAGTAGATTCCAAGAGTTGATTGCAAAAAGGAGCTCAAGAAGGAGCTGAAATACCTAAATGTGTCTTTTAACTGAAGTCCTTTCCCTGTGCCCTTGTTAGATCTACACAGGTCTTGATTTTCACTCTCCAAGAATAGCCCAATTGTGTTCCCGATCAGCATCAGTGAACCCCATGCAAGTCTCCAGCACTGGAAATGAACTAGCAATCCGATTTAAAACGGACAGCTCTTTAAATGGGAGAGGTTTCAATGCCTCATGGCAAGCAGTCCCAGGAGGTAAGTGAATATGTGGAGGCATCCTGAAAGCATTTGAGCTGAATAAAGCCTAACTGAGATTTACAAAATTATTGGAAGAAGGCATGAGAGTTATCCCCTGATGACCTGTGAGCAGACAGTACTGCTTTGACATGTGGTCTTCCTTAAAAATCATGATAGGGTTTAACTTTCCAAGGATATAACTAGGTCAGGGTATGTAAGAGCATAGTTGAGATGGTTGGAGAGATCTGTTTGCACGACTAGTTTTTAATCCCCGGGTCACATCGTGCCATAGCGTAGACTTTGGATTCTTAGCAAATGTGAAAAGAAATAAGCCTTAAATTTGCCAAATCCAAAATTAAGTGGTGCAATAGTGATGTTCTGCCCAAGATCTTAGGTCATCAAAATAAGTTGCATGTTGCAGATTTTTTAAATTATACGTATATCAAAGTGTTTTAAGAGACACTCATGATTGCTGAGGTTGGTGGTGTTCATGGAATGATTATGTTTTTAGCTAATGAGGATTATATCATTTAATCTTTATAATGTACACTGTGAAGGAAGTCTCTGTATACCCTCATCCACAAGCATGAAAAGAAAGCCTGGAGAACTCAGTGACTTACTCAAGGTCCCATGGCTGGATACAAGTGCAGAGAAGTGGCTCAAGGCCAAGTCAGGCCACCTCCTTAATTCCTCCTTAATGGGGTGAATTGCATATTAATTGAAATGCATAGTATTCAGATCAGCTCCACTGCTAGAAAACATTGCTGAAATTTTCTGTCAGTTGTTTGTATTATCATAAACTGTCAAAACTATGGTTTACAAATATAGACCATGCTGACCTCAAACTTTCCATATCTAATAATAGATAACTTTGAATTTCTGACCTTCTTGCCTCCATTTTGGGAATACTGGGTGCACAGTTTATGCAACCCAGGTTTTTATGCACGCTAGGCAAGCATTCTACTATCTGAATGGTACCCTCCTCCCACATTATTATTTTAATTAACTTTTGGCACCAAAATAACTTCTGGTAAATAAAATCCTAATACTATTGTATTAGTACTATCCATGTTCCCATGTTTATGGGATGAATGATTGAATATGGATATTTAGTTCTTTAAAGTTTTTAGCATGAAACTGATACAATAGTCAAACCAAGTAGGGTTCTGACCATCTGTGGTTAGTATCATTACTTACATTTCCTTTTTTTATAACAGAGGTTCCTCTCATGGCTAAACCTTGTTTCCTACTTGCAGGTTGTGGTGGGATTTTACAGATTCCCAGTGGAGAGATTCATTCTCCAAATTACCCCAATAGCTACAGAGATAACACTGAGTGTTCTTGGCTCATTCAAGTTGAAAAACATCACCATGTTCTCTTGAACATCACTGACTTTGACCTTGAAGCCACAGATTCTTGTATTACGGTAAGTGATTCAGATTTCAAGCATTGTTACCACTGCAATGTGAGCTTTTGAGGGTGCACTTGTTAGTTAGGGATGTTTCTTTCAGTGTCAGGTCACAGGAGAACCAATTCCTAGCAACCTTAAACATAAGGACACTGGTTTTTTGCTTAAAATCTGATCAAGAGGTGGATGACATAGAGGTTTGTGTAGCAGCTGCATCCTTGCTCTAGCACTTTTGGCTTTTATTTTATTTTCTGCTTTGAATCAAGAAATAGCTTCAATAGTCCTATCTCAGTCCATTATCTGGCAAATGGAGGAAAGGACTGTGTGTGTGTGTGTGTGTGTGTGTGTGTGTGTGTGTGTGTGTGTGTACAAACGCCTCCTTATGGGCATGGCTGGCCACAAACTAGATCTTGGAAGCCATAGTTTACATAGACTATCATTAAACTTCTGCAATCCCCAGAGAGTTTTACTCTTCTTGTGATCAGGATTTTTCAGTTTGTTCCTCAAACCAAGCAATTCTCTGATAGGATCAAACAGGCTGAGTGGTTGGGGTACAGAAAGAGATGCAGCTATTAGTGGTTTTAAAAATAAGATGATTTTGCCACTACCAACAGCAAAAGCTTCTGACTTGAAATTAATACTTTGTAGTTAATGTAAGAATGAATGGCGTTTTCTTTATTTTGTAATTTAAAAAGGTTTGGTTACTGGTTTCCAGCAAAAGATTTTCCATCTTTCATTTATTTATAGGTATTTTATTCTACTATAAACCAGGCTTTCTTGGTTAATGGATCTTCCTATTTCAGTTTTCTGACAGTTCCTGATGTGTACTCCAACTGGCTAGCTTCTTTTGTACTTGACTCAGGAAAATCCAAAAGTTTTTCCATGTTTCAAAGTCTAAAGGTGTACATTTTAAGTGTTATTTTACAAGGCTGGATCATTAGAAAAAGCTTATCTGACTTATGACTATATACCCTTCCCCTAAACAGTCTAAGTGGTCAGGATTTTATGTGGAAGACATTCATTCTCTTAAATGCTAATTTGGACCAAAACTTCTGAAAAAAAGTATTTAAATGTTGGATAACATTTAAAAACAACTTTCTAAATGCAGCAAAGTCTCATTTATGGGAGAGAAATGTTGAACACAGTATTTGGAACAGTTTTTGCCTATAAGGGGTTTGACCATTCAGAAAAGGTCGGCCATTCTTCTGGGTCTTCTGAAGCAAAGACAACAGTGAGGCCAGGGTGCAATTACAAGAAGGTTCTGGAAAATACAAAACATATCTTAAGTAAAATGTAGACGCAGTAACCTCTCTAGCAACTGCCTCCCACTTGAAGTCATCTGAGTGTCCCTACAGCTCTCAAGATACAGGATAAAAGGAACAAATCTTGTATTGTGTTTAGGTATGGGCAATTGGAAGAAGCAATCTAGATCCTTCTTCAAGGGGATAGAGAATCATCCAAGACTCCATGTATGTTTTCATGTGCAATAGTCAGCAGCTTATCACAGGCAATCATTTATTTGACAAGATGCTAGTACATAAATGAGACACAGCAGAACAACAGACAACAGCAAACTTGCTGACATGCCCAATATTGAGGCCACCAGACACATGATTACTAATAAGCTCCTGAAGATAAAAATCAAGCTAAAATATTTCAGTAAAGAATTACAGACTATAAAAAGCCACAGTACAACTATTAAAAAGAGCCAATTGAAAATTTTAGAAAAAAAAAACCCACAGTATCTAAACTGAAGACTCCAGAAGGTTTGAGAAAATTAGATTAAGGTGAAGTTAAAAATAATGAACTGGAAGATAGAGAATAATCAACATGAAGAAAAGCATAGGTGAACACAAAGATTCAAATACAGAAGTGGGGTTAAAGCATGTGAGAGATACATAGCAAAGGATCCCCAAAAGAGGGGAGAACAGAACAAAACAAAAGTAATATTTAGAGAGCTAATGATTAAAACTTCTGAAATTTGGTAAAGAACTAATTCTATAAAAATTACTAAATTCATAAGCAGAATAAATAGGCATATTTACTTAAGTTTCTCTTAAGTAAACATATGGGGAAAGACTGTCTTTCAGAATGTTGCAGACTAAATGCTGACTTTATAGCAATTAGAAGCAAGCAAACAACAAAAGGCAAATGGAGTTATGTGTTCTGGCTAAAGAAAGAAACCCTACAGGCTTATAGCATTTCTTGTTTTGTTTTTGTTTGTTTGTTTCATGACAGGGTTTGTCTGTGTAGCCTTGGCTGTCCTGGACTCTCTTGGTAGACCAGGCTAGCTATACATTTCTTTATAAACAAAATAGAGATAAATAATAAGGGCCTTTGATAGAAGTTTGGATGGACTAGAAGCCTACTGCCTGCCACAGACTAAAGCAGCATTTCTCCATCATCCCCTCTTCCCTTTAGACCCACAGTGTAGCTGAGTGGAGATATAATCTCTCCTCCCTACATCCCATGATCCCCAGCTCAACTTACAGTGTGATAGGGTCAAAACCCAGGTTAGAGGCACACCCAATTTGGGTGTGCTTTTCCTTCCTGTGCTCATGAAGTGATTTTTCCATGGACCCTGGGGACAAATATACAGACAAAAATTTGTGTTAAGAACTGGCATATCTCCATGCACAGCAGGACGTGGCTTAACCTAAACCATGGCAGGAGAGAGGGAGCAAGAGGAAGTGAGATCTCCGGCAGGACCTCATCAGAGGGTGGAGGTGGGCAACTAAACTGGCAGACAAGTGCTGGGTGGGATTCAGCTCGGCAGGTACATCAAAACACAAAACGTGATCATCTGAACCTGTTGTCAGTATGAAAGAGCTGGAGTAGCCTGGTCAGTGGGCAGAAGGGTGCAGAGAGGCAGGTACCCTGAAACACTCTAGAGTCATGATATAATAAGTGGACTGCACCATCACTGAGTCACCAGAGTGCCGTGGCCTAGAGTTTACTGTTTTGATAAGATGAACCTGGGTCTACCCCAGACATGGTCATTACTAGCTGTGCTGCTTGGGAAGAGTCATTTGGCTTTCGTCTCATGAATTGGAATAGGCTAATAAGGGGCTTACGCCACATTTTTTTTCTTTAAACCCATTTTAATATTTTTTCTTTTTTATGTTAATTACAGTTTATTCACTTTGTATCCCAGCTGTAACCCCTTCCCTCATCCCTCATTCCCTCCCAGCCCTACCCTCCCTCTTTTTCCTCCTTCCATACCCCTCTCCAAGTCCACTGATAGGGGAGGTCCTCCTACCCTTTTATCTGACCCTAGCCTATCAGGTCTCATCAGGACTGGCTGCATTGTCTTCCTCTGTGGCCTGGCAAGGCTGCTCCCCCCTCAGGGGGAAGTGATCAAAAAGCCAGTCCCGAGTTCATGTCAGAGACAGTCTCTGTTCCTATTGCTAGAGAACCCACTTGGACACTGAGCTGCTATGGGCTACATCTGTGCAGGGATTCTAGGTTATCTCCATGCATGGTCCTTCTTCTCAGAAAAGACCCCTGTGCCCAGAATTTTTGATTCTGTTACTCTCCTTATGGAGCTCCTGTCCCCTCCAGGTCTTTCTATCTCTCCCATCTTTCATAAGATTCCCTGTACTCTGCCTAAAGTTTGATTTGTTGTTGAGTTATTTGAGAACATGTAGAAGATGTGTATGCTGTCAAAGAGATGCTTTTCATCTGTAGCCTTCAGTGTGCTTCTGTTACTGATGGATCACGGGGTTTCAGATGGGGCATGTTTAACGATTAGGAAAAGGGGCAGCATGGAAAGCTGAGAGGACCCTTGGGCTGAGGAGCAAGCTAAGAGGCTCCTCATGTCTGACACTGGGCCTCACACTCCTGAGCTGCAGAAGTTTATTCCTAATGGAATTGCAGCCAGCACTTAGTGTACTTGGGGCTAAGCACACTGCTACTTGACTCATTTGGTCCTGGAAGCCAGGGAAGCTTTCACACTCGAGGTGACATTTAAGTGACAGAGAACATGCAGCAAGGCAAGGGGTTAGGGAGACTGCCAGAGAAGGATGGATGGGAAAATAGCACATGGACTTTAGAACAGGATGGGCAAGCTTTGAGTCTGGAGTGAAGACAGGTGTTAAGCACGGAGACCAAAGCCAACAGAAGCCATCCGAGTCCAATGCTCTTCTGTGCCCTGGTTTAAAAGAAAGAAAGAAAGAAAGAAAGAAAGAAAGAAAGAAAGAAAGAAAGAAAGAAAGAAAGAAAGAAAGAAAGAAAGAAAGAAAGAAAGGAAGGAAGGAAGGAAGAAAGCAAGCCCACAGAATTATCTTATAGGTAGGGAAATGTCCATGAACATTTTCCATATAATAGAAGGATAACTTACTCAGAACTGTATTTTGCAGGGAGCAGTGTAAGGAATAAGTTGGCAGAAAGAGAAAAAGTTTCAATAAAGACTGTTGAGAATCTGTGGGAAGTGCTTGAGTGGTAAAGCCTTATTGTGGACAGTTGTCTTGAGAATGGAAAGAAGGGGCCATTATACTGAAGACCTTTTATGATAACAAAGAGAAAGCCCCGTGGGTCAATTACATGCTGAAAGGTGGGTGGCTGATAGAAGGTGGGGTTAACTATTTGTGTAAAAAACAGGAAAATGGAAATGCCATCATCTTAATAAAGAGCTATGGTGGGTTTGATATTGTTTACATGGCTACTGTTAAAAATGCCATGCAACAGATTTGGTATGAAAAGATTTGTTGTATGGAGATGGGGAAAGATAGAGACAGGCAGACAGACAGAGTCAGAGATAGAGGGAAAGCATAGAAGAAAGGAGGATGGGTGAGGCACCCCAGGGAGACAGTCAGAGAGGAGGAGAGAAACCGAGGCAGAGAGAATAAGAGAGGAGAGAGAAATGAGAGACAAGGATCCTTTTATCCCCAGGAGCCCCAGGGGCCACGACAAATGATGACATCACAGGTTGCTAAGCAACCTAGAGGTAGGCTGCCTATATGCTAACAGCTACCCTATAGAGTTTATCTGAGTTCAGTGCTCAAGGTGGAAGTCTTAGTTGGGGATATATGTGTGTGTGTGTGTGTACATGTATATGTATTTTTACTTGGGTGGTTCTTAAAGTCACGGGAGTAAGTATGGTCACTTTCAGGAGGACCATGTAAAATCTTAGGGGGTCATGCCACCAATCAAGGGGCAAAGGAAAGCTAGGAGAAGAACAAGAGAAAGTGGCCACAGAGACACCTACGGTGAAGCTGAATACAAAGAGTAGGTGAACAAAGGTGTCACACTCAGCAGAAATGACAGTATAATCAGGATGGAAAGAGAGTCACTGGTCAGTGTGGGTAGTTGCTGGAAGACTCTAGGTTACAGCAAGATAGAAAGTGCAGAACTTCTTTACCCACATTCTCAACATCATTGTGTTCTGGTTTATGTTATATGAGTTACCCAGCTCACATGTTCTTGCCACCAGGGGTGAAGCCTCTCCACCCCCTGCTTTTTTAGTTATGGTGAACTCAAGTGGCTGTGAAGCCATCAGCAGAGTCAAGCCCTCCTGCCCTTCAGTTGTCTCTGTCAAGGTGTTCTGTCACTGACACAGAATTAACTAATTTCATAATCCTGATGGGTCTTGTAATTGTATATTTTTATAATGAGACATTAAAACACATGGCTTAATTATTTTTTCTGATATATGCATTTGTGTTCTTAGCATCATAAACTGTGTATAAGCTAAGCCATTTTTTCTTATATAATTTAGAAACTTCCTTCACAATGGCATAAGTATGAAAAAGGTATACAGGTAAATTGGGATGGAGATGTGCTGTGCACAGTCTCCAAGTACACTCAGTTATTGGAACAGGAGGTCTGTAGAGGTTTGGAACCGGGCTGGGCAATGCTCTGGTGAGGCTGGAAGCCTGGCTCCAAAATACAGTTAGCTCTCCAGGGATTCGAGAAGGCCAGCATTGAAACTCCAGCCATTTATCTGTACAAGCAGACGAACGCTGGATGTGAGATGTAGTCCAATGGCCAATATCATACATAATCATCTCTGCAGCTTAAGCTCAGACAAAGCCAGTCATTCATCTCAGAGACACCAAAGTTAATCCCTTGGTCCTGTTGCTCAGCCAGAGCCATTAGCAAGGGCATACTACCAGCAGCAAATGTAACCGTTGTATTCAGGGCCTTGTTCGTGAAGCTTGCATGCACCATCGATACCACAGCAAACTGTGCTTAAATGGTACAAGTCATCCTATTTTTGTAGAAGATGTAGTAATTAGGACAATTATAGCAGAAATACCAGCAGTCATAGGGTATCAAAGACAGAATGCTAAAGTCAGAACATATAACAAATCATTTAGTATCATCTCTTTAAAAATCTCCTTTAAAAAGAGAGATGCTAATAGAGTCTGGGTCAAGGTGCAGTACACACTGATAATAGGTTCAGTCCTCAAAGGAAACCCTTATCATACTCCCTAAAGTAAGAATAAGGATTTTGATAAAATATAAAAATTGACTTTATTTCTGGTGAACCTAGTCTTGAAAATGTTATAAATTTAAATATGGAATACAAAATGTCCTTGGTTAGAAGTCAGGAGGGCTAGGTACTATGAATTGACTGATTGATTGTCCATTCATTCATTTCATTCATTCGTTCATTCAATGTTAGGTGCTGATTATGTGCAGCCACTGCTAGGCGATTAGTGTTGGATGTGTCCTCCCCCGCCCCCTCTCTTCCTCTGCATGACCTGAGGATCTTAGTTTGTTAAGGGGTCTGGGAACCTAGGAAGCTGGAGAAGAGCATCCAGTCTGAACCTTCATTTGTGAGTAGGAAGTGGGGTGTTAAAATGGAAAGGACAGTATCATGTCAACGTCTGACACACAGGTTCAGCCTCTGGAGTGCAAGTACATTGGGGTTTGAGAGGCTGTCTCATCTTAGTGTGTATACAGACGGCAGCTCATCTAGAAGGTAGAGTGAGCCCACAGATAGCTTCAACCTGGAACACTAGGAAGGAAAGGCAGACTTCAGCATGCAGAGGAAACGATAAAAATTAAAATAGACCCATCAGACCCAAATTAAACCTTCCTCCTTTAGTTGTTTCTGTCAGGTGTTCTATCACTGTGATGCACAATTAACTAAGGTAATAAAGTAATAAACACTATCCATCTTCTTTCATATAACCCGCAAAGGTCTGCACCCAAAGGCAGCAATCTGATGCATGGATTTCTCCTAATAGCCACACTGTGAATAAAAAAGTGGATGCATCTTTGCCATCTGTACTCCTGCAGGAATCAGTTGGATTTTAAGACTTGCAGAGGACACCTGTAGGATTGTGCTACAATCAGCTCGCTCCTGACACTATTATTGACATAGGACCTCATTATTTTGGGCTGCATGAGGATTTACAAAACATGGCATGGCTGTATTTTCTAGAATTTCTTTCTGTTATAATGAAAAGGGAGGAAGACCATTTTCTTTTAAAACTTCTATCAGAATATTGAGAGTCCCACAGAGAAACACGAATTGGGTTTCAGCAAATTTAGTAGCATGTCTGTGTTTCCCTGCTCGCCCACTTTCCAGCCTGGTGTTAACTCTCCTCTGGCTTTAAGGAATGATATTTCATGAGCCGTTCATGTTAGGCAGTAGTAGGACCAGCTGGTTGAGGGTGGCTTTGTGTGGTCAGCAGGGGAAAATGGCTCCATTATATTTTCCTTCCTGAAGTGTTAAAATGACCTCCAAGTGCCAGTTTAATTGCTTCATTAGAATTTCTCTTCTGAGCCTTAGATGCTGTGGGTCTGCGAGTTCTTATTGATCTGGGAGAAAATGGTTGGGCTCAGTGTGAGAGAGAGGAGGAAGGGTGGAGATGGGGGGGACATGGAGAAGGGAGGGCAGCTGAGGGGCACCCAAGGCCTCTGGGATCTGACCTCCATCTCCAGCAGCCTCTTTGCTCAGCGTAATGGAATGTCTGCCTTGTGAGAATCAGCACAGATAAAAAGCTAGCAGAGCCCAGGCCTCTTCTTTGCAGGGAGTATACAGTCAGGCAGACAGAGCTGGAGCCAGAGGAGGCAAGCAAGCCCTAAACGGTTCAGGTTTTGTTTGTTTATTTCCTTAAGCTTTTGCTGCCTATCTAAGTGAAGGGAAGTCAAGCGTCTAATATGAACTGAAACAACCCAGATCCCCCAGCCTCACTCCAAGGCAACAGAGCCTGTTGTTCACATTATCTGCTCACAACACCCAAGGTGCAACAGGACAGACACCTAATACACCCATAGTTTGTATTATTATTATTTTGTGATGCAGCCCGGGGTATGTTTGCTTTTAAAACAGTCATTTCCCAAAATGGGCCAAAGGAAAGCAGGAATAACAACAGAAAACTGGAGCTTCAGAGAGAGAGAGAGAGGGAAACAGCCTTCTTTAAATATTTACTGTTTTACAAATGAATCTAGGACAGACACCTCTTCTCCCTCTCCCTTCCTCCTTCTGCCCTCCCTTTCCTTTTATTTCCCTTCTCCCTTCCTTCTTTATCCCATCAGACATTTTAGTTTACACTGAGCCCTTGAGTAGTCCTTAACATGTTTGTTTTGTGACTTGCTTAGCCATTTCCATGTCCGTGCCAAATGGCAGCTATGCCAAAGCAAAGAAGGGAGCTGAACTGAAGCCACAGCTCGCGGTCCATGGGCCAGGGTATTTGTTGTGTTCAAGTTGGCTCAGAGTCTCTTTAAACGCTTCCTGCTTGGGGGATCTTGAAGTCACTGCTTGCAGACAGTACACATTTTTACATCTTATAGTGTTCTGAAAATGTGAATACTGAATGGGAGAGCATAGAACAACAACATAGGAGCAGGAGTCCTGACCTGAGATTTAGCTTGGTTTTCTATTTCAGAACAGTGTACTGGGAAATATTACTGATGAGGAAGCCCATGCTTCCTTCCTCTCCCCCCTCAAGAAAAGCCACTGCAAGGATTCATGTTTCCACATCCTTCACTGATTACATTTATGACTCTAAGAGCATGGATAATACCCCAAGAGACTCCTCTCTTTGTCATTTAGTACTTCCTCTATCTTGGAACCAAATTTGAATCTGGGAATTCCATTTACAGCTATGCCACTATATATAACATGTGAAAGTGGTTCATGGGTTCTCTGTTCGCAGGGTGGGTTTTGTACCCTGATTTTGTATAAACTAATGACATGACCACTCCATAGTATGGGGAGGTTTTATTGTGCATCAGAGAGAGAGAGGGAGAGAGAGAGAAAATATTCCGAGGCATCTGGAAGAGTCCAGAGCAGGGAGAGAAAGAAGTAGATTGAACAGGGCCATCAGTCTAGACATAGCCAGGGCTATCTGTGTGAGAGAGGAAAATAGTAGTGGGTAGAACATAGAAAGGGCATAGTGAGAATAGGCCTAGAATAGGGTGAATGGCCAGGTTATAAGGGGACTGGGGCAGGAGACTGGCCCATAGGATTGAAATGTATGCCAAGTACATAAGTAGAGACTAAGGAAGCCTGCAGACTAGCATGAACCTTCATTGTGCTGAGAAGTGACAGAGAGATATGTTAACTTGATATCCATTTGTCCTTTTTGTTGGGAAATCACTTCTTTGGGTAGAGGGAAATCGGCTTCACAAGTTCCTGAGGAACACTGATATTTAACTTCCAGAAATCCTCTATGTAATGTTATCAATTAAATAATGATGATCACAACAGATCTGTTATATAAAAGAGGTTTATTAGCTGGAGGTGAAGAGAGGGAGAGAAGGGAGAGCAGGACATGATGGGGGGAAAGAGAGGGGCACCCCGACAGAGAAAAGGGAGAGGGCCAAGAGAAGGGGAAGAGGGCAAGAGAGACCAAGAGGGGCCAAGGGAGACCAAGAGAGAGACCACGTGTTCAGTTGTCCCTTTAAGGGGGAAGGTAACCACGCCTTCCAGGTGTGGCCACCTGGCCAGTGACACAATGACATCATAAGTTGCTAGGCAACCCAGGAGCAGGTTTAGTTCCAAAATCCCAACACTCTAATATTCCAGGGGGAGCTCATTTCTGGATATTTGTAGTACCTTTTGGAGTTTGCAGAAATTAGAGTTTCCTTACAACCTGACAGACATGAATTAGTTCTCTTACTTCCTAAGTGTATTACCCTTATCCATATTTTTTTCACCTTGTTAAGATTTAAAGCAATTGAAGCAAAGATGTGAGTTGCCAGGCAGAGTTAAAATTTAGTGAAGAGTAAACGCCAGGTGGCCAAATGAAGTTGCAGTGAGAGGCGAGGGTGTGTTAGGCCAGAGACCTGCAATTAAGCCTGAGGGGGGAAACAGACAGTTACTAGTACACAGAGGTCCAAGAGCACAACCAGGTTTAGCATTCAGGGACAGAAATTTTAGGTTTATTTATTAGCCTACACACTGGGCAGTTTGTTAAATACTTTGATGAGTTAGCCACACTGAGATTGCTGTGCCTGTTCAGTGGAATGGAATGCATGAAAGATGTCAAATACTCTGAAACCCACAGAAGCTTTCTAAAATGTCCCTGTATTAGTCAGGATTCTCTAAAAGGAACAAAGTAGATGGCTTTACCAGTGAGAAAGAGGACAAGCAGATGAAAAAGCAAAAGCTTCCTTCTTCCTTGTTCTTTTGTGTGAGCTACTACCAGAGGAAGGACCCCATTATGAGAGTCCTCAGATGTCAAGTGATCCAACCAAGAAAAACCCCTCACAGCTGTGCCCAGCTGCTTGGGTTTTAGTTAATTCCAGAGGAAGTAAAGTTGACAACCAAGATCAGCCATCACAGTCCCCAAACATGATGCAGTCTTATAGAATCAGGAAGCTCCAACCATTATCTTTCTGAAAGGTCTTGGGGATCTCATGTAGCTTTACAGAATTATGCTCTTTTAATATTTGAGCTAAATTAAAGAACTTCAATCTTTCCGTTCCCTTTGGTACTAATGACAACCAGTAAGATGCCAGGAAGACATCTGTGCTATCAGTAACTATTTGATTCTAAGTCACTTACATTTTCTAAGTCTTTTAAGTTTCTAAGCTGTAAAATGAGGCCCTAAGAAGAACTAACTTAAATTTTAAGATTTATGTTTTATTTTCAGTCTTTAATGTATCATCCTAGCAAAATTAACATTTTAAAATACATTTTTACGTATCAATTTTGTGTACATGTGTATGCGTATGGAGGTCAGAAGACAATTTGTTAGAGCCACTTTTCTCCCTCCATCACGTGAGTGGATCCCAGGATTCGAACCCAGGCCATCAGGCTTGTCTGCAGGTATCTTTACCTGCTGAGCCATTTCACCAGCCCCCACCTAACATATTTTGTCATGGTACAATTGTTTTGCTATTTCCTAGGAGATTTGCAAATAAGGAAACAAAAGACATAGTGCCACACACCTAAATATTCCCAGTTTCTCTTCCTGGAAAGCTCAACCTAGGAGACTTAGAAAGTAAAATAGGTGTTACTGCCGAAATTGAAAATCATTTTGCCCTGCAGTCATGGGCTTTGGGTCATAAGTGCTGACTGATATTTCCATCAGGTGGTCATGAGCCGTTTAGTCACTCCAGGGTACTGATCAGAGCAGAGCAGGTACTCTAGGCTGCAGAACTGGCATCCATATCAGTCACATGGTCTTTGGATTGCAACTGTAGCCACCAGTGACTGCTTATCTTTGTGTGATGTAGTCTACAAACCTCTAGGGCTGTTCAGCTTTCCCTTTGTATTTGGCTTTACACTTTAGAGACAGCACATGGCACAATGGCAGTTGTGTGGAGACTGAAAGATGACTCAAAGTCAAGACAGAAAAAAGTGATCAAGGAAAAATCTAAATGCTAAGGCAACCAGAGGGGGCCTCCAGGCATGAGGAGAAGAGACAGAATCAAAAGATACATCAGAGAAAATTGACAGCCTACTGGTGTGCTGGGTTGGGAGATGGAGGAGAGGGGTAAAGCAGCTTGTCATAAAGACTCATGCTATTTAATAGCTATCTGTTACACAATGAGAAATCTCTTAATTCTTTTTACTCATTTAGTTCTCTCTGTGATAAAGACTAATATCACCATTTCACAAAATAGGTGGATGAGCAAGGATTAGGAAGCACAGGAAGGGGAGTGACTTGTCCCCCACGATAGAAATCATTACCTGCATTACTGTGGTTCCACATTGAAGCTTATGAAGATGTGTTGCTAAGTGAGGTTATATTTCCCCTAAAAGAAACTGTGCTATCAACATTTCCATAGCTCATATAGTTCATTAATCACGAATATTTACACTAGCACATTACGTTTGGTAAAGTAAAAGACTCTCATTGCATTTTCTCAGATTGCCATTCTGCAAGATTCTGAACATAGAGGCCCTCCTCCTAGAACTGTAAATGTTGTCAGGATGTCAGGCTCTCACTTGAATGATTTTCTTCCTAATGACACTTGATATATGTATTAACCTGGCAATGGTTGACATTTACTCAAATTTCATGATATTGAAGTGTCAAACATGAAAATTCCTAATCCTTTAGCTCAGTTCTTGCTTCTGGCTAGGGCTCATTGTGTGAAAAGGGCTGACACATCACAAGAAATTCTGAATCCAACATACTCTGGGAGACGCCCAGAGCCCTCACCCCTGATCCTTCTCCCTTCTTTCACAGTGCCAGAGAAGGGCACCTGAGAGCTGAGTGTGTAGAGTTGGCTTCGCCCTGTGACTGCACCCCTACCGTTCACTCTCTGGTGCAGAATACAGAAAACTTGCAGCCACAGGGACCTCACAGCTTGACCTTTCTCCCTGTGAGAAGCTTCTTACTCTTGGGCCTACTTTGTTTCTAATAATCTGCTTCATGAGGTTTTTATCTATGCTAAGCCTTCTATTCTTAGAAAATTTAAACTGACATATGCTAGACATTTATACCTTCGGCAGTTAATATGTGGCTTATTAAATATGTGCCTAGACTCTTGTGATTTTATGGCATCCCCAGTTCTTTCCTGTGGAAATGTTTACCACTTTATTCGACATGCCTCAACTTCTGGGGAGCTGAGCTGGTTGGAATCCATGAGTAAGTTGCTAGCTCTGCTCTGAGAGCTAAGCAGAAATAAAGGGCCATCTGTATTGATAGTTTCTTGACAGCAGAGCTTTAAATAAGCAGGACCAGAATTTCTCATATTTTCTTTCTTACAGTGTTTTCTTGCAGCTTTTTTCCCCCTGACAATAACCTGCTGAGTATTGTGCTGCCCATACACAGATGGGTGTAGAGTTGTATACTGGGGCATGAACGAGGCCATATCACTGAAGAAAACTGACTTGCCCTTTCTGTTACTCATCAGTAACTTCTCAGCTGGGGGAAGAGCCTCTTGAGTGCCTCTCTTATCCATGCTGGGACACTGACTCACTAGATCTGCGCAGGTCTTACTCAGGCAAACACAACTGCGTGAGTTTATGGGCACAAAGACCTACTCGTGTCCGCTACATTACAGCAGTCCTCCCCATCCTCTGCCCCCATCGCCTCGCTCCTGTCTCTTCTGGATAGTCTCTGAGCATGTGGGAGAAGGTGTGACACAATGTCCTGTTCATGGCTGAGTAGAGAGTACTGGTTGAAATGACAGTACTGAAAATCATATTTTCAATTAGCTAGAAAAATATAATTTAATTTTCAGTCAATTTTTGTTGAATAAATATCATTTTTAAGTCTTATTTATGGAATGTTTAGATTTAAAGTAAATATTTAATAATAAAAGGGGTAGGGAGAAACGTGTACAGCCACGTTCACTTTGTATTTGTCACTGTAAAAGCCTGGTCCCTTTCTCTGAGAATTCAAATCCTATTGCCATCTTATTCATGTACTTGCACAAATCAACTCAGGATACTCTCCCAATCCTGCTTATGTGATAGAAGACTGATTATAGTTATTACTAGATTCCCAGGTTACTTGTGAATACCTTCCTTACTTTAGATCCCTGAATATTCTGTTATTTCCCCCCGTCATTTTAACAAAATATAGTTGGCAAATAGTTTAAATGAAATAGTAATATTTAATTTAGATACCTACACATTATATCAATCTAGCTACCCTGTTCAGCTGATATTGAACAAAATAAGATTTTGAATTCTAGACCGCAAAATCTAGTTTTCTGAGTCAATATTACTTGTTTCCTCTTAGGAATTGTGTAACTTACACAAGACTTAGATTGTCTATGTACCTAGTAGAAGCAAGTTTTGCCATTCAAAGACAAGGAACTCATTTATCCCTGGCTTATACATAGAAGTGCTTAAAAACTTGTGTTACTCCCTCACCAAACAGATGAGAAAGCTTGAGCTTCACAGAGTGACATAGAGAACTGGGTACATGGGCTATAAACTTCACTCCACTGGCACAAGTGGGTCAGATGTCTTTGAGTTTCTAGATTAATTTCTTAAACGGGGGTCATTGCACTCACATTATTAGAAGAATTCTGCCCTTTCTTTTGCTCATTGTAAATATGCAGTATTGAGACAGTTTTCCATTTTCCATTTTTGTAGACATATGATGGCTCAAGTTCTGCAAACACCCGTGTTGCCAGAGTGTGTGGAAGACAACGCCCACCTAACTCCATCACCTCTTCAGAAAACAGCCTCTTTGTGAGGTTCCAGTCTGGATCTTCCAGACAGAGCAGGGGCTTCCTAGCAAAGTTCAGGCAAGGCAAGTATTCTGTGGGTCACCCAACCCCTTCTTAGTGATGAAACACCAGGCTTCAGAAACTGATCACAGTTTCCAACTTAATATGCAAATGTTCAGATAGGAAGACTTAAAAGTATTCTACCTGTTCATATATTTTAGTCATCTATCTTAAATGATGATCATGATGTTTTAGAATCTGTATGTATCTTAAGTGCTGTGGTTTTAGAATAATGTTTATTGATACAGTGCCAGTGATACATAAAAAGGAACTAGCCAAATTAATTTACCTAGCACCTATCCGCGGAGGCACACACCTCTGAGACTTGTTTGCACTGTAGAGTCAGATTCCATCACCATGGAATCTTTTTTTTTTCACCTTTTTGCTGAATCCCATAGTTTGTTTTTTTCTTAAATTGATTTTGTCCTTAAATCACCACGTCTCAATTTTCTGTCCCAAGTCTTTTCACCCTTTGCCCTTCACCAGATTCTTCTCAGAGATTAATCTTTATTAAATTGTCAGACTGCAAAGGAACCCAGAGATTGGAGGGACTCTTAATTGGTTTGGATGGGGCCATGATTTTTATCTGGCTGACTCAAATCATTGAGTTCAACATATTTTTTAATTAAAAAAATGAACATGTACTTATTTGTGTGTGTCATGGTACACATGTACTGGTCAGAGGCTTCAGTACTCTCCTTTACCATTGCATCTCAGGGATTGAATTCATGTCAGCAGGCTTGATGGCAAGTACCTTTACCTACCGAGCCATCTCGCTGGCCTCACCTCGAAAAAAGATCTGCCTGCTTATTCATCAAATCCCAGTTAGCATCCATATTAGTAGACTTGCAGGTGTCATATTAGTAAATAGATAGAGACAATTTCTGAGTCAGTCTCCCAAAGGTACACATGAGACTTTGGAGTAAGACACTAGTGTCTGTCTATCATTCTCAGTGATTTCAAAGAAAAAACAGTACCTAATACTTTTTATATATATTTAATATTCCTTGAATTGTTGCTCTTGTTCCTGTCTGAACTTTTGTAACAGCTTCCTCAGTCTCAGCCATGCTTGCTCCATCTTTCTCCCAAATAACTTGTAGGAGACACTCTGATTACTTTGAGGCTCCTCGTGTCTCTCATTTTTCAGTGTGGCTTAGAAGATAAAAGCCAAGCCCCTCCAACTGTTAACCACACTCTGAAACCTGCCCTGACCCTTTTGCAGTGCTGCTCCCAATACTAATTAAGTCTCACATGCATCAGTCAAGACTGTGTAGATATGGCCTTTCTCCTCACCCCTGTGTTTGCTCAGGCTGCCCACTGGTTCAGTCCTGCCTTCTCTGGAGACCGGGACTCAACAGTGCAACATGCTCTGCTCTCCTTGGTGTCCAGAGAGCAACGAGCTTCTCTGGTTAACTTGCAATCATCTTTTAAAAATGGAGTGTTTTCTAGAGAAAAGAGAGTTAATTTATATACAATTTATACCGTTTATAATTTATAAGCAAACAGTAAGTGAATCAAAGCCAGGGTATTGGCTAGATGGTTCAACCAATTCACATCCTTATTGTGTTTTTCTATGCCGTGTTCACACTTCCTGTAACTGAAAAAAGTGTTTTCTCATTAGGTGATGGTTTATGTGAGACTTCCTCGGCAGAGAGCTTCCCCTGCATGATCTGTGTAAATTAGAAGAATGTATTTTTCACTCATCTAGTAATTGTTTGATGTAGTTGGTAGAAACCGAAAGTATATGTGACATGAATGTTTGTGCTTCCCAGAGTGTGGAGGCCACATCATCACTGACTCTTCTGATACGATCTCCTCTCCATTGTTCCCTGAAAAATATCCAAACAATCAAAATTGTACCTGGATACTTGAAGCTCAACCTCCATGTAAGTAGAAAAAAATAAAAAGGAGAGGAGTCTGTGGAAGTGGTACCTTTGGGAGACAAGGCTGTGAGTGGTACACTCACCTCTTCAGTGGTGGGAACTGATTGTTGGCCTCTTCTTTGGGAAGCTCCTGGAATGCATGGAAACTAACTTTGTAGGCTAGTAAGAAAACATTTCTAAACTGACTGAAAATTAGTTTAAAAGAAAATTTGAGGCTGGATGTGGTGATCCTAGCACTCTGGAGGCTAAGGCAGGAGGATTATGAGTTGGAGAGCAGTCTGGGCTCAACAGTAAGTTCAAAGCTAGCCTAAATAACATAGGAAGACCTTGTCTCTGAAAAAAAGCCAAGGGCTGGGGAACTGAGGTTGTTGCTCAGTGAACTGATTATCTACCTATCACCACTGAAGCCCTGGGTTTGATCCACAGCACTACATGAATGAAGAATGGTGCAACATGCTTGGAGGTGGGAAAGTCAGAAGTTCAAGGGCATCCTCTATTCAAATCCAGTTGGAGGCTACTCTGGGATCAGCAAGATCCTTGATTCAAAAACAAACAAGCAAACAAAGAAACAAAGAGAAAGGATTGAGGCTGTGGCTCCTAGTACACTTACCTGCCTACAATACACAAAACCCTAGGTTGGCCCCTAGAATTATTAAACAGTATTTGTATGTATTTTTGTTGTCCTGGCAGGCGTGTGACATTGAGGTTATGAAAAAGTAATTAATAGAGAAAGAGATCTTGGCATGTGTTTCTGAGCATGAATAATAAGGATATTGATTGGAGAAATACCTTATAGTTGGAGGATTGAACATCACAAGCTATGGATCACTAAAGGGGAAACTAATTGTAAAACCTGGTCCTTCCTGCCATGTGAATATTTATGAAATCCTAGCTCAGGCCAACAAGCCCTCAAGAAATGCTTACTTTCTTTTCTTTTTGGAATTTTAGTTTTATTATTTGACATGGTAATAGTCTGTTCACGTTTTAAGGGCAGAGAAAATGAGATGGCCCTTACAGACACAGCAGAATGGCTCCAAACAGTGACCCAGGCCACATAATGAGTCCAGTTTCATTTGAACCTTGCCCTCCTTTAAGGTTTCCAGGAAGAAGTTGTGATTTAAGACACAATCTGGGAAAGCCATTAAATTCTTTTCTCTGCTCTCTAATTAATGACCTCATGAAAATAGGACAGTCACTTAGCCTAATCAGGTCCCAGCACAAAAGAATTTGCAAAAGATCTGGGCTTAAAAGCGGTCCAACACTTTCACAAATCGATAGTATTTTGTGACCATGCATGGGATGTGGATGCTGATGATGTAATCCTTAGCCTTTTCAGATGGAGAGGGTGGAGCCCCAACAAAGCAGAGATAAGGAAGCCCCCTGCAATGAGTCCAGCAGTTTTGTGCCTACTGATTATTTTCTAAAGAGCTGTAAAAACATCCAAATGAAAGATCTCACGGCTGCAAGGACAGCAACAGGAAAAGATCCCATTCTGAAGATTAGGGACACTGTAAAGGACAACAAAAGGAAAACGTAATTCAGGCATGGGCTGTGATTCAAAGCTTTGTTGAAGAATGATTTGGAAGTTGAAGGGCACTGCTTCTGACCCTTAAGTAAGCTTGAGTGTGCTAGGAGGCATGTCCAGTGGAGAAAGGATTCTCACTACAAGTGCATGTAAGGGATCAGAATCTAAGAAAACTCATCTGTGGAAGAAAATGCTTATGAGAGGAACACAACAATGGCTGACAAAACAAAACAAAACAAGCCCGAGATTATATTTTCCAATAAGACATTTCCCAAAGTCCCTGAGATGAGCCTATCCAAGAGTCCTGATTTACCATGACTGGCATTTTGGATTTTATAGGCATTTTCAAAAGCATTGATTCTGTTACTATTCAAAGGAAGCCCTTTAGCATGAAGCTGAGTCCTTAGCTCTGTTTATTCACCCAATCTCTGTGCAAAGCTGCCAAATTCCTTGCTTCCCTGCTGGAAACCCTCATCTGACAGTACCAGAGGCAAAAATCTCTCTGTTCTGCTTGCTAGTACTTTATTAAATGACCAATCCTCTTTTCTCTCTCTTTTTTTCCCACAGTCAATCATATTACTCTCTCCTTTCTCCACTTTCAACTTCAAAGCAACATAAATTGCACACGAGACTTTGTTGAAATTTTGGATGGCAAGGACTATGATGCACCTGTTCAAGGTACCAGAGACTCAGTCATTTATCTGTAGTCTTGTCGTATAGCATGGTGTATGTTGTGTGTGTATGTGGGTCTTTGTGTGTGTGTGTGTGTGTGTGTGTGTGTGTGTGTGGTTTTGACATTCAAGATTACATTGCTTCCAGTAAGCATGAAGGGCTTCATAAGCCATAAGAGTTACCAGAGCGTATGAAAGCAGATTAATGTGGGGCTCATGAAACTCAACTGATTTATGCTCAAAAATATAGTTTTTGTATTTTAATTTGTTTCTTATATACAAGTTTCAGATTCTAAATTACAGTCTGAAGCAGTAATGGAACAAAAACGATTTCAACATTAGACAGAATTCTTTCAGAAATTTCTGGTCAAACATTTTTAAATATTTCTTATATTTCATTGGAAATGTTTATTTTATCTCCAGTGGAAGAAAAACACTTCAAAATTAATTAATTGATTTATTTAAAAGTCTACTCATTTAGCCAGGCTCAGTGGCACACACCTGTAATTCCAGTACTCAGGGAGACAAAGTTAGTGGATCTCTGTGAGTTTAAGTCCAGACTGGTCTACAAAGTGAGTCCAGGACAGCGAAGGCCATGCAGAGAAACCTGGTCTCAATACTCCTACTCCCAAAAAAAGTCCACCAGTTTTTGTGCTATTCATCCCAATAAAGTTAAATGGTGTGCAGCAATTTTAGTGGTCAGACAAAATAACCTCAGGTGCATTAATCTTCCTCCGTGAGCCTCTGCCATGGAAGGGTCTCCATGAAGACAAGCTCTGCCACAGGAGACTGTTTTCCTCACTGCTTATTCCTGTGCCCAGAATGGAGCCTGAGAGAATGCTGGGCAAAGAATGAGCTCTAGGCACATCTCTGATTGTATTATCTGAGATATTAAGCCATTCACCTTGGACTGTAGACAAGGATATGTTATACAACACACACTCTTACCCAGTTACTTCCTGTGGAGTACTGTTTTAAGTACTTTATAAGTGATAACACAGTCTTCATACCCTTATGACATAGATTTAAGTATTTCCAATATATCACCCTCTTCATATGGAGAAGCTAAGTCATAAAGCACCCAAGTTCCTCGTGTCAGGTTACATAGCTGGTAGATGGCGAGCCAGACATTGAATCCATGCAACCTGATCCACCATCGGCTCTGCTCTTCCCTGTGATAACATGCTGAGGCTCTGAATGCATTATTGTTTGGTCCTTACCAGGTTGGAAACTTTTTCTTGAGCTACATTTGGAGTCTGGTCACATCAGGTTTCCCTCTGTCCTCCTACTGTTTCTTGTGTTGTTTGGTTTGGTTGGTTGTTTTTTGTTTGTTCGTTTCGTTTTGTTTTAAATCGGATTTATAAATCATCCTGGCTATGCCCGTATCTGGAGTTCATCTTTAATGGTCAGACATTGTCTCAAGCACAACTCTGATGTAAGTGATTCTCACTGTGATTTCTTGTGTGTACCTGGAAAAGATATGTGTGGGCCTTGCCATACATATATGGAGGTGATATGACTCACTTCCTTGTCATTCTTTTCATCCTTTAGGCCGTTACTGTGGTACCTCGCTGCCTCAACCCATCAGATCATTTGGCAGTGCCCTGACAGTGAGGTTTGTCTCTGATTCTGTAGGCAATATGGAGGGTTTTCATGCCATCTATTCTGCATCAGTATCTGGTAAGTAAGAGGTGTTAAGGGGGTGAGCAGGCCTGTGATGGAAATCTTTGGTTTGTTATTTGGGACTCTTTTCATTTAAAGGTGGGGGCTAGTTTCCTGAAAATTTTCCCTGTGCCTTCTTTATAACTCAATGTTGTGCAAATTCCAACAACCATGAGGTCTAGAAGTGAGGGGAATAGGCTGGAAACCTGGATGTCTCTTAGCTAAACCTTATCTGTTCTCTAATGTCACAGCAATGTATTTGCTAAGGTGCTCCATGACTGCCAGTTTGATGGAAACCTTTACGATGCACAGCCTCATGGTTATTCTTCTGAGCTTGGTCTCCTGAGCTGGGTGGTAGGGTAGTGACAGGTCCACTGTGCCATGAGACACATGGGCAGGAAAGGAAAGAAGTGCCACCCAGCACTGCAGTTCTGGCAGGGAGGGTCTGTGACAACCAAGGGGGAAAAAAGGTGAAGAATGGTGGGATTCAGCTCTCTCCTCAGAAGGAAAAGCTGGAGAGTTGCCTTTCCACGGCAGCCAAGAACAGGGCTGAAGATTATCCTTGCCATTAAAAAAGAAGAAGCCTTTTATTACCTAAAGTTCTAGTTCACATGGAGAAAGGCTTTAGAAAAGAGTCCTGTCCAGTCCACCATACTATGGAGTTCTTGGTTTTCAGTATCCTCACTCTGTTGTTGTATGTGACACATATGTCTTCTTAATGTGCAATGGCAGTGCTTTGTCTTTCTTTTCAGATGGTGGCTCTAATGCCCTTCCTCTTATATCTTGTGGTGTCTTTCATTTAGCTTTTGCTCTGAAACTTCCTTTGTCCTTTTTTCCTCCCAGCTTGTGGTGGAACTCTTCACATGGCTGATGGCATCTTCAATAGCCCTAGCTACCCAGCCGAATACCAACCTAATATGGAATGTGTCTGGAACATTGTCAGCTCCCCTGGCAACAAGCTGCAGCTATCCTTTCTGTAAGTCCTTTAGAGGGATGTGTTGTCTGGGCATGGGTGAGTCTGCAGAGAGAAAGCACTGTTACTGACAGAATGGGTGACCAGCTGCCTGTGTTCAAGCCATTACCAGAACGAGCACAGGGAACCTTTGGAAGACTTTCACCAATTTTGTTTGTTTGTTTTATTCATAGCTTGAATTGTATAAAGTATTAAGAATCTCTCGACAATATTCTTTCTTCCAACAGAGGAGAGAGGGGAGAAAGAGAGAGAAACAAACAGACAAAGAGAGCCTGCCTTTATTTGTCCTTCTTTACCCTATTCCAACCCATCTTTTCTTTCCTATCAGAGAAATGATCTTGGGATGTTTTTTGTTTTGTTTTGTTTTGTTTTGTTTTGTTTTGTTTTGTTTTTTAAATTAGAAGTTGATTTGTACAACTGCTTTCAAGCTTCTCATTGAATCTTAATACTTTTGCTACATAGATTGTAGATTTGGAGTGAATGGGAGACGTTACACGTATCAGCTGGACCTTGGTTAAACTAAATTGCAGTAGAGTAGAAGTAGGTGTAAAGAGGACTTGGTATGTAGAATGGGATTGTCTCGTTGGAGAGGTTCCAACGGCCAGCCATATTAATAATAGGTACTTAAGAAATATTTACTGGCGGCCAGGTGTGATGGTGCATACTTTTAATCCCAGCACTCAGCAGCAGAGGCAGGAGAGTCACTTTGAGTCTGAGGCTGGCCTGGCCTATATAACATGCTCCAAGACAGCTAGAGATACATGAAGAAACCCTGTTGTTTTGTTGTTGTTGTTTGCTTTTTAAAAACCTAAATAGACAAATAATTAACAAAGAAATATTGACTTAAGATATGTTAGCATTTAAGTTACCATTTTGAGTTCAAAGTCATGTGCCATGTGCATGTTATTGGGGTTGAAATCATTCTCAGCCACTGTTGTTGTTTCTCACATGTTCTCAGTGTATAGGCCACAATGATCTAAAGCTTGTGATCTTCCTGCCTCTCCTTGCCTTGCAGGGATAACAGGCACACATGACAATGTCTGGCTGTTAAGTGCCATGTTGAGAGAAGAGCTTTGTTGGCTGGCTCTTCCTCATAGATACTCCCATCTGCCCAATAAGAACTGATTAAAAACGAGACAGCTGATTTCAAACAAGACAAGTTCAAACTGACTTCAAATGAGACAAGCTCAAACATTTCAAGTTGCTTTCTTTAACCCACCAGTCAGACCAGGCCTCCTCAGGGCACAAGTGACATTGTGCTGAGCAAAGATGCTCTTCCTATACATGAAAGGCAATGCAAGCTTAAACTGCCATGTGGGAAGGTTGGCAGTTGTCCTTTTATCTTCACTGAGATCATGACATTTCTTATGTAATAAGAAATTACACAAATAGGCATATGATAATCTCTCCATCATGTGTGTTTCTGTTGGCCAAATAATTGTCAGCACTCAGAGCACACAGAGGACATGTGCTCCTTTCCTGGGGATGCCTTCCAGACGGTGATGAGAGAAGTGCTCTCCTGTCTTAGTGATGAAGTCCAAGGACCTCCATATAGTTTGCTTTACCTCACAACTTACCAAGTACATGAACCTCTGTTTCAGTCTCTTTCCTCCGGCCTCTACCACATTTATGTTGTTCACCCCTCTGATGTTCAGTGGTGCCAGCAACTAGGTTGTATACTGGCGATATTTAGTACACACATAATCTTGATAAATTTATTGATAAATCAACTTCAAGAAGCTATTAAATGGAAACCTCAAAAGATGTATTTCTTTCTTAGAGGGACAACAATAAACCTGATTTTCTAAAATGAATAACCCAAGGCCATGATACACTAGTGTTCAGTGAAGGCTATTCCTTTCGTTCTTTGAAATGTCATAGAGTTTTCTGTAGTGCCTCAGGAACAAGCTCTCAAGGCCCACACTAGACTAGAGGATAGGTGCTTATCTTGGTTGCCAACTTGACATACCTGGGAAGAGGGAACTTCAAGGGACAATTAGCTTGTGGGCATGTCTATAGGGCATTGTCTTGATTGCTAATTGATGTGGGCAGGCCCAGCTCAGTGTGGCCAGAACTCTAAAAGAAAGGCAGCTGAATGTAAGCCTGGGCATACGTCTGTAAGCAGTGTTCCTTCTTGGACTTTGCTTCAGTTCTTGCCTCCAGGTTCCTATGTAGAGCCCCTGCCCAGGCAATTCCTATGAGGGACTGTAACCTATAAGCCAAATAAACTCTTTCCCTCTCAAGTTAGCAGAAAGCAGACAAGGACAGAGACATTAAGTCCTAATTCCTGAATAGAAAATTCTTGGAGACTCAGTTGTTCCCTTGCTCACCTGTATGACATTTCTTTGACCCTTTGTGTTACTTGTTGAAGAGGCTTTTGTGGAATGCAAGTTGCTTATGCTGTGTGTTAATGATAATGAAAAAGCCTTACTGGCAAGGGCCTTGAGTTCTTTCTGCCCTGATCTAAACACGTCCAGATGTGCACTAGAACTCTTCCCTGGGGTGTGTGAGAAGCATATGAACCACATCAAGTTCTAAAACACAAGGTTTAGATTATGGATGCTGTGGTGAAACTGAGTAGGGAGAAGAAAATGGATAAATTATGGTTGAATTTGAAATGAAAAAGAGAGAGGAGAAAGAAAACCTATTTATTCTGTAAAACAGATATTAAAGGAAAGAACAACAATTGTACTTCATGCCAGCATAGGGATTTGAGGAAATGATTGGTTCTGGTAGCAGAGTAGAAATGAGATAATGAGAAACAGAAAGTGCATTATTTTTGTTACACATTATAGTTTTATTAACAGATCTTAGCCAAAGGGTAGATTTGGTTATAAAATATAACAGTCTAAAACAAAGACTTTTAAGAATAAAGCTTTCATAAGAAGTTTGGTTTGACTTTTATAAGTATCGCCACTGTAATATCTCATGGGGAGCTTTTCCTGCTATTCACATCTGGAAGACAGTTTGATAGTTAGGAAAGACCTTGGCTGTGCAACCTTCCAGATCATTGGCCAGAATTTTTATGAGCATTTAGATCACCTGAGTTTTATTTCACACCCTGATTCAGTATCCATTTGGAGCTAGATTCTCCTCCCCCACAAATACATAATTATCTGTTTTTACTGAAAAAATATTTTTCATACAATGTATTCTGATTATGGTTTCCCCTCCCCTAGCTTCTCCCAGGTCATCCCCACTTTCCCACCCACCCAAATCCACACCTTTTTTTCTCTCATTAGAATATAGTTACCTAAAATAATAATTATTATAAAATGAAACGATATAAAATAAAAACAAACCAGAAGAGAACAAAACAAAACAACAACAAAAAGCCAACGGAAAAGTGGGATACACACGTTCACACACACAGAAAACCCATAATAGCAAAATTAGAAACTATAACATAAAAACAAAAAATCTGTAAGGAAAAGGGGGAAAATGCCCAGACAAAGCATATAGGTTCCATATTCTTTATTCAAAAGAGCTTTGATGTGGTGCTGGGTTGCTTGGTCACACTTCAGTAGAATGCTTTCAGAACAAGTCCATGGATTCACCTTCTGAGATAAGAGAAGGTTCACCTCTCTTTTCTCAGAAGCAGAATGAAACAAGTGTGACCTATTTCACATTGGCGATAACGTTAAGTGTAATAAAGTTGATCCTGAATTGTACTGTTTATCTTATAGGTAGTACTGTTTTGCTTTTGCTTGTCTCAAAGTTCCAAGTCTGTTCTATTGTAGGAGTTTATATTTCATATATTTGAGCACATATATGAAAAATGTTAAGTTAATTTCAGCAAATAAAGAAAGAAATTTAGTTTCTTTTTCTTTTTTAAATTTTTTTCTTTATTACAATTTGTATCCTAGCTGTAGCACCTTCCCTCATCTCCTCCCTATCCTTCTCTCCCTTCCTCCCTCTCTCCTCCCATGCACCTTCCCCAGTCCACTGATAAGGGAGTTCCTCCTCTCCTTCCATCTATCAGGTCTCATCAGGACTCTCTACTAAATTCCTTTGTGCCCTACCCCTTCACACACACACACACACACACACACACACACAGGGTGAGGTGATCAAACAGTTCCTGTTTCCGTTAGGAGGCAACCCACTTGGAGACTGAGCTGCCATGGGCTACAGGATATACAATTACTGTAGCAACGTTTTCGGTTTTGAACTGCTTTGGCCCATGGGGACCAGACAAGGAGTTTGGATTCCCTGGAGCTAGAATCAGGATACTCTCATATTTATTCTATAAATTTGCCTTGTAACTGTTTGTTGTTTATTTGTTTGTTTGTTTGTTTCCAAATTAGATCCTTCCAGTTGGAGAACTCGATAAACTGTTACAAGGATTTTGTGGAAATCCGAGAAGGAAATGCCACGGGCCACTTGGTGGGACGCTACTGTGGAAACTCCCTCCCTCTCAATTATTCTTCTATCAAGGGACATAGTCTGTGGATCAGATTTGTCTCTGATGGCTCAGGCAGTGGCATGGGCTTCCAGGCCAGGTTCAATAATAGTAAGATGGTTTGTTTTTATAATGGCTCCTAGAATGTGTCCTACAAACAAAGAATGATGATAAAAGTTTCAGTAATGTATTAAGAATAATCCTACACTCTGCCTTCTTTTCCAAAATTAAAAAAAATGCACCATAAAAAAAGATTTATTTATGGGTGGCTAACTGACAGAAAACGGAAGTGTACTCATTTCTTCGAGTGTTCTTTTTAGGCTCCAATTTTCACCTGCTGTTAGTGTTTACGATACTGTGCAAATGAGCCTTTTAATATAATTTGGGCAGATAAAGTTCTATCAAACATGTTTTATTTGGTCTTTCAAATATAGTTCTCAAATTTAGACCCTTAGAATTATTTCAATCTTGGCTTAAGCATTCGGATAAAACCTGGTTTATTCTAATATAGATAACATATTAATGAGTTTATTCTTTAACACGTTTTTCCACGATTGGCAATTCTATGTGTTGATTCTCATATAGAATTTCTTAAATCTTCTGTTTCATAAAACAAAGCAAAATTAAGAGTAAGATGTGATATTGCTCCCCTAATCCTCCAGTCTCCTGGTATCTGGAAAATGCTTTCCACATGGGGAGTTGTCCCTGTTTCCATACCCTGCAGCCTTCTAAAGAGACAGAATTCCATTCAAGAGCCATCCTTCTCCAGGAGCTAATAGCCTAGAAAACCAAAAGGGAAGCAGTATTTATTTCAGTGGTCAGAAAAGAAATCCTAGTCAATTAAAAGCTCATTCTTTCTAATAGTCTTGCCCTTTGTTTTTGTTCTTGTTTCATTTAATTAAAGAACAATTCTAAATAGGTTTGATTTATAATTCTGTTTTCCCTCCTAGTATTTGGCAATGATAATATTGTTGGAACTCATGGGAAAATTGCATCTCCCTTGTGGCCTGAAAATTACCCCCCCAACTCCGATTACAGATGGATAGTAAACGTGAATGCCTCTCAAATTATCCATGGCAGAATCTTGCAGATGGGCATAGAATTTACATCAAACTGCTATTACGACAAATTACAGGTGACTTTCTTTTGTGAGGGGGATGTTTATACATTTTGATGTCTACTATTGGCAAAAATAAGTCCAAATTCATACCTATTCAAATAAATAGAGAACATATGTGATGGTCCTACCACATCATAACTGTTGACTCATCTCTACAAAAGTAATTCTTTTATTATAGTTGTTATTCTTTATTCCACATCAAATGAGTTTTAAGCATTATTATAATTTCCTTACTGACTTAGTCTAAGCATGCTTATTTGCCCTAGTTTTGGGTTTATTCAATCTTCTTCCTTGTTATCCTATTTCCTCTTTTATTTACTTGTCTTGCTTTGCTGTTTTTCTTGAGGCAAGGTAGACTTTTATTAAGAGATGCCGTTACCCTAGATGGAAGCCGCAGTGTTGGGGTGGACAGAGAGAGAGGAAGGGGGTCATAGTACAGACTCTGGTTCAGCATACTTGCCAAGAGAGAAAGTCATGTGTTTGTTCTAATATTTGAGCCTTAAAACCTGAAAGGGTGATATAAAACTAAAAAAATACAAATGGACAAATTATGGTGGCCTTTGCCATCCATACATTGGCTACTCTATGAATTCCTGAAAATGCTATCATATTCCTGAAGGTCACAGTCAAATCACTCTTCTTGGAATCTCAGTGCTCAAAGTAGAACCCAATGACTGATGACATGGTGCCCAATAGATGTGGAAGTAATTGTAACATAATTTGAAAGAAATAAGCTTAATAGAGAATATTATGATAATTACAATGAAATTGTTTACAATTACTTGAAAACTATCATAGAATATGTTTCTAAATAGGTAAGGCAGATGGGAGAGATTTACTAAGTATTTTGAATGTACAGAGCCTTGTCAGCTTATGGTTCTTCCCTTGTTTTTCTCTAAGAGTATGAATCTCTTTACAATAGGTTGTACTTTCCCACCCACATGTTTGACTATAAACTGCTGAATAAGCTATAGCCTACAAGCATGTTATTTAGGATAATTCTACAACAAAGCTATATGGAACACCTTAAATTATTTATAAAATATTTAATATGAATTTCTGTTTTAAAGGAAATAAAGTATTTTCTTGATAGTGTTTGTACTTTGATAAGATCATAAAATACAAACCATCCTTTAGAATTCTCTTTTAGTGAAGAAAGTATATGTACTTGCCTAGTTACAGTGCTTTATTGTGCTTTCTTACCTGCAGATTTATGATGGGTTTGACACTCATTCCCGCTTGCTTGGCACTTACTGTGGTACCCAGCTGGAATCCTTTAGCTCCAGTAGGAACTCACTGACATTCCACTTTTCTTCTGACTCTACCATCTCAGGGAAGGGATTCCTTCTGGAGTGGTTTGCAGTAGATGTTTCCAATGGAACTGTTCCTACCATTCCTACAGGTGTGTTTGGTAATGCACTGGGGTCTTTCTAGGACCAGTGGGGTGTGTGTGTGTGTGTGTGTGTGTGTGTGTGTGTGTGTGTGTGTGTGTGTGTACACTCAGTGCCCATACAGGCCAGAAGAAAGATGAGGTTTCCTGGAGATGGTGTTTGAAGTGGTTGTGAGTGGTCTGACATAGGTTCTGGGAATGCGACTCAAGACTTTTGGGTGAGAAGGAAGTGCTTTCAACTGTGTATCAACTCTCAGGCCCAGAGAGCAGCCATTTTGAAGCACTCCCTGGACGCGTGCTTAAAGATGCTGCTTTTCATTCTACAGGTGCTTGTGGAGGGCACATAACCACAGGAGATGCTCCTGGCTTTTTTTTCTCCCCGGGCTGGCCTGGGCAGTACGGTAATCGTGCTGACTGTACATGGATCATTTATGCTCCTGAGTCTACTGTGGAACTCAACATTCTCTCCATGGACATCGAATTTAAGCTTAACTGTACCTATGACAAGCTGATCATAAGAGATGGTAAGAAACACTGTAGAAATCACTGTTTAAACTCTGATACACAGTAACATTCAGTTGCCATTATTCTTTGTACTAGCTCCATACATTTTGTGTAGAATTTCAAATATACTGTAACCAAAATAGCCATCAAATAGAAGAAATAACTACAATGTTTAGAGACTGTAAGGAGAGTACTATATTACCTATCAAAAAATGTCAGGGATAGGACATTCCTCAGAGAAAACAAAGGGCTTTTGAGGGGAAATAAGTAGGAGATACAGTTTATATTTCCACACTGTGCTAAAACTTTATTGACACAATAAAAATAGACATTGACATTTGTACCCATGGCTTTAAGATCCAAGTGAAAAACCAAACACTATCAAAGACAGGTAATGTATCCATTTCTCATCATCCCCTGAATCTATGGGCAGAACAGATTTGAGAATGTTGTAGTTTTGCTATACAATAATGAAGGGGCATGAATAATGAGACTGTACAATACACATACAATTGCCCTTCACACTTTGGACAGGCTAAGTACAAAAAGACATTAGAGAGGCCACACCCTCTATATCAGTGTTTCTCAATGGCTCCGAGAACAGCAATGTCAGCATCACCTGGAAACTTGCTGGAAATGGAGATTGTCAATATAAGCAAAGATGTTTGACTGCACTCAAGAAATTGCTTTCTTAGATTCTCATCTCTACAAAACCTCCCAGTGTAAAACATTGCTTGATGGAGATGCATCTGCAGAGCCTGGGCACTAAGAAACAATCAATCTTGCCAACATGATGCCATCATAGACCTCTTGTCCAGTGATCAATTGGCTTTCAGCACATGATCAGAATACCTCCTCTTTTCTGACATCAAGACATCCCTGTAGATAATAAATTTTATTTTTATAGTGTTATTCAGGGGATGCACGCTGGCACACACAATTCTGAGTGTTCACAGTCCAGTTGAAACCTTTTAGAAATCTTCAGGAGGGAGCCGCATCAATGTAGTACCTTGCTTGTTCTTTAAAAATCACCATCTACTGAGTTGTCTTTTGTCCCTTCAGTAACTTGTCTTGGAAGCCTGGACTCTAAGGCATATTCCCTTTGTTCTGAATGAATTACAGAGGCCTGTTTTATCATTTGTGAAAGAGATGAATGCTGTTCCTGAGGGCTTTTCTCCCCCAGTGGCTTTTTATGAGTATCTGAAAAAGCAATAAATGTAAAATTCTAACAAAAGTCTGAGAATTTTGAAGATACAGAATATAGTTTCCTTTAAACTTTACTTTTCTTAAGTAGACACTGCTGACACATTTTATCCATTTTCTTGCTCATAGGACAAGTTTAAAGAGCTCAGAAATTGTGCTTTGTGCCAAAACAACAAAAGCATTTTAGATCAGTAGGGTAACAAGTGCATATACGCCTTTTTTATTCTCGACCATGAATAGATGGCTTATAGCTTCCTTTCTTCTTTATCTGTTTATTTGATTGTTCAAAAAAGCCTGTGTTGAGTGTCTCTGTCAGTTGTTGAGTGTTTGGAGTATTTTGCATTGTGTAAAAATCATTTAGAATTAAGTTTTACTTCCTCATCGTTTTATTTATTTGGATTTTTGTCTCACTAGTTATTTTGCCTCTGATTACTAGGCAGGTATGGCATTCTGAAGCAAATATATGAAGTTCATTGACCACAAAACAGTGACACTGATGTCATGTGCAAATTGGTGAATCCTCATAGGTCCTTGGCACTCAGTCATAGGGCAGTTATGAGCATTCTCAAGCATCCCAGGAAGCGGCAATTTGGGGAAATAAGTCAAAGTCAGTCTCCCAGATGGAATTCCTTTTTATTGTTTAAAACAGAATCACTCTCTTCAGACAACACATATAAAAGTTTATATGCTGAACATTCTGCCAAACAGATTTCATAGAACTATCCTGAACACAGAGAAAGTATTTTAGAAAGAAAGGAAGAAAGGAATAAATGGAGGGAGAAAAGGAAGAAGAACAGAGAGGGAGGAAGAAAATCGTATCAGAAGTCAGTAATTCTGGACTGGGATGTAGCTTGGGTGTTAGGATGCTTGTCTAGTATTCAGGTGGCCCTAGGTTCAATTCCCAGTACCACATACACTGTAATCCCAGCACACTGGAAGTGGAGGTAGGTGGGTACTTGCCAGGGTTACAGTCATTGTTGTCTTCTGTGCCCTTAAATACACTTCCCTTCTAAGACTCTTTTTCTAAGTATGACAATAATACCTACCTTACAGTGTTTTCATGAAGAAAAATTAGAAACCATTAAGGTGCTTAAGAGGATTCATAGTAACAGCTCAATAAGTATCAGGTTTTTATAATCTTAGTACCTGTTTCCACAAGTCTGAGACAGTTAGGGTAGCCTGGGAAATCAACAAGCTAGACCTGATATTTATGGTTCCCAGACTTATTGTCCTTGCAGAGATGGTAATGGGGACTAAAACTGGCATGTTCAGCATTTGGAAGTTTATCAAAAAGCCCTGGAATTAAGTTTGGAAACTAGAAAGATGAGTGAAGAATGCACTATTTTATAGCTATTGAGTTATGTAACAAATGACTTAAACAAAGAATAATGTAGGGCTAAGCATTGTTTCACCAAACAGCTGGGAGAGGTATTTAGAAAAATAAATGAAAATTAATAGATAAAGCCTAGTCTTGCTGAGAAGTAAAATGAGCATATGTATTGTTATAAATGAACCAAAGTTTTGTAGCTTTGCTAATTACATGTCCATCAGACATAGTAGCTGAACTGTATAGCAAAATAGCATAATGAAGATAACAAGTGAGGAAATAATTAAATAAATGAATTTTGAATTATATAAAGCATGACTTTGCAGGGATGGAAAATAGCTATATCAATAAAGCGCTTGCTATGTAAATATAAGGACTTAAGTCCTCAGCAGCCATGGAAAAAAGCTGGGTGTAGTGGTATACACTGTCATTCAAGAGCTGAGGAAGCACAGACAGGTGGCTCGCTGGGCAACCAGTGAACCTTAACTGGTGAGCGCCAAGTCACAGTGAAGAGATCTTGTCTGCAAAATGAATGGTCCTTAGGAAAAATTCAGGAGGTGGTCTCTCACACACGTGTGTATATCTGCATACCACAAACTTACATAAACATGTGAACACACACACACAGAGATTGTAAAGCACACATATACAGAAGTGAAATGTGCTCCAAAGAATTATGTTCCAAGATTTTTTAAAAGTCTCTCTCTCTCTCTCTCTCTCTCTCTCTCTCTCTCTCTCTCTCTCTCTCTCTCTCTCTCTCTCTCTCTCTCTCTCTCTCTGTATAAGTTTTAAATCTGTCTTTAGGGGAAAGCAAGTATTTTCCCAGCCATGGCCCCTGAGTCTGCTATAATTCCCTTTATCCCATGCAGCTCCTGGCTGAGACAGCTGACAGTTGGTTTGATGAAAACTTAAATACAAAGGAAGCAAAAGGAATGGGGGTCACACCATGGCCTGAGTTCCCTTTGTGTCTCTTCCTGGGGGCCACATTTGTTGGAACTCTCTTTTCTCTTCTTTCAAATAACTGTGGTCCTTTTACCACAAACCAAAGCAAAATTTTAAAAATGATATAAAAAATCATTTCCGGGCTAAGGAAATGATTGTATAAAGTGTTCAGATCCTCTGGTGAATGATTTCTGAATAAGAGCCCAGCTCTGAGGTTGAGCCAGCCTTTCTGTCTCCCTCAGATATTTGACCTTCAGCCATCATAGTAGCTAAGATCAGAGACTCTAACGGCCACTCACATAAACATGGTCCTTGATCCCTTTCCAGCCTGATGTCCTCTCTTTCTGAGTTTTAGTGCCAGGAAGCACTGGCAGCCAGGTTTAGGAAGACAGGGAGACTTGCCCCAACAATTTTTATTGAAAGGGTTAAGGAGAGGGCAGGCAGAGTATGGCAAGCTAGAGTCAAAATGACATAAAGCTGGCTGTCTGTCTTACTGAGAACACTATCATCTCCTAGGAACATGGGTCTTCTGAGGAAAATCTGTGATTAGTGTTAGCTGGGCTGCAAATTATGGTGGAGTGAATTCTTAAGACCGTGTTTTTTTTGTACTGACATTTCCCTCCTTGGTCACAGGAGACAATAACTTCGACCAGCCGCTGGCTGTCCTGTGTGGCAAAGATATTCCTGGGGCGATCCGGTCAACTGGAGAGTACATGCACATCCGCTTCATCTCAGACGCCAGCATCCCTGGAGCAGGCTTCAACGCCTCCTTTCACAAGAGTAATGTGGCCAAACGTTTGCCATCTAATGTCTCCTGGCTCCTCCCACTCCCCTTTCTCCTTCCCCCTTTCCTCCTCTCTCCTGCTTACCCTCCACTCAAATTTTTCTGTCTTCTTTTATTTTAAATGACTCTCTTCTCCCCTCTTCTTCCCTTTCCCCCTCTTCTGCCTTCTATTCTCTCTCCTTCCCTCCCCTCCTCATCTCCCTTCTATCTGCCCTTTTCCACCCCATCCTCTCTCCTCCTCTTCTTCCCCCTCTTGTCTCCTCTTTTTACTTTCTCCCTCTTTACCCACCTCATTTTCTCATACTAATAAACAATTATAAAGACACAGGTACCTGTTATGTCATGGTGCTAGGTACTAAGTTCTCGCACAAACCAGAGTTTCCTAGTTTCACAAGAGTGTCTCCTGCACTGAGGTATCTGAGTGTCACTTCCCATTTCTGTAAGAGGTGTGCTTATGGTTGACACAAGAAAAAGATCTTTAAAATAACTTTCATCCTAGCTAAGGGTTAGACCTGGAAGATAATACCCATAGTTCCCCTCAAAGGAACTATACATACATGCTGTCTCTAATTTAAGAAGTAACTAATAAAATACAGGAGAACCATCATGAAAACCTTGGTAGAAATTAATTCATTTGAGTGTGATAGAAAAAAACCAATTGCACTTGAAATATAGACTTGATTAGCCAGAGAATGTGTGTAGTGAAATGCTCTAAAGTGTTATAAGATATTTTTCAGAACCTGACAGCATGTGAAGTCTAATGATACTTTTGAAAATAAGCTAGGTTGACATTAAAGAAATTGTCTATGGGTCACTGAAAAAAGTCATGTGTAAAACTTAATTTAAAAGTGGATCCTTAACCGCATACTAAAAGTAATCTAGTACTTTCTTTCCTGTTTATATATAACTTTTATAAAGGATGGAGCAATCAAAGGAAGATTGATCTATCTCATGCACAGCGGAAGCAGGCTGTGTGGGGTAAAGAGACTGGGCCTTAGAATTGGAGCTAAAGCAAATGTCCGCCTCTGCAACTTAACTTTGTAACGTTTCTGCATTTACTTGATGACAGGCTGCCTAGTACCTGACAATGACAGCTTAAGGCCTGCTTCTTCAGGCTCTTTTCTCAACTCTCAATGTCTAATATAGATATATCCCATCTCAGTAGATAAACAGACAGATAAATGATAGATAGATGTCAGAGATAGATAGGTACAATAGATAGATGACAGACAGATAGAGGACAAATAGATGATAGATAGATAGATAGATAGATAGATAGATAGATAGATAGATAGATAGATAGATAGATAGATAGATAGACAGGTATTGGATACACAGATGATCTATAAAACCTTCCCATTCCCACACAGAATAAGTCCTCTGTGTTTCCCTGTAGCCTCATCAAGCTACTTACTGAATTGCTTGTGCTACCTCATCCTGAGTCCCATGAGGCTCCTCTTACCACATCGAATCTTTATACTGTTTTCTGGATTGCTATGTTTTCCTTCCCCGAGCTCACCCAGTTTGACTCCTTTTTCCATCCATGTTTCTGCCGAGGTGTTACCTCTGTAAGTTCCCCCGCAGCAGAGTATGTTTCTCTTTCACCCCTTCATCTTTCTTGATTGCGCTTACTGCTATTTCACATAGTGTACATTTGTTTTTACCATGTCTTCTGCCTCTGTAAAGTCAGCTTTTGTGAAAGTAAGTGATCTTTACTCCGTGGCTCAGATCTTAACCCCAACACTGAGTATCCAACAGTGTGTGCCCTTTTAGAGATTGTGCCTCAAATCATTTCTTGATCCCAATTAATTTTAAATTTCTCATCTGCTGCTCATATTTTGAAAATCCTCAATGGGGTGGGTGTGGGGCAAAAAGTATAAAAACCTCATTGTCAATATTATTTAAATAACCTACTTTTTTTCTTCTTGGGAAGGCTGTGGTGGCTATTTGCATACAGACAGAGGGATTATCACATCCCCCAAGTACCCAGATACCTACATTCCCAATCTCAACTGTTCCTGGCACATTCGAGTCCAGAGTGGTCTGACCATCGCTGCCCATTTTGAGCAGCCTTTCCAGATTCAAAATAGAGATGCGTCTTGCAGCCAAGGGGATTACCTGGTGGTAGGTCATGCTTGTTACTCGTAGTCATGCTTTCTGCAGACTTAAATGTAATGATTTTAGTATACAAACTGAAAGGCTTCTTATTCTCTTTTGCAATATAAAGGTTTTTATGCAATTTTAATATCTTTCCAGGTAAGAAATGGACCAGATAACCATTCTCCACCCTTGGGACCTCCTGGAGGAAATGGTCGCTTCTGTGGAGTTTATACTCCATCAACTCTGTTCACCTCAGACAATGAAATGTTTGTTCAGTTCATTTCTGATAGTAGTAATGGTGGACAAGGATTTAAGATCAGATATGAGGCAAAGAGTATAGGTAAGTATTTCTCTAAGGACTAGATCCGTATTTTTCCTGCAATTGCTTAATTTTTGTAGAGATGGATTTTAGGAGAAAAAAATTCAAAGTTTTCTGAGGTAAAAGCCATCTGTAGTGTTAAGAACAATTGTCTGTGATTGATCTTGGACTTAGAGCATCCTTTGCACACTAACTGTTCAGCATGATGCTTTTCAAAGAAAGTATTATTTCTACATTACAGGTAAGTAAAATGAGATTTTTAATTTCCCAAGTTAGTGTTTGTTTGTATGTTTTTTTTCCAGTTACTGGTGAAAGTGAATTCTCCATGTGTAAAAAATGAGCTGGTCTTAATGGGCCTTGAAATTCTTTAGCTCTTTCCATGATGAGATATCTACCGCAAGCCTAGTTATGGTAGCATGATAGGACCAAGCTCTCCCTCCTTCACCGTCATTTGTATTCTTCTATTAGAGTGAACCCTAACCTATGATTCTCTTGTTACTTTCTTAGTTATTACTCTATTGCAGCAGCAATCTTTATGTAATTACTCTTAATCATGTTTAATTATAATTGTATTTAATTGGACTGTAATGGTTTTGATTTTTATGCCATTTAATTTTTAGTACCTTTTAACTAAATGTCAATGGAGTATAAACAGCAAAACTAAGTCTCCATGTGTCCTCCAAATTCAATATCAGGAATGATTATGTGATCTTAATTCCAGGTTCTCCAGTACCCTTCAAAAAGTGTATTGATCTTAGTAAAACCACAGGATATTTGGTTGTTGTTGCTATTTCTACTGCTTATGTTGTTTGAAATAGGGTCTCATATAGCCCAAAGTAGCCTAGAATTCACTCTGTAAGCTGAATGTGGCCTTGAATCCCTGATATTTCTGCCTTGACATCCCAAATGCTGGAATTATAAGCATGTGCCACCATGCCTAACTGAAACCATGCATTTTATTATACATTATCTCAAATGTGCGAGAATTCAGAATGTCAGCATCATTTCTTCATTTGGGAAAAGAAAAGGAAACAAAAATCGGTATTAATCACCCTGCCCCCAAACCATTTAATGTCTTGATCAAGGCCCAAGACAAGCAATGGATGCAGTTGCCTCCTAGTGCACAAAGCTCAGCATACAGCAGCTCTGGGGGCGGCTGCACCACTGTTAGAAGATGGCCCCTTCTCTTGCATCCGTCTTCATGCTAGGATTCACAGTGAGTTTCAACAGGCTGGTTTGACCTTGCTGCAGGACCCACTTTCCTGCTTTGTTAAGGTTAGTACAGTCTTAACTCAGTGACAGTTCAGCTGTACTAAGTATGGTTCTGTTTTATTTTGTTTTGTTTTTTAGTTCCTTTCTAGGCCCACCAGTCACACACCCATGCTAGTGACCATTATCATCCCCTGCCTTTCCTCACACACATGGCTGTTCTTGATATTAAGATCAAACAAAGGTCTTTTGATTTTAAAAGCTATTTTGAGGCAACCCTAAGCAGTATGGTTGTACTTGTCTCTTTCTACTTACTAAGCAACACTTTTCTCTGGCTCTCTTCTCAACATGTCTAACTTATACCGTTGCCCATGTCTTAAACTATGTTTTGTGTGACTAGCTCTTGACATCACGTGCTGAGCTTTATTCTCCTGGGCTGTAGCTAATTGAGATTATTATGGTCTTGTGCTAAATGTCTTTTATTCATTTGGCTTGTTAATTAGTTAGCTAAACATTTATAAAGAACTTCACACTGCACACACTACCAAGTTACAACAAGGAGCTTCTTGCAGTGATGGAGACAGACAAACAGAGGCAGTTATTGTACAGCATAGTAAGTGCCAGATGAAGAAAGACTCATGGATCTATCTGTAATCACAGAGGAGAAGCACCTAACTAACTATTGTTATCAAAGAATGAAACAATGGACAGAGATTTGTATCTTTTAAAGAACAATGTAACAACATGACATCTTAGCATTAGAAGACAATTCACAGTTTTGAAAGAACTTACTATGTTGGAGAATAGGGTCAAAAGGAGGTGAAAATGGTGATAAACCAAGTATGTTTCAAGATGCTAAGGGCCATTAGCACTACCTACAGATAAGGTATTACCAGATGCTTATATGGAGCTTCTGAGAGGTTTAAATCCAAAGCACCATGACTTGACCAGATAAAAAAATGTCAGTATAGCTGCATGATTGAAAACTGAAGTAGATGAAGCTAGATGAAAGAGTAATTTAGCGTAAACAGGACATACCAGTTTTCCCTAAATTACTCTTTCATCTTGGTTCTAACTAGAACCTAGTAAGAACCTAGGCAATGTCTGTAAGAAGGCAGAAAAGAGGCCATGTTGAAAGATGTTATAAGTGAGGAATTGAGTGCATTTTCAGGTCACTTGGAGGCGGAAGTGGAGAGGCAGGATGAAGGAGCATAAGTCACAGCTGGATGAACACAGGGTGCTAGACTCACACATGCTCCTCCTGAAATGCCTGAATTATGCCTCTTAAAGGTGGCTAGTGGAGTGTAGGACACAGAGGTGAGCAGAGGGATCTAGCTGGAACTGATATAGTATGGGAATGATCAAACAATGGGCTGTGGTTTAAACCAATTGCTGTGGGGCAACCAACGGACTCTTTAAAATGAAAAGATGGAAGACCTCACAGAAAGATTCCTGGGACTCTCTGGCACTGTGGGGAAGCCCTGGCAGGAGGTACAGGGTGGCCTGAGGAGGAATGCTGTCAGAAGCAAACTAAGGGTTTGATGTCTGAGAAGCTGAGGGACATGGGTGGAAAGAAGGAAGGTATAGGTCATCATGTTAGCTGGAATAGGTTTCAAATAATTATAAAGAAGACATCTCTGGGCATAGAACTTGTAGGAGACTGAGGGATTCCCAGTACTACATGGAGTTCTAACTGAAACAGAAAATGTATCATCTGAGAACCCTGTCAACTTTTAATCCCTCATTTGTCACTCTTCAGAATAAATTCATTCATAACTGTCACCTCTTCCCATGACAGTCCTGTATCTCTGGATCATGTTCTCTCCCCATCTGTTCCCTTTGGATGAGTGTTGAGTTATGAGAAGCAACTAGTAGATTGTTCAAAAGAGTTGTGTCTGGAAAATAAATATCTTCAATGATTTCAATTTCTACAAACATCTAGAATGGAACACAACCATAAAGTTCATGTTTTGAATGGTAGTGGGTAACTTGAAAGAAAAGAGCAAGGTACTTGTAATTCCAGTTCTCAGGAGGCAGAGTCAGTAGTCATTCTACTGAATGACTGCAAGTTTAAGACCAGTTTTGTCATGTAGTGAATTCCAGGCTAACCAGGGCAACGTGAAAGACTGTTGTCTCCAAACCAAGCACTCTCATATGAAGTGCATGTTGTACACATGTGAGGAGTCAGAGGATGATCTAGAGCACTGGTTCTCAACCTGCCCAATGCTGTAACTTTAATACAGTTTCTCATGTTGTTGTGAGCCCCAATATGACCCCATAAGATTATTTTTGTTGCTATTTCATAACTGCAATTTTGCTGCTGTTATGAATCATAATGTAAATATCTGTGTTTTTTGATGGTCTTAGGCAGTTTTTGTGAAAGGGTTGTTTGACCCCCGAAGTAGTCAACCGACAAATTGATCTAGAGTATCAGTCCTCAATGTTCTTCTTGGTTTTGAGGCAGGGTCTCTTTTGCGTTTGCCTCTGCACTGTGTATTTGAACTGGCCAAGCATCAGGGGATTCTCGTGCCTCTGCTTCCTGTCATTCTGGGAGCTCCCAGGTTACAAACACATGCTAATCCTGGTTACCACTTCTTGCTTTTGCAAAGGTTCTAGGAATCTGAATTTCATAAGGTTTGCATAGCAAACGATTTTTACCTACTGATTCATCTCTCTAGCCCTTAGTTTTAAGAAAACATATTGAGGTCACAGGTGTGCACTGAGCTTTCAATGGGAAATTATGGCTGCTTGCATACTTCCTCACTCATCTAAGTGATGGGGATGTATTTGCTGATGCAGAGACACGGCTCTCATCAAAAGGGAATAAAGAAAATGTATTATGGACTCCAAATATGAATTTCCATGACCTGAGAAAACAGAATTAGGTTATCCTCAAATATAATGTTCAATGTTGTGGTAAATTTATTATTCTGCCAGCCTGCCTTTCAGCAACTCAGCAGTGGGCAGCTTACCAGTTAGGGCACACTTCCACAGTCCTTAAAGTTGTGTAGCAATGCGTGTACACTTTTAATGATCCCTCAGGACGTCACAGTGCTCTCCTTTTTGCCTTTATCTTGTTTCCATTCTGTTCATTTTCTCTGTTTCCCAGTCTCTGTTTCTCTGTATGTCTCCATCTCCCTCTCATGTCTCAGTTCTGAGATAGTCTTTTTTCTGTACCACATCCCCAATAACCCTCTTGCCCTAGATTCGTTGTGTGGAGTCCTCTCATAGAGGCACACCTTGGCCCTGGAATCTTTGACGCTTTATCCTAAGAAACATCGTAACAATGTCATGAAGCTGTTACAGTAACAGAACAAAAGAAAGGTAGATCAAGGCACTTTCTTTTTAATTTTAATTTTTATATTAATTACAGTTTATTCACTTTGTATCCCAGCTGTAGCCCTCTCCCCATTCCCTTCCAAGCCCACTCTCCCTCCTTCCCACTCCCACCCTCCCTCTCTCTTCTCCTCCCATACCCTTCCCTCAGTCCATTGAGAGTGGAGGTCCTCCTCCCCTTCCATCTGACCCTAGTCTATCAGGTCTCATCAGGACTGGCTGCATTGTCTTCCTCTGTGGCCTGGTAAGGCTGCTCCCATCTCAAGGGGAGGTGATCAAAGAGCCAGACACTAAGTTCATGTCAGAGGCAGTCCCTGTTCCCATTACTAGGGAACCCACTTGGACACTGAGCTGCCATGAGCTACATTTGTGAAGGGGTTCTAGGTTACCTCCATGCACGGTCCTTGGTTGGAGTATCAGTCTCAGAAAAGACCCCTGGGCCCATATCTCTTGGTTCTGTTGCTTTCCTTGTGGAGCTCCTGTCCCCTCCAAGTCTTTCTATCTCTCCCTTCTTTCATAAGGATTCCCTGCACTCTGCCCAATGTTTGGCTATGAGCCTCAGCATCTGCTTTGAAATACTGCTGGGTTGAGTCTTTCAGAGGCCTTCTGTGGTGGGCTCATATCTTGTTCCTTGTTTTCACCTTCTTCTGATGTTTATCCTGTTTGCCTTTCTAAATGAAGATTGAGCATAGAAACTGGCTGTTGGATCGATGGAATGGAATAGAAGATCCAGAAATAAACCCACACACTTATGGACACCTGATTTTTGACAAAAATGCCAAAACCATACAATGGAAAATAAGATAACATCTTCAACAATGGTGCTGGTCTAACTGAATATCTATATGTGGAAAAATGCAAATGATCCATACTTATCACCCTGCACAAAACTAAAGTCCAAGTCAATCAAAGGCCTCACCATCAAACCAAACACACTAAACCTATTAGAAGAAAAAGTAGGGAAGAGCCTTGAGCTCATTGGCACAGGAGACAACTTCCTGAACAGAACCCCCAAAACAAAGGCACTTTCAAATACATTGGTGGCATCAACAGGCAAGAGGTTTATAACAGAGCAAGGAAATTGCTAATGACCTCAGGTCCTAATGATGATATTCTTAGCCTGTGGGTTGATGAAGTTAGGGATCTATTAGTATATGTCAACAGGGTTGACCTAATAGTCATGGAAATGGATGTTATATCAAACACAGGTGGACATTAAATAACTATTAAGGACATCAAAGATAGCCAAAGATGGTTTGGCTCCAGATTGTAACAATACAACTCTATAATCTTGGAAATTCTGATCAGTCATGGAGCCTTGTAAAACTTCAGCTAACATGTTCATGTGAGGCTGGACACACTTTGTATAATCATCATTTTGTTAGCTTTAGTGAAAAATAAAATTTTCAATCAGAATAAATAATTTGAATGTGGGCATGGTGGTAAATGCTTATAACCCCAGCTCATGAGAGAAGGATGTAAGAGGCTCAACAATTCAAGGCAGCCTCAGTAGCATAGACAGAGAGGGCTTACTCAAGACTGTCTCAGAAAACAAACACGTGGGCTAGAAAGATGGGTCAGAGTTTAAGAGGACCAGCTGCACTGGCTGCTTTTCTAGAGGACCCAGGTTCAATTCCCAGCACCCATTTGGCAACTCACAACTGTCTGTAACTCTCTTTCCAGAGGATCTAATGCTCTCTTCTGGCCGCAGATGCCACCAGTTATGCATGTGATGTACAGACAACATGCAGGCAAAACACCCACACACATAAGATAAAAATAAAATAAGTTAAAAGCAAACATCACCCCCCCTACACACACAAACACACAAATTTAAAATAAAACACCCAACCTAGCAAAAAGAGCAGAGTAAGTGCTTTGGTAGAATAAAAGGTAACTTACGTGGTAGCTCATTTTATAGGAAATTCAGAATTTACTTGCTTAAAAAGAACATGAAGATAATTCTGATGAAAGGAAGCTGAGAGGAAAGACACAGACAAACTGGTGGTGAAGAGGAATTGTGGTAGCTGACTATGTCCTCATTCACCAGACTGCAGACTGATTTAACTCTTTCTTGACAGCCTGTGGGGGCAGGATCTACATCCATGGTGCTGACTCTGATGGATATGTGACCTCCCCCAACTACCCTGCTAATTATCCCCAGCACACCGAATGCATTTGGATTTTAGAGGCACCTCCAAGGAAAAGCATTCAGCTCCAATTTGAAGATCAATTCAATATTGAAGAAACACCCAGGTAGGTCACCTCCATTTCAATGTTCCTCCAACCCAAAGTTAATATTATTTAACTGTTATGTCTGAAGAAAATTTACTTCTTCTCTGCTAGGCAGTACCTACTGCCCAGAAAAATATAGGAACAAAGAGCTCAGTTAATGTCTGAAGCCTCAAAGCCCTGCCTGGCCACTACTGCCACCAGCTGAGTAGATAATGTGTACTGACACTGTCTGTCCTGACCCTCAACACATCCTCTAACAGACACTGAGGGTGACTGTTTGAGATTTATGTCATTTGTTCTTCCTCCCACAGGAAAAATACAATTTCAGTAATATGAGCATTCTTGTCTAGCTTCAGATTCAGTGTCACAGATGATAAATGTCTGCTTAACAAATAAGAATTTATGTGGCGTGGTGCCAGAGTCCACCAATGCCACAAACAGGACTGAAGAAAGCACTCTACAGTTTCCTGTCATGGTTGTGTTGGGATTCTTGAAGGGTCACAACTCAGACAGCATGCATGACTGTGCTAAAAACCGAGGAAAACTACATAGTTTGTGAAGAAAACAAAGCAAAATTCAAAGCTGACTCACAGACCTATGGTCTCTGTCATTTTTCTAAAATACCTTATATTTGCATGAATGGATACATGTCACAAGAGAGCTTCTACTCATTGATTTTTGACACCGAATATGATTTGTTTTTCCAGAAAGTAGGCATAGTCTGTCTGGTTTGACCTTATTCGGAAACATTAATGAAGACTTATTTTCCTTTATGGACACAGAGAGTGCAGCCATGCCCCTCCATAGCCGTAGTCATGGGACTTCTAAGATAGATTGATCTTTCTCATAGGAAATGTATTCAATTATCATATCTGACAAATTTTACGTTAGCCAAATACAGTTCATCTAAAATGACTTTTATTTTATAACACGACTATATAACATAGAAGGAACTACTTTCCATTGTAAAAGTTGTCTTCTTCAGTCACTCATGTAAGCTGTACTGTCATTAGACAAATACATGACATTTGAAAACACCCAGAAGCTGAAAGAGACTCTGTCATGTTGTCTTATAATACTGGAATGATGATTTAGTAATGTCCTTGAAGAAAAACATCTTCACTAACAAAATAAGTCAAATAAACTGGCTTTGTGAGTTTGGTAATTTCTTTCTGCTAGCTGTTCTTCAAGTTACCTTGAACTGCGCGACGGAGCTGACTCAAATGCACCGGTGCTTTCCAAACTGTGTGGGCACACTTTGCCTCAGAGCTGGGTATCCTCAAGAGAACTTATGTACTTGAAATTCCAGTCTAACGGTGGTTCCAGCTCCATAGGATTCAAGGCCAAGTACTCCATAGGTAATGTTTTATTTTCAGGAAGGAAAAAGTGGTACAGGAGAACACTACAAGCTTGATTATACCTTGCCTTTCATCTGCCTAATTTTAATAGTAGTAAGAAGACTATCACATATAAATTCACAATGTCATTACCAATTTTAAGTTACTTTATAGTATGCTAAAATGCAATTTTATTAAAACATTAGTATTCTATACTTCCTATTTTGTATATAAAATATTTTCAGTTTGAAATATTTTTGTATGTAAAAAATATTTTCAGTTTGAAACTTTGTTTCATTCTTTTACCGTGGAATAAGTATAATATACTTACACATAATAAAATTCTTTAGTGATCCAACAACTGCACTTGGACAGTGCCTTGTCACACCTTGTAGCATCCATGGAACGATCAGGCCTTTTTCCTCTGAATGCGCAATGCCAAGCCAGTCACTCAATGAAAAGTACATTATCCCCCTGGAGTTCTTTATTTTTTTAAAAATGACACACACATTGAAAATTCAGTCCAAGTATATAATAGCACAGATTGTATATACTTGAGCTTTTAGTGGGTCTGAATACTCTCAGAACAAATCTATGAATCAGCAAAATCTCAGAAAGTCTAGTTTTAACAGTACTTAACCTTTACAACTTACCTTATATCCTAAGTTAAATTGTATATAGGTTAATCTAACTATTGTCCAACTGATAAACAATAAATGAATAGTAATTTTCAAGCCCTGTTAGACTATTTACTGCAATGCAGTGTGTACTTAATAGTTAACTTGAGTGGTAGATGTCAGCACTCACCAGTCAACCAACCGTGCCCCTTCCAGAAGAGTGTGGACAGTATTTGGAATCATCAGCAGAGGGTACTAGGCCTCATCATTCTGTCATTGCTTTCTGGATGAATTTTACATACAAGTAATAGCTCTTAGGTGCTGTCCCAAGAGGATGAATGTGACATTATGGAATAGGACATTCCACAGTCATCATCCATTTACTCGGTAGGCTTGTGGTATCTTTCTCTCCATCCACAGTACATTTCAAATAATTAGAAAAACTTTAAGTAGACATTTTCAGATTTTTCAACTTCTATTAATATTTACTAGGCTCCTAAAAGTTTTAAATTATACTGACTTAATAAAAAAATAATAATTCTTAATAGGATATCATTTGTGTGTGTGTGTGTTTTCTAGCTCCATGTGGAGGAACAGTCTCAGGAAAGAGCGGAGTCATCCAGAGCATTGGGTACCCAACCCTTCCTTATGGAAACAATGTGTTTTGTCAGTGGCGTATCTGGGGCCTCCCAGGACACTATCTCACCATCCATTTTGAAGATTTTCACCTGCAGAGTTCCCCTGGTTGCACAAAAGACTTTGTAGAGATCTTGGAAAACAAAACCTCTGGTCAGTAAAATACTGCTTTCTTTGTGGGTGTTTACTTCTGAATTTCTTCAACCTCTAAAGCATTTTTACCTCTGACAAAGGCAAAGGTGTACCCAATGTCTTCAGAGAAATATAAATTCATGGGCTCTGGGCAAAATCAGCAGCTCTCTTCTGTGATTCTAAGAAATAACAAAGGCTGCTCAGAATCCAAATAGCCATTCTATAGTCATCCTGGAAAGCACATGAAAGAGCCTTGTACTGGGACGGCACCCTCCTCCTGTGGAGACCCCTCAGTGCACATGTGATTATTGAAGGAGCCTCCTGAACATGAGGAGAGGGAGGGACAGCATATCTCCTTTCTCTAACCACGTGAGCAAGCCTTCCTCATTAGGCTGAGATTTACCCTAATTGCTTCCACTTTTTGCACATCTGCATCTATTTGAATATATTGGCTTCATGATTTTTTAAACAGTGGTTGCCATTTTCTTCATAAACAAAAATTAGATTTGATTTTCTCTGTCCATGCAAAACAACTTAAATGAAGATTAACAGAAATAAATTACCCGAGCATACACATAACTAATTATTTGACTCTTACAGAAATCGTTTTGGGCAGATACTGTGGAGACTCCATTCCTAGCAGTGTCGAAACTTCCAGCAATGCTGCTTCAGTCAGGTTTGTCACCGATGACTCTGTCACTGCATCAGGATTCAGGCTGCAGTTTAAGTCCAGCAGTGAAGGTGAGTTCAGTGACCCCTTAGAAAAGGGTCTGATCTCCTATGGAGAATAGGCACTATGCTAGGCACTGTTATAACAACAATTTGAAAAAGAAAATGTGATTCTGTCTTCTTGACTCTTACAATAAGTTGAAAGACAATGCTAATAAACAGTCACCAACTAATGAAAAGTTATCACTGGAATAAATGCCACAAAAGAATTAATTTGTATCATGAGAGATGTGGAGAGGAGATGGAACTTCCCTGCAATGTCCACCTTGAGAAAAGTGATCCATTGTAATGTAGAGCTATCAAGAGCTCACATTCCCAAATGTCCGACAAACTTGGTGAAATAAAGATCTTGTCTGAAAAACAAAATAATAACTTTAGCTTTCCTAAGTTTGCTATATTTGTTTGTCTGTCATACATCCTGGGCTTTGATAATAATTTAAATGCTGCCAGTGGATTATTTTCCAAGGAAGCAAATGTTAAATATTGATAGAGGCAAGACCTGGATACAGATATGAATACAAGTCAAGAAATGAATACTAATGAACACTCTTACACGTATGGAAGCAAAAAGAAAAGGCCAATTCGCCAATAGTTTTGTCTAGATGAGTCATTAAAAACTAATTTTTAAAGCATCCCTTCTGGAAAGAGATACTTTGATTAAAAATTTTCCTTCTGTCTTTCAGTGTGTGGTGAGAATTTACATGGCCCTACTGGCACATTTACTTCTCCCAACTACCCAAACCCAAATCATCATGCCTGGTTCTGCGAGTGGACAATCACTGTGCAAGAGGGAAGGCGGATCATCCTAACTTTTACCAACTTGAGGCTGAACACCCATCCATCCTGTGACAATGAGCACCTCATAGTAAGTGTTCCCTGCAGGCTGAACACAGTATGGCAGAGCATATGGAATGTATTCACTCAGAAGGGGTAGTATGAAAACACGGTCAAACTATTGCCACCAATGCAACTGCATATCAGACCAATTCTGAGTATTTTAGGTAGAACAAAATTATCATAAACTTCTTTCAGAGACTGTCATCCATCACTGCATGCACAAAGGTTATATGTTGGATAAGTTTTCATAGCAAACCATCATTAAATATGACAGAAAAGAGTAAGCAGATAACAGCTAAGCACACAGGTAGGCTTCACCAGTCTCCACACCCACACCAGCAAGGCTTAAGCAAATGAGTGGTTCTACAAAACCTCGTTCTCTGCCAGAGGTACTGAGGGACTGTAGATAGAAAGCCAGGGCTGCAGGCCTGCCATGTGGCCAGCTTCAAATGTGAGAGGCATATCCTCAGCATTCCTAGCTCCCTTTAGCTGAAGAAAGCAAATGAGACCCACGAGTATGAATAACAACTATGTTGTTGACTGGGAAGTGATTCACACACATATACATAGTTATATGTATGCATATATGTACTATGCATAGACTAACAGACTACCAAATTAGATTGATCTAAGTATTATTTATCTACCTATCTTGCTCCCCTTTTCGGTCTTTAAATTTTTTAAATTTATTCTTCTCTCATATACTATATCCTGACTGCAGCCTCCCCCAGCCCCACCTTTCCTCACCTCCAGATCCACTGTTTCTCTGTTTCTATTCAGAAAAGAGCAGGCCTCCCAGTCATGTCAACCAAATGGCATAACAACAGACTAGGCACAAACTCTTATGTCAAGGATGGACGAGGCAACCCAGTAGGAGGAAAATGGTCCTAAGAGCAAGCAAAAGAGTCAGAGATACCCCCATTCCCACAGTTAAGAGTCCCACAAACATCCCAAGCTAAACAAGGTTTCTCTGTGTAACCCTGGCTGTCCTGGTACTCACTCTGTAGATCAGACTAACCTAAAATTCAGAGATCTACCTGCCTCTGTCTCCTGAGTGCTGGTATTAAAGGCATGAATAATCATGCCTAACCTCTTCAGTGTTATCTAAGTAAATCATATTTCTAATTGCTTAAGGAAACAATCTTGATGTTTGTTTTAGAGTTGTAGTTCCTATACCTTATAACCCCATCTATACACAAGAGCCACAGTTTGTGCCTTAAAAAAAGTTCAGCATCTAACAGCTTATTCACTGCTGCGCCATCACCCTTCACTAGATTGTTCCATGAGTCCCAGCTGGTCTGTTTCTACCCTTGTCTTCCCAAATTCTCAGCATAGCAGCAAGGATAATGGTTTCCAGTCTAAACAGGATCATGTTGAGGCTAGGAGTGTACCTCAGTGGTAGGAACCTTGTCGGGCACATGTAAGGAAGTTGTTATCACTTTCCCTTTGAAAAATCCTGCAATGATCTCTCATTTCATTATGATGAAACCCAAATCCTAACAAAGGCCCCCTCAGCCTGGCAGTGCCTGCTGGTCCTTCCTCTCCTATCCCTCTACCTAGCTCCACTCCACCTCTACTTTTTCTTTGCTCCTGTGGCCTGGCCATGCTAGCCTCTCTTCATGTTCTTGATCATGCTGTGAGCCTCCAACATCAGGCCTTAACTGTTGAATTTAGCCTCTGTCTAGACTGTTCTTCCCAAGATAGTTGACTGGTTGTCTTTTCACTTCCCTTAGATTTCTGTTCTAGTGGCCACCCCCAACACCTCACTAAAACCCCATATGAAGCAAACTCGACCTTCACCTGCCCCTTTTCCTGTGTTGTCATTTCACAGCATTTCATGCCAGCTCCATGAGGGCCAAAACTAGGTTTCCTTCAGTGAATCCCCAGTGGTCTATACTCTTTGAGATAAGGGTTTGATGAATGAATTGTAGAAATAACATCACTAGCTTAAAAAAAAAAAGCTACTTTCATTTTCAATTTATTTGCCTACTACTGCTCAATAGTAAATTTCAAAATAAAGCCTCCCATGACAACCCTCATCTCTTTATATTGCTTTTAACATGGAGTTATTATGCTTTCAAGTTATTGTCTCAGTTTTAATATCTGAAGTACTGAAATGTCTTTCCCAGATGCTCAATATTGAACCAGTGTTTTATGCTTATGCTTGAAAACCAAGGAGTGCTGGGTAATATTTTTGTTTCTTCCTTCTTTCCTTCTCTCCCTTTCTCTTTCCCTCTCTCCCTCCCTCCCTTCCTTTTTTCTTTTCTTTTCTTTTTCCTTGAGACAATGTGACAAGTAGCCCAGGCTAGCTTAGAACTCCGTTCATAGCAGAGAATGAACCTTAAATTTCTGATTCTCCAGCTCCACTTCCAGAGCACTAAGATATCTGGTTTGTATCACACTCCTGGTTTAAATGGTTGCTCCTGGAGATTAAACCTGGGACTTGTGAATTCTAAGTAAGCGCTTTACCAACTGGATTACATCCCCACCCAAGGTTGTTAATTTTTTAAATTACATTCTATTTACATGCTTTACCATGCATGTATGTTTACAGATGCGCACATGCTACAGCCCCTCATGTGGTCCAAAGCTGTTAATTATAGAGAAACATTTTTTCCTATTACTTATTGTGTGGACATAGAGACAAAGATGAGAAAATGATTAAACACTGCCAGTATACGGTATTATGTATTGTGTGCTTTTCTAGCTCCTGCATAATTTTAGGTAGTTTTAGCTAAGCAATATAAATTCCCTTAAATACTAATTTAAAGTGTTTTTTGATTAAATATGATGGCTGATTAGTGAACAATATTTTTTAAAGTTCAGAAAATAAAAGATATCTAATTTTTGTATTCAACATACCTATTACTAAAATTTTTATGAATATGCTAACATGGTTGGTTTTTTTTTTAGTGGTTGTGAGCCTAGCCTTTAATGGCTGAGCCATCTCCCCAGCCCATGCTTGGGTTCCCTCCCCGCTCTGAAATTATGTCTATGATTCATATCATGTTAAATCTAATAATTATGAGGAATTTTGCCACCACAGTATGTACATGACCTACAGGAAAGAGAAAATAAGTCACAGTTTTAGAACTCAAATAATAAAATAAAATTGACATGGTTACAGATTGCATAGCTAGGCCTTACTTTTCAACTTCAAAGCATGGAAGCCAAATGCATCTATTCTTTAGGATTCTACCTATTTCTTGTAGCATTTGTAGCACTGTTTCAAGCTGACATTTCTATTCTGCATCTCTTTAGTTGGTCTTGGGTCTCCTCCACCGACATCTTACTATTGAACCTGAGGAATTATCTTCCTCCCATAAAAAAGTGCACATAGGGAATTCACAGTTTACATATTCTGTCAGCTTCCCTACAAGACACTGGTATCACAGCTTCCATGGTCACGGTCCTTTGGTGTTTACACCTGGACAATTATAGAAACTACATTCAGGCTAAGCCAGGTGGCATACTGTGGCCATATCCTTCTGCTTTTTCAAATAATAATAATAATAACAACGGTTGTACTATTTTTACATTTTATGTATGTTAGTCACTGTTGTTTTACACATCTTCCACCAAAGGCACACATGACTATTTTTATCACCAGTATCCTTCTGTGAATCCTTGTCCATCTGCAACAAGCCTCATGGGAGCTATTGTCTTGGGATTTCCCTGCACCATTGCAGGGAAATTATAGCCCCTTTCTCTTCTGGAATGACCACCTGGCTTCATGACGCTGTACATTTCCTTTCTTAGTAAATTTCCTGTTTTCAGTGAGGTACATGCTCTTGTAAGCCCCTAAGGACACGGATGTGGATGATAACTTTTGAGGACCTGTATGATTCCTGCTGTACTGAAATCACTGAAATGCACATATTAAACTATTATACAATCGTAATTTGAAGTTTCAAATTACTTCTCTGAAGTTTCATATTGTTTCCTTCAGTTTCCATCTCTATTTATATTGGTCTCCACATTTCATATTATATGTTTCCCCAGAGTCCTGGTCATCCTTCATTCATTTTTAGGTAATGTGTGTAAAAGCTGATTGACAGCTCAGTGTACACACCTGAGCCTGGTAACTAGGCTTTGTGGAAGTAACTGAGATAGAACTTGACTTCTAATTAGTGATCTGCAAATATGATGGCATCAGATCTTTCTTCATGGAGAGGCTAAAACTCCATCACAGAATCCTTTGGGAATTCAGTTCTGTAGGAAGATGTCTGAATTCCATTTCTTTAAATCGCTTTTATGCCTTGATGTTTACTTTCCTCCTCTTTACTCCAAACAAGTGTATAAATTGCCTTTTGGCCACTGACTGTGTATTTAAATGCTTGTCCGAAAAGGGGGAAAGAAAAGCTAAGATTTTCAGGTGCCATGGGGAACGTTAAGCATATTGTTGCTTGTTGAACATCACACCCAGCTGTACTGAGCTTGAAACTCCTCCAAACCCAGCAACCAATCCAATGGCTCGGCTAGAGGCAAGGAAAGGCTGCACCACACAGTGTGTGGAGTCATTACACGAATGGGCAAGTTTGTTCTTGCTCATAGCCTCGCTTATATTCTGTCTTGACTGCCATGTGTCTGCTCCTGTCTTATGGATTCTGAGGCTTGTAGTTTCTGACTATAAAAGACATTAGAGGACAAGAGATGAGCTCGCACTCTGGTTGTGTCTAAATGCAGACAGAAGTCTGTATACTAACTAGGTGATTGCACATGTTCTAGTCATTACAGTTCTATACCATGGAGAGATGCAGAAAGAGGCAGCCACGACCACATGAGTCGGTGCCTACAACATGTACCATCCACCTTGTGTTGGTGATAAGTTCTTTTGATTCTGAGAACCCATTACCCATTCCTGTTCATAGTAGCATGAAATATGTATTGTCTTTTGTTGCATTGTTTTGTGGTTTGGATTCAAATTCAAATAGTCCCAGTTCTTGGAATTTAAACAAACTACAGATCTTTGTACTCTACTGTCTGTATTTGGAAAATGGAATCCTAATACATGCCAGAGAGAGAGAGAGAATGAGAGAGAGAGAGGCATGGTAATGATCAGATAAAAAGAAATCTGTGTAGGCAATTCGCAGAGTCTGGCTTTGAATCTGCACATTTTCTCTAGTTCCGTAGCTAAAGGCATCTTAAACCTGAATCCACCAAAGAGCTAAGTTCAGTCATTAATTCTGGTAAACGGAAAAGCTTGCATCCCTTGGAATAGAGCATGCCCTATTTTTACAACGCTTTTAGTACTATTGTTTCAAACTGTGAGCCATTCAAGTCATTTTAAAGAATAGGAATATCAATCACTGAGTAAATCACTATTTCTTTCTTTAGAATGGTTTCTGAACAGTGAAAAGCATTCACAAGACTTTGAGCAGAAGCGTTCACACTTTACCAGCTGTAACTAAAGCCATTAATTTTATTTTGATACCAGTAATAATACCGTTTTTCAAAGGCAAATGAGTAAGAGCAAACCAATCAGTTGTCCAGTGCCAAACAGTCAGCCCTGAAAACATACATACAAGTAACCTTATATGTACTCCACAGAGATATTTAGGAATATTTGTGCATATACATATATGCAAGCAAAAACAATTAGTAAAAAAAAAAGAGCCATGAATTTGAAGGAGAGTGGGGAGGAGTATAAGGGAGGGCTTGGAAGGTAGAAGAGAGGAGAGTACTGTTACAGTTATATTATAATCTCAGAAATAAAACAGTTAAATCAAACGAGTAAGAATATAGAACTTGTAAATCTATAAATAAGAAGGAGCCATTATAGTTACACAAAGATAGATAGATAGATGATAGATAGATAGATAGATAGATAGATAGATAGATAGATAGATAGATAGATAGATATTTTTTATATTACTTTTTGAGGGGCACTGGGGAACTGGCTCATGGTTAAGAGCATGTACTACTCTTGCAGAGAACGGGAGTTGAGTTCACAGCAGACACTTTGGACAGTCACAACTACCTGTAACTACAGCTCCAGGCAACTCCAATGTCTCTGGCCTCCTGGCCTCTGCAGGCTCTTATGTGCACTGGGCCACACCCAGATATGCACAAGTACACATAACTAAAGCAGAAAAGAAAATCACTTAAAAGTACTTGTCAACGTATTTGGAGTAGATGAGTGCTTACACACTTGGAATAATTTAAACTAACATTTAATGTCATATGCTAAAGCTCCCAGGGCTTGGGTAAGAACAACTGTGCGTCAGTGAACTCCGAAGTGTGAAAAGACAGAGTGGCTCACACAGAGTAGGGTCTCTGTTTGCAAAGTGCACCCTACCCCCTCATCTGTCACACATAGGAGGGGGACATTCTTAGAAATCTTTTATTTTCTTGATATGACCCTAAGGCCAAAAATATGCTTGGGGTCGGGTGGCCCGGTGGCTTGTCCTCCTGGCATAGCTGTCTCTGCTGTTAACTGTGGTTTCTTTAGAAGGATGTGAGTCTAAGCTGAGACATCTAAGCTGAGACTATCCCTCCTGAGGTATAGTCAGTAAGGTGGGCAGCTCGGCTACAAGTCCAACTATTTTCCTCACAGGTATTCAATGGCATTAGAAGTAACTCACCCCAACTGCAGAAGCTGTGCAGCCGAGTGAGTGTAACCAGCGAGTTCAAATCTTCAGGAAACACAATGAAAGTCGTGTATTTCACTGATGGATCCCAGCCGTTTGGAGGCTTTACTGCTTCCTACACCTCCGATGAAGATGCAGGTAATATAGCTGCAGTTGTGCCTTCCTAGGTCGGCCTCACTCAGTGTCCCCACAAACACCACCCCAAATCGCCCAGCCCTCTGTTTTCTCACTAGTGATCAAACGCATAGTTGGAACCTTCAACACAAGGGCAACATATAAAACAAATTAAAACATCTGCTTGTGGGGAGAAATACGGGGGGGGGGGCAACCATTGTAGTTTCAGAAAAACAGAACTTGTATTTTGAATATTTTTTTACAACAAAGTTATATTAGATTAGTTCCTAGCATGATTTTATGTGAAACCACTGCTAGGATTGAATCTGAACCTACAGTCTCTGATTCATCGTTTTGTGTTGAAGAAAACATCTACTTCCTAGTAACATAGAACTAAAGAGTAATTAATTTCACAGACAACGGAATACATGTTATTATTTTTATTCATCTGCTTGTGTTTGTTTCAGTGAAAAGAATAAAGGGGTTGCATTTAATATAGATTACTCCAAAATTAAGCAACATGTGGCCTGGATTTTAAGTATCCTCTTGCTTTTAGACCTGATGTCATTATCCAAAGGTCTTGTAATGTAGAAAGAATGGAAGTAAACACATCTTGAAAAAATTGCTTAATTTATTTTACTGGTTTAAGGGACACTCATTACCGTATAAAAAGAGTGGATTTGTTGGCACTTCAATGTTATATTATCTATTTGATGGAAACAAATTATTGGATCAAATAGAAAATTGTTCATTGAAAACCATTAGGACCTACCATGGTTTGCATATTTTCTAAATTAAATATTAAGTGAATAATACATCCAGTTTTGAAGATGCTGACGCACAGCCAAACCACAGTCATCTTCTCTTTCTGAGAAGAGGAATAGAGGACCTTTGTTGTGTCTGTTTTTCCTTCATGAACCCAAAGACATTTCTTCTATAGTTTGCATGTTCCTTGTCTACTAGCTAAACTAAATCTAGGAAAGCAAATCGATACAGTGTTAGTAAACTCACCATGCCTTGACTGTTGGAGTCATATGTTAGTTACAATATGGATCTTACTATTCTCTGTGCCTTTTATTGCCTTAGTGTGCGGTGGATCTCTTCCAAGTATCTCTGGCAGAAACTTTTCTTCTCCTGGCTTCAATGGAATCCGTGATTATGCAAGAAACCTAGACTGTGAATGGACTCTCAGTAATCCAAATCGGGAAAATTCATCCATTAATATTCATTTTCTAGAATTTTCAATTGAAAATCATCAAGATTGCACATTTGATGTCCTTGAGTTTCGAGTAGGTGAGTTCAATCAAAGAAAGTATTTTCTCATGTGTCTGCATATTATTCTTATTCCTGGAAATAACGGTAGGAGTCAAATGGCCACTATCTTGGTACACAAGATGCAAAAGAGCTTTGTCAACACAAAGCTGAAATCCTGTGTTTCCAGATAGGAAATGTGGTGGATGATCTATGAGTGAAGCTGGTCCTGACCAGCGGGAGCTTCTATTTCAGGTTTCCTGTATGGATTCTAGACAGTCTCTGTCCCATCAGTGTGTTCCACTAGTCCTATGAGACTAAGCTTAGTGTGGTCAGACACTCAGTAGTTACCTAAATTTGCAGGACTTCACATGTAGGTTGTTTAATTCTTTCTAGACCTTAGAAGTTTAAAAACCTTCCTCAGTGTACCAATATGGAGAAGTACATGGGAGCTATTTGGGAAATTATTCTCAAAGTCATGATTCATCTTGTTTCATGATAGAAAAAGCTTAAGGCATATCTGATGAACCTTACTGCTCCCAAGACATCTTTTCCTTCTTCAAGCATAAAGAATCTGGTTAGGATGTCCCCATTGTCACACTGATGCTTGCTCCTCAGTAAAGAAATAAATAGACAGAGGAGAAAAATAGTGTTATAGGTGACTTGCGCTGTCAAATGCCGATTGTGTTTTCCTTAATCTCCCAATTTTAAAGAAAAGAAAGCTGAACCCAGAACTTGGTCAGCAACTGTTATGATGAGTGGTAGCTGCTTGTTATTATTACTGCCATTGATATTATTAACACCGTTACTTTTAGGGAAGGGAGTTATTCTGCAAAGGTCTTTCACAAACTTTTGAGTAGTATAAAAATAGGAAAAAAATACAGAGAAGAGTAACAATCTCAATGTGGATAAATGCTATTAAGTAGCAAGTAAGATACATTTGTGTCTATGCAGAAAGTAATATATCATATGTCATGGGGATAATAGTGTAGTGTTGTTGTCAGGCTAAGTAGCAATTTGACAAATATGAAGTAATTTTTTAAAGAAATCAAATGGGTTAAATATTTTGTTTCATTTTTAATCTTTTAAAATAATTTTCATCCAGTCTTAATAAAATAGTGTAGGGCTGAGATGCACCATAGCAGCCCTGCACAAAAGCCAAACTTGAGGAGACCTTCTCAGTCACTTAAGACCTCCTTTGAGAACACCAAAGACAGGTTTTTTGAAGGGCTTTGATGTGATCTGTGGTCACAGATCAGGGGTTTTTGCAGAGAATCATCACAGCTCTTTGAGGCAAAAGAGTCTAAAACTGGAAGTGGCTGTTCAAGGATACTGTCCATGAAATGCTCATAAGCACTTACTATCTCTGCCTGGTGCCAGACCATTCACGGAATGAAGCAAAGCAGCAGTATATTGAATTTTAGTTAGTTAAATTCAATCTTCTCTCTTTTCACCCTGATTTACAGGCAGACAGTAGAGATGCTCTATTTCATTGATGTGTAAGGTCAGTGGTGTTCATCTGATGGGACAAATAGGGAGCAGGTTCTCTGTATATGTTAATCAAATTTCTGTGAAAAGCAATCTTCATGAAACATGTTCATCTCAACCCTGACAGTTCTTGGCCTAAGTGCCAAATGTTCTGCTCATTTTAGATGATCAAATGCAATGAAGAATCTTAAGAAGTTTAGGCAATTATCACCTCTATCCCAAGAATGCTTTTGTTATCACTATTGGCATGACATTTCTACTCCTTTACAAAGCACTCAGCTAGAAAAGATCTTAAGTTGGTTGCACCTCTGTTTAGATATGTGAAAGTAAAGTAATTATGAAGACATAAATTGGCACTGATAGTAAAGGTGTCTCTAAACCCAAAAAGCATGCTGGAGAACTCTTTCCTGTGCAATTGGCAAAGATAATAGAGGATTTTTGGAAATGCCTGCTACTGCACCAGGAGTGAAATGTATCAAGCAGAACTTTCTGTTATAATTATTTGTTCCTACTAATTGAAGATATTTGTTCAAACCCTGTAAACAATGCCACTTGGGATGTTGTTCTGTACAGGTGATGCTGATGGGCCTCTGATAGAGAAGTTCTGCAGCCTGTCAGCACCAGCGATACCCTTGGTTGTCCCCTACCCTCAGGTGTGGATACACTTCGTTTCCAACGATCGTGTTGAATATACTGGATTCTATATAGAATACTCCTTTACAGGTAAGCCCTGAATCATACCACACAACTTTATAGATTTATATCTTGGTATATAATGGTTTCATTGCTAATTTCAATGAAATTTTCCAGGTTAAATTTTTAACTATTTGTTATTGATACCAGAAAAGAGTTTTATGGTTTCTATATATTTACCTTTATTCTAAAAACCCTACTATAGTCTTATGTCTTTAATACCTTCATTATCTTTTTGTTTTTTGTTTCTCTGTGTAGATAATTGTGTTTTCTTCAACCTATCGTCTCTTTGTTTTGTTTTATATTGTTTGGTTTGGCCCCCAAGCTTGGTCAACGTACATTGACATGTTTTCTCTTGTAAACCATTCTCATGTTTTAGGATATTTTAATTTAGAATTCTAATTTAGGATATTCTATATTTAGAATTCTATGTGGTCACAATTTATGCTTTATTCCTATTGCTGAATATTACTAATAATTCATGTTAGACCTGTATTGTGATGTTCAGTTTGTAGAAATTCAATCCAAGGTGGGCAACAAAACTGTTTGCCATGGTTACCAGAGATTTGTGTTTGTTTATTTCACCAACATAGCAATCCTTTTAGATTTGTGAAAATGCTTCTTTTTCTGGAAGTCTACAGTCATACCTCCTTTACCTGCCTTGTCTAAAACCTTAGTTCCCACCCCAAGCCCACATATTGGTCTGAGTCCTCTTGGTCTGCCACACTTTCTGTTTGGCACCGTCCCTCTGTGTTTGAGTGCACTTCATGTTGACATATTTTAGAACCCTGTTTTTCTTTCTGTTGAGTTTGACTGTGAATCAATATATTTTGTGCTATAGTTTTGTGTACTGTTATTTATGTTATAACCAAATTCATGGTTGAAAGACAGAATAATCTCAAACATAATCTATTTGTGCAAATATTTCACCCATAAGTTATTTTTCATTCTATTGTAAGAAGAGTCAAAGAAGCAATGATGTTTACATTGAACAGCAGAGCATATTATGTTATAGACCTGAACCATATTTTTAACCTGCAATAATAATCTATCCCTTGAAACCCAAGGGCTCATTATGAAATGATGATGTATTTCTTTATGAGGCACATCATTTCTTCAGGCTTATCTATGTTTTCATGGTTTCATGTTCTTAAGAAAGGCAGTGTTATTTAGATTTTCTGTAGTACATTGTCAGCTATATACTATGACTAGTTACTCTCCATTTACAGTAAAGACAATGTCCTATTTTCTGCTATGTTGAGTCTGTCTTTACTATAGAATTCTGTTTGATGAATACTATTTGGGATTCATTTGTTTCTGTTCTTCTACCCAATTTTGCTCTTGTTCAGGTTTGTATTTCTTGATTGATTGATGGACTGATTGTACTTTTTTACAGAAAGTTTGATGATAATAAGTATTGTCTCTGCTCTGTTAGGTTTTTCTTCTATTTAAAGGTTTACGTATCTAATTTCAGATTGTGGTGGAATACAGACAGGTGAAAATGGAGTGTTCTCAAGTCCTAACTATCCAAAACTTTATAGCAGATGGACCCACTGCTCATGGCTGCTGGAAGCCCCAGAAGGGCACACCATCACTGTGAGTTCTTAGAGCTGGGTTAAATGTTTGCAGGAATGGATTGGGGTAATGGGGTGTGTGTGTGTGTGTGTGTGTGTGTGTGTGTGTGTATCTGTGTGTGTGTCTGTGTCTGTGAATGTGTGTGTGTGAGTGTGTGTGTGTGTTAATAAATCATTAGAGTAGGCATTTGTTTCCTATTGACATGAACTGTCATTTCAGACTAACAGGTTGCTGGGGTTCCCCAAATGACTCCACTTCTTGGAAAAATGCACTCTTTCTAAATTCACAGAACTTTTAGTAAGGAAAACAGAGCAGAGATGTGAGAAGAATTAAAGAAGAATCAGAAATACAAAACTATGTGAATTACAGCAAGATGAAAACATTTGTAGAAACCTTGCCTGCCTGAGGTGGATAAGCTCCTTTATAGCTCATGTAAGGCGTGGCTCATCGTGTCTCTTCTCTTCTACAGCTCACATTTAATGACTTTCATCTTGAGGAGCATCCAACCTGCACTGCGGACTCAGTCACAGTCAGGAATGGTGGCTTCCCTGAATCACCCATCATTGGAAAGTACTGTGGATGGTCAGTCCCTCCGCCAGTGCAGTCTGGTTCCAACAAGCTTATGGTGACTTTTAACACAAACCGCCTAGGGCAAAGCCGAGGGTTTTATGCAACATGGAACACAAGCACTTTAGGTAAAAAATAATAATCTTCTCTATACTTAACATTTTTCAGTGACACATTTTTTGTTAACTAATTTATAGTCATTCCTGAAGCGGGGTTCCAGGTCTTCAGGCAATACCCAAATCTACAAATGCTGGCGTTTCTTGTGTAAAATGATGTTAGTACTTATGGGTAACGTATGAGTGTCCTCCAGAAAACATTATCTCTAGATTATTTGTATTCATACTACAATATAAATGTGATGTATATAGTTGCTACATACCATATTGTCTGGGGGATAATGACAAGAGACAAATAGTCTCACTCTAAGTAAGGTAGCATGCAGAATATTCAGAGACCTGAGCCAGAGTCTACATCATGAAGACTCTTAGTTTATACATTGTCGTAGACATGGTGTGTGACTGAGGAGTTTGAGGATAAAGGTGAACAGATGAAATTTGTGAAATAGACTTTTAAAAGACTGCTATGGATACTGAATCAAAAGAAGAAAACAGATTTGGATTTTAAAAGTAGCATTACACTTATGTAATATAAACCTTGTGAAAATTCTCAGAAAATAGAAGTATTTTTATTGGATAGTTATTGAGAATTTCAGTAAATCCTAACAATCATGGAATTCTCTGTAGCAGGGTTGTTTAATATGAAGATCTCTGTAGAATGATTCCAACTCCTCATTAAACCATTAGCTGCTCCTGAATTTATCAGAGAGCTATAACTGAACCACTGGCTCAAAGGCAAAAGATTCGTGCAATGTCCCTTAATTTAACTTCAACCTGTTCTGAATTCATACTTTCCACTTTCATTTCCTAAGTATGTGTTTTGATGTTATAGAAATAATTCTATATTTTTCTTTCTTCATATTCCTATGATTTATTCAGAAGCATAAATCGGTTTCAATATGAATGAACAAGATTACTTAGTAGGAGGACCTTTCCCAGTTCAAAATATCATTTTTTCTAGTTCACTGCTGTAGAGTAAAATGACAAGGGCTCACACAGCTGTATTCTCATGTGGTAGTGATAAGAACATGCAGAGCGAGTATAGCTTGGCTAGCCACCTACTACACAGTTTTAAAGAAAGTAGAAAAGTTTGCTTGTTTGAAGTCAGGATAGGTATTTATCTGCTATGTTCTGCAAGGCTCAGATCACGCGATCTCAGCTGGGCTAAGTGTACCAAAACAGCAACAGCCCTCCACTCAAAGCACATCATTATGGGCACCTGCTTAGTCTCTGCTCCAAAGATGAGTCAGAGACAAGGATGAGCTATGACCTCACACTTAGAAACGTTCTCTAGCAATCTTTAGTTTCCAAATTTGATATTTTATCTTGAAGAGTGATCTTTTTTTTTCTATGGAAATCTTTCAGGCTGTGGTGGAACATTCCATTCAGATAACGGTACGATCAAATCGCCTCATTGGCCTCAGACATACCCCGCAAACAGCAGATGCTCCTGGAGAGCCATCACTCATGAAAGCAAACACTGGGAGATTAGCTTTGACAGCAATTTCCGAATCCCCAGCATTGACAGCCAGTGTCGGCACAGCTTCGTGAAGGTTGGTGCACTTGTTTAACTGGTTTTGTGAATGAAAGCATTTTGGCTACAGAACACTCAAAGTTATTTCTCAAAGAGAAAGGGGTACAGTTTTGCTGCTTGAATTGCTTAGGTGTAAAGGCAAGAAACATCAGGTGTAAAAAGGCAAGTTTTGAACCCAGAGTACATGCTGTCCTGTAGTATTCCATCTTCTAATCTGGGCAGAATGACTAAATTCAGGAAATTTTTCTCTAACCCTTTTAAATTTTCATTAGCATTGACAGATGGTTTTTCCTTTCCCCTTTCATTTCTTCCTCCCTTCTTCCCCCCAATCTTCCCTCCCTTCTTGCTCTTTCTCTCCCTTTGTTTCTATCTTTTTCTTCCTTTATTTTTTTAAAGAAAGTACAGTATAAACTGCATAAGGTCTAACAGAAGGAAAATTTAATATATGCTATGAAAATAACAGGAAATTTGAGTAAAAAAATGACATTCTTTATTCTGGACATTAAGAGTCCACAGGTGAAACAATCGTGAGAGAACCACATAAAAATTTATGGTAACAGATTAAGCTGCAATCGAGACGTAAAGTAAATAAATAACTTAATACTAACAGGACGTTAGATAGGTAGCTGTTTTCTAAAGCAACTTTCCTGCTCACACAATTTCACTTCCCATTTACATGGCCATAACTGTGTTATAAGTTCACTTTAGCTGTGTTATTTTGCATTTTGCATATTGTATCACATTATGCCTTTTGGTGGAAAGACACATCAGCCTAAGTTCCAGTAGCCAAGAATATAGTCATCTCTTTCATACACCACCCATGAGTATTTTTATGATTTAATTTAATATTTTGGCTTCAAATTACTTAACTATAAAATGAAGAGAATGATTTCCATTTCAGTAGAGTTTTTTAAATATTAGAATTAATATGACATAATAGCATAAATACTACCTAGTACTTTGGATTTTAAAAATCACCCAATAAATGGAAATGCCCTTTAAAAAAATCAATGTTATTTTATATCATCTCTCAAATTGTTTTATATCACATTGATCTGTTCTTATTTAAATGAAAATCTAATACTTACAAATTATGCATATATATATAACAAAATGGATTTAATAAACGCTTCTCTTAATTGCATTTTCCCATGAAATAAAAGATCTCTCTTTTCCTAAGATGAGTTAACGCAAAGTATACAAACTTATATGAAGTCTTATAAATATTTCGATGGGAAAGAGTTAATCTGGAATCATTCTTCCTCTGGATAGAATAAAAGTCCCATTGACAATGTCATACAAGTCCAGTGCCAGCCTAAAATGAGATCAATTGATAATATTGCAAAAAATAAGTAACAGAAGAAACACTCTATTTCACTGAGTATGAGACAAGACTGTGATAACTCTTGTCTCTGCGAAAGGATTCTTCTGTGTAGATGGAAGTAATGAGTAAAGGGACCCAGTGACAGAAAACTACCTGGAGTGGGCAGGTACTTGCGATTTTGAACCAAGGACATGTTTCTTTGTAGGGACACTAGGGAAAGTGGACAGATGGTTAATGGTCCAAACACCCTCTTTATTCACATAATCAGAGATATTCCTCCTCCCAAAGACACTAGGGAAATCCTATTCAGCCCCTCCCCTTTGGTGGAGGAATGCACAGAAATCAAAACAGATGAAAGACATTTTATACCCTTGAGAACATTAACTTAAAATAGGCATGGTCTTACATACTTATAATCCTAGCATTCAAGAGATAGAGGCAGGAGGATCAGACTATCAAACTCATTCTTAGTTACTTAAGAAGTTTGAGGACAGCCTAATCCACATGAGACAGTCTCTAAAAATAAAAGGAAGAAAATACTAGTAACATGGCAGAGTACCATTAAAACCATGTTGATGAAAATTATACTACAGATCTTCAGAAAATCAAATCACCAAACAGAGTCCAGGAATACATGCAAAACTATATGCTAAACATAAACATGATGATCCTCTTCTAAAATAAAACACTGAAATAGGACTCACATCCTCCTAACATAATAGGTAACATGTTTAGGTCACAACAAGGAAGAACTCGTCATAAGAAAAACAAAGACCGTTACAACTTGAGTGAGGAAAATAATCGTCATGTCAACCCTGGAATGAAAAAGACGCTGGACATATATGATAAGGACATCAATGCCATGGTCATAAAAATTCTCAGGAGTACCTGACAAGTTCTCTACAAAGCATTGTCATGACCAAATAAGTAATAGGAAATCTTGACAAAGAAACAGTAGTTACAATGGGGAACTAAATGCAAATTATAGAACAAAAAATGCAATAGAAATAATGCACTGCTTGATCTTAGTAGTTAAGTAGAAATGACAGAGAATAGAATCAGTAAATTTGAGGACAGAACAACAGAAGTCACCTCTTGGAACAATAAAGAGAAAATAGACACCAACAAAATAAACAAGAACAGAGCCTTAGGGACCCATGAACAACAGCAACATACCCAACAGTCATGTCGCTTCAGCTTTAAAAAGAAAGAAAACAAGTCAACTAATAATTGTCAAAGAAACAAAGTTCTGAAGTAAAAGAATTGCCAACAATAAATTTAGCATCTTGAAAATTACTCTTAATGTAGGGTTAATGGGAATTTTTAAAATTCCCATACAAAAGGAAGCCAAAAGAAAGTATCCACAGGGTACTTGCCATTAAAGACTGTGTAAGGGAACTTATTCAAACTCAATGGAATAGTTTGAAAAGGAACCTTGGAGTATGAGGAGGAGGGAGGGATCAAGAAATGAGCAGAAATGTGTGCATCCAGTTAGAACATACCTTTCTATGTAAGCTTTTAACATTGTATTTAGTAATTTAACCAAAAGCTTTATAATGGTATCTGACAATGAGAAGTTGTAAGGGAAACTCAGTGCAGGATGCTTTTCCACACTCCCCTCAAAATGGCCCAGTGTGAATGTTGGAGTAAACTCAGTATTCATGTATCTATATTTTAACACCCACAACATTAACAACTATCACAAAGGATATGAAAACCTATGAAAAACACTCCATTTTAATTTTTAAAAAGGGGGGGATATCTAGGAAATGGAAAAAAGGGGCACAATAGGTCATGGGGAGAAGACGAAAACAGAATGCAAAAATGGAGACACAATATATATGTGTTTTAAATAACTTAGTTACACTAATTAAAATAGATTATTGGAGCCAAAACATGATACAACTGGAAAAAAAACTCAATTCAAATCTAATCATACAGGTGGATTGAAAGGAAAGGTTATGAAATGATAAATCATGGAAACTTTAATTTTTAAAAAGCAGTAATGGCCATATTAACACCTGCTAAAATGGAATTCAAAGCTGAACAAAAGCCACACTGTAGACAAGGAGAATCTAACAGCCTACCAGGAAGACGAAATGAGTCTACATGTTCGTTCATGAAAACATAGGGCCAGGAAACATGAGAAAGAAAACTACATAGATCTATGAAGATAGCTTCTCAGTTGGGTTAAGATTTCAGTGCTCCCAGTAACTATGAGGCATCCAGCTAGAAAATTCATCAGGATGCAAATGTGAAGCATTAGAATAAGACTGACAGGTGTGAAAGAAACCATATGTCAGCAGGAGCATACCCATTTCAGACATGTTTGTAACACACCAGGACAGTCCACATACTGAGCTTAGAAAAACAGAAAATCAACAAATCAAAGAACTAAACGGCAGAGTGTTTTCTCTGATGCTCAAGGTACAGGGCAATAGTTGAAAAAGAGCAGGCCTTGCACACACCAGAGTGAGAAGTCCGCTAAAACCACCAGGCAGAATGAAGGTAGAAAGCTTTAATCACTTCCTGAAATGGCATAATCAAGAGGTGCTATTCCCATCTCACTTTTTCAGAAGCACCTGCTGAGGGTCACGTGGTCAGTATAGAGATAAGACTGATTCACAGCTGTTTGAGTCCCGAATGCAGGTGGAATGCTGATTTACAGTGGAGAAAAACCTTTTCAGCCTTCTCCCTTCCCCTCACAGAGAGATCCAGCTGGGAGCTGCTTAAAAGAGAGTCCCTGAGGAAAGCACCTGAGAGAGGAGTGCGTCTGTGTGTGAGGGTACTTGGTCATCAGGGCGGAATCCCTTAGAGCAGCTCACTTCAGAGACTGGACCTTGTTGGTTGTGGAAAAGTTACATGAGGAAGGTGCACACAGGGCTTGACACGTAAAATTTTTGTAGCTGTCATTGTAGGCCTGAAAATTCAGAGAGGATTTTGGCAAGGAAGAGCTCTTCAAAACTCTAAATATTTAAATATACTTAACATTAAACACTTTAAAATAATCCATAGGTCAAATATGAAGTCTCAAAGGAAATTTAAAAAGACACAGAAGGGAGTCGCTCTATAAAACCAAACAGGATCTCCTTAGAACAATCAGAATGAGATAAGCCACTTAAATTAAACCAGTTTTAAAAAGTATTCTCAGCCAGGCACGATGGCACACACCTGTAATCAGGGAGGCAGAGGCAGGCAGATCTTTGTGAGTTTGAGGCCAGTCTGCTCTACAAAGCAAGTCTAGGACAGGCAAGGCTACACAGAGAAACCGTGTGTGGAAAAAACAAAACCAAAACCAAATTATTCTCAAAAGAAAATATTCCAGGATTGCATGTGACTTTTTTAGTCTAATGGTTTTTTTTTTCTATAGAATTAAATACAATTATTTTCAAGCTTAAGCATGTTAAAATACTGACAGGAGCAAACTGTTAATGTCATGTTTTTTACCCCATCAGGTCTGGGGAGGAACCTTGGAGTCCAACAATACCCTGTTAGCCACAGGATGCCAGGATGTGGCTCCCAGACCCATTGTCACATCAGGAAACATATTCACTGCTGTCTTCCAGTCTGTGGAAACGCCAGCCCAGGGCTTCTCTGCATCCTTCCTAAGCCGTAAGTAGCACTGGAATCTAAACTGTTGAGGAAGGGTGGATGTCCCAGATAGGCTTGGGAAGTAGTGGGAAAGCCCCATCAAGATTGGCTTGATAGGGGTCCCAGGAAGGACCATTGGTGAGCCACCTGATTCTGAAGGCGGATCCTTGCTTCAACAGTCAGTGAGATGCAGGCCTGCCTGCACATGCCTATATCCAGAGACGGCAAAGGCAGGAAGAGCTGGAGTTTGAAATCAGTTTGGGGGAAAAATACAACACTACCAGAGAGGGTCAGCTGAGTATGCAAGGCTCTACTCCTCTGAGTGATGAGCACAGATTAGGTTAGTGGGAACCGCAGATGCTGTGGCCTGCGCACTGGTTGAATCACGTTGGTGGCTGCTATTTGTAAAGCACCATTCAAGAAGAAGCTTGGGGGAAAGAAATGGAGGGGGAAAGGCAGTAAACAGATATTTCAGACTTGAATAAAAGAACAAGATGGTGGAAAAGGAGTAATGATAGGCAACTTCAGAGCCAGCCTAGGTGTTCAGATGACCTGTGCAATGCAAGCATGTGTGTGAGTGAGAGAGAGAGAGGGAGAGAGAGAGATTTCACATTTATTCAGCGTAAAAGGATACATATATTGTCATAATTTACAGGTCAGAGGGTACATAAATTAGAAGTATATGAAAACGAAATATCACTTTACTAATGTAAAGGTTTTAGTATTTTTTTTTCTATCTCTGCAATACTGTGGTTGAACCTAAGGCCTTACATACACCAGAAAATTCTACTATAGAGGTACAGTCCCAGCCCATTCCTTGACATGTTTAAGTGTTGGCACAGTGTCTAAGTTGCCTAAGCTAGTCCTGAACTTCCTGTGTAGGCAACTCAGGCTTGCCTTGGATCTACACTCCTGACTCTGCTTCCAGAATAGCTGGGGTACTGGTGTGTACCTCTGTCCCTGTCTTTTATATCTGTATGACAGACACTAGGAATTCATGTGAGAATTTGATAGATATCATGATGAGTAAACTAAGCTATCTTTTAAAAGCAATTAGCATTCTTGTTATGATTAGATAAAAGTAAGGAAGTAACAGTTTTCTAATACATTTAGAAAACACTTATAAACTCTTTAGGTGATTAATGTAATACTTTTGAAATACGATGTAAGATAAATCTCTTTGTATGTGTGTGTGCGGGCGTGTGTGTGCTTGTTCGTGTGTGCAGGAATGTGTGTGTCTGAGTGAGTGCATATGGAGGCCAGAGGACAAGCTCAGTCATCTCTTAGCTGTTGTCCATGTTTTTGTTTTGTTTTGTTTGATGGAGAGTCTCGAATTGGCCTGGAACTCACTACATAGACTAGATGGGGTGGCCAGCCAAGCCGTAGGGGTTTCCCTCACTCTTTCTCCCTACCTCCGGAATCCCCAGTGTGGATCACCAAGCCCAGCTTTTTTTGTGCTGGGATTCTAATACTGAGCCTAGGTCCTTGTGTTTGAAAGGCAAGAACTCCAGAGACTGAGTTATCTCTCAGGCCTGCAAGTCACTTTCATCTGTTTTGTTTCTTGACATGAGTTATATTTAATCTTTGATAATATAACTTTTTTAAATATCATGAGATTTGAAGAGTGTTATGTTACAAAATACCTACCACTTAGCATCTAAAATTCCTCATGGTATTCTAAAATACATTTTTATTTTACATGCATATTGACTTATATATCAAAGAGTCCTTCTCATGGTGATCTTTTTCCATTTGGAGTATCTCAAGAAATTTCCTGTAGAGACTTCATAAAATGGCAGTCTTGTGTCTTTCTTTTTATGAAACTCATGCTACAGATCATAATGAATGTCCTAATGATGTTTTTGTTTTGTTTTTTTGTTCTCATGTAGGATGTGGACGTAGGTTCAGCAGCCCTACAGGTGATATTGTCTCGCCAAACTTTCCAAAGCACTATGACAACAACATGAACTGCACCTACTTCATAGATGTGGCTCCTCAGTCTCTGGTCATCCTGACTGTTGTGTCCTTCCATTTGGAAGGTACATTTATTCTTTTTTAAAAATCAATTCATTCTAACTGTTGAAAAGTATATATCTACAGTGTTGACATAGGGCTTTGATAAAGGTTTTGATGTAGGGATAGTTTACAGCATGGCTATGTCAAGCTAGTTAAAGTATCTATTAACTTACAATGTTTTAATTGTGAGAACATCTAGAATCTGTTCTTTTAGCAATATTCAAGTAGATAATGCATTATTATTAATTATAATCCCCATGTTATATGGACTACTTTCTGAATTTATGCTTTTTAAAAATAAGGTTAAGTACTGTGATTCTTGATAGACACCTCCCGATCCTTGTGTATAGTAATGAGTGGTTTTATATTTCACAGAGAAAGGAGGATGTATGCTATTCATTTTTCCTGTGTATGGTTTCTTTCGTTTAGCACAATGCCCTGAAATTTATCCATGTCATCATAAACTACAGCATTCCCTTATTTGTAAAGACAGAATGGTGCTCTGTTGTTCTCGTTTGTCTGTCTAGGTGTGTCATTCTCTTTCTCCATCAGGCAAAGGACCTGAGTTGATGTTATTAATAGTGCTGCAACAAACATGGATGCGTAGATCGGTCTTCACACTGACTTCATTTCCTCTGGGTATATGCCAAGGAGTGGAGTTGCTGCATCATAGTATTTGTTTTTAACTTTACGAGGGACAGCTTTTCCATAATGACCACCAGTTTAATTACCAACATAGTCACCATTACTCATCTCTTGACTTTTAATAATATTCATGGATTAAGTTTATCACAAGCAAATTACTAATAATTAAGCTATTAATAAGAGAGACATGGGCAGAATGGTCTAATATTACCACTTAAGACAATAATAAACATGCTCTGAAATGTAATGTAAATGCAAATAAAATTACATCCTTTTTTGTTTGTTTTAATTTTTAATTTTTGTTAATTACAGTTTATTCCCTTTGTACCCCCCTGTAGTTCACTCCTTCCTCCCCTCCCAATCCACCCTCCCTCCAGAAAATTACATCCTTTTATCTGCATACTGAAGACTGAACTTTGGGCCCTAATGCATGAATAGCAAGCTTTCCACAACCAAGCTATAAACCACACCCATTACTTTTTATTGTGAAACAGGGTCTCACTAAGATCCCCAAACTGGACTTGAATTCTCTATGTGGTTCAAGTAGACCTATAACTCCTGCCTTAGTCTGCAGAGAAGTTGAGGTAATAGGTCTGGCTTTATTCTGGTCTTTAAAAAGAAAAGCACAATCTTATATATTCCATCCAAAACTGAAGAAATAACTTTAAAGACATAGGTGCCACATAAAATCCCTAAGAGAATTCATTTGGAGCCCTTTAACATTTTAACATAGCATCTTATTTTTCAAGCACAGGATATTGATTGGACTGAAGGATATATACCAAGTTTGGCAAGTGATCTGCCACTGAGCTATGTCGCCAGGCCTATTTTTACTTTTTGTTTTGAGATAGAAGCTGGCTAAACTACTCAAGTTGGCCATGAACTTGCTCTATTAACTTGCTTGGCCTCAAGCTTGGTGGGATTATAGGCCTGTGCTATCAGACCATCATTTCAGGGTCAGAACTTTTAATTTATTCCTTTGCATTTAGACTCAACACACATGCATGTAAGCACACACACCTCTCCAGTGAGAGAAGCAATCCTGCCCTTCAGAATGGGCACCCAGTCAATATTGAACGAGTGAGTGGCTAGGTGAGATCAGGATCGGCTTTGCTTTCGTGAAATAGTGCCACGGGATCCCCTCTCCTCAGTGTTCTGTGATTGTCATCTCCCAAGTTCAGACTCCTTGATGGCAAAGTTCCCAAGGACATGCACTTCTTGTCTGCTTATCTCCCAATTCAGGGAAAGGAATGTCGGTGGATGAACACTGAGGTTGTTAGTTTGAGTCAGGCTGTGGCTGATAATACACCCTAGATGTTTAGTGAAGACAAGAGACAAAATCCCTTCAAACAGATGTTTTCTTAAAATTTTTTTAGCTATCCTTTCTCATAAATCATCCATTTATAAACTGCAATTAATCTGTAATTGCATCCAGAAACTTTTGCACCTTCAAATCTGCAAGGATACATGCACAGCAGGCACACTGGCCTAATGTAAGAAAAAGAAACAAATCCAGAATTGGTAATGTTTCCCAGCATTGTGTGACTTTAGCTTTAACAATCTTAAACATTTTTTTGTTAACTAAAGTCAATGTGGCTAATTAAATTAAACAATCTGAACACAAATTGTTGCATATTCCATCATTCCATTTGTTAGAAATGTTCAGAAGGAAGAAATCATACACACAGAAAGTAGTCTCAGGTGCCAGGACCACAGTACAAAGAGCAAAGAGGTTGGGCTTGATTGCCAGTGGACATAGGTCTCTCCATAGGGTGGCCGGAATGTGGAATTGGAAAGACTTACTAAATCCCTAATGTGCCGTGGGAGTCTCAGCTGGAGACACTTTGTCAAAGAACCTTTGGAGAAACCTGGAGAACAGTCTTGCCTCAGTGCTAGTAACTCAAATACTAGAATTTATTCTGATAAATAAGAAACTATTCAAATATTTATGTACAAAGATGTTTTTAATAATATGTTTAGTCACAAGAATGTTGAGAAAATTTATTGACCATGGGGCTTTGATTGAACATAGGATGATTACCTTTACATTACTACTTAATATATATATCAGTAAACCACTGTAGAAGACTACCTACTTACAGAAGATACTGCTTTATGTTAGCAAGTACCAGGTTACAATGATTGTGCTCCCGTGAGATTCTGAGAGTAGACACTCTGCAAAAAAAACAAGTATATGACAGCAGCAAGAGTCTTCTTAATGCCTTTGAAAGCTGCTTTATGTTGTCTTGCAGGAGGGGAGGTAGAGCACATCTTTGCTTTAAATTAGAAGACATGTTGATGTAAATGAGCAATCACTAATGGATGTTTGCATAAACATTGGAAATGCCTGTCAGGAAACATCAAGAGACTGCTCATGTTCTGCTCATGGTCTTATGGTCACTCTTATCTGTATCTAGGCTCTGTATAAGGTTTCTCTCACAAACAGCACTGGTGACATTGTGGGCTTTATGGTTTTGGTTTTTTGTTTGCTTGCTTGTTTGTTTTGTTTTTGTAGCAGGAGGGCTGAGTGTATAGAGATGCTCCCATGTAGAACTTTCAAAAAATTTTCAAAGAAAATTGTCTTCATATATCACGTGTCCCATGGGGGGCAAATTGCTTCTGGTTTACAATTCTTGGGTAAACAGAATGGTTCTATAAAGGAAGGAAATTCTGAGTAACAACTGATTTTCCTATTATGGAGTTCTGTCTGTTTTTTTCTTTTCTGTCCATGTTTTCTCTCGTGGATAATATCATTTCATCCAGAGCTGAAGTTACATGTTAATATAGAAAAGCATTTCCTAATTTTGTTTGTAAATTTTATATCAACAACAGAGTTGTAGTATTTTGTCTGTTTATAGCATCACTTGTCTACATCATTTCTGCTCTAATGTTGGCTATTCTGTTCTCTGTGTAGATCGCTCAGCCATCACTGGAAACTGTGATCATGACGGCTTGCACATCATCAAAGGCCACAGCCTCTCCTCCACACCTCTTGTGACCATATGTGGTTCTGAGGCCTTGCGTCCCCTCACCGTGGATGGTCCAGTGTCACTCAACTTCTATTCTAATGCGTACCTCACAGACTTTGGGTTCAAGATTTCCTACAGAGTCACCAGTGAGTAACTATGCTGATACCATTTGGAATTTTCTTTCTTTTTGTTCTTGTGTAATTCACATAAGGAGTTTTTGTTATGATTTATCATATGTCACCAAGTTGAAGATTCAGAGACATTAAGGCAAAAAGTGATCAATTAGGTACATGATAGAAAAGTAGTTATTTTTCTTTAAAAGTAAATCATTGGGGTCTGTAGAGATGACTCTGTGGCTAAAAGCATTAGCTGCTCTTTCAAAAGACCTGAGTTGATTCACAGCGCTTACATGGCAGCCTACAATGCCCTCTTTAGACCTCTGTAGGCACTGTGCACATGTAGTGCACACACAGACAAGCAGGCACACACATATATGCATAAATTAAGAAATATATTTTAAAAAATTTTAAAAAAACAACATTTCCGTGAACTTTGTCTAAAATTACCCTCTGAGAATAAAACAGAGAATTGAGATTTATTTTGTAACAGTATGTTATCCAGCATGGCTACTTCAGTGAAATAGGCACACAAAACTTTTCTTGAGTTTGTTTTGTCTTTGCTCGCCCACACAATGCCTAATGGTAGGAAATAAAGTAGCTTCTCTTCAAAGTTCTCCTCCCATCTACAGAGAGCACCAAACAAGTATTTACACGAGGAAAGTATCTCAGGGTTTGTTCTCAGTCACTGATGTCTAGCTCCTGACCTTCAGTGACTAGAAAGAATGTTTCTGTGACACTTTCTTTGCCAGATTGCATCAACAGAACAGAACACATCCTTTTTTGTGGCCTTGGATGAGGAAAGAGGATTGGTTTTATTTTTTTGGTTTAACTAATACTTTGGAGAATAAGCCCCCAATGTATGTTCTTCTGCTCTTTTGCCCCATATTTTCCTAAAATATAGAGAACGTGGTTCAATTCCCTCCCTCCATGTCTTGTTTAAAGGTCAATTATACGATCTCTTTAATAAAGAGTGAAATGGAGCAGTTGCTATCCACATCTGACATTTAATTCATGACTGCTATATCCAGAGATCTGAATGCATAAAGACTTTTTTGGCACAGAAAAGAATTTGCCTTATAAATGGGCAGAGTTGAAGCAAAAACAAATAAACAAATCCTTATAGAATAGCCAAAATTGTGTCTAATCTTGGAAATATGTTGGTGGAGTGTGTTCATTTATAACCATGGAAATATCAAAATATACAAGCATACTATAATTTTAGATCACAAAACTAAAAACACACAGGGATACAATACTACTAGATGGGAACATCTGATTCTCCCTAGATGCACTCTATGTAAAAACAATACCCTATTAGTTGTAATGGAACATTATTATATTTTGTGGTGATCACATTTTGAATTCTGGGTCTGAGCAGGGAATGGTTCAAATATCTTCATGCTTAGTGAAGAAAAATAACACAAAATTTGGGCAAGTATGAACTTTACTAATCTCACAACTAACTACAAATCTGTAGAAGCTAAGAGTGAGGCATTTGCTCCACAGAAGGAACTGACCTCTCACACTTCATCGTATACTGCGTAGCTGTTAGGGTTAGCTCTCTGGGAACGAATCTACGTTATTTCAGATTTCTATACTGCAGGCTCCTCTGAACAGAGCACGCCTGAGTTCTGCATGCCTTTTCTGAGCATCCAGTAGCCATGCCATCTCTCTTTCATCCTGTCATTTAGGGTTGGGACAGACACATCCCAACACATGAAATATTCTTTGTTGTTTTTATGCTGTTTCTTTGACTTAGACTTATGCCCTTCCAAAATACGCCTTAAAATGTTCTATATTTTTCTTATTTTTCTCCTCCCTGGAAAAGTCAAATTTGTTTTTTAAATACAATGAAGGAGGTCTAAGTCATCTGAAGAACAATCACTATGAACTCTTTTAGGGTGTAAGCAACAGCTTAGACTGTACCCAAATGCTTTGCCTATTCTGTACTGACCACCCTCTGTACTTTCCCTTGTCTTCTGTTACAGCCTGTGGTGGAATCTACAATGCATCCACTGGAATCATCAGAAGTCCTTCTTTCCTATTCAGCAATTATCCCAACAACGTCTACTGTGTCTACAGCATAAACGTTAGAAGGGACAGAGTAGTTCTGCTTCGGTATGTGAGACAAATTTGTTTATTTAACAAACCTTGTCAGTTTTGTTCACAGGAAATCTACCTTACTGATGGAGCCCGTGAGTTCTCATGGTGGCCCCTCTGGATTTAGAAAAAGGCAGAGGGGACCCAGATGGCAGAAAAGCCTTCATGATAGCCCCCTGATCCTCCACTCAATCCAGTGGGGATTGAGGTTAAAACAGGAGAATCACCAGTTAAAATAGCCCTTGTAATTTCTCAGTGGTTGCACAAGAGCTTCATATAATAGCGGCCAAGTTACAAGCCCTTCTTAAAATCAAAGACAATATGAAGGGCTAGGAAAAATAGTTGCCATTGTTGAATATTTATTATATATAAGAAGCTTTGCTCAACACCTTCCTCGGGGGTTTTTTTGTACTGTTACAATCATCATGAGAAAGATACATGTATACTTGCATGTTTTTCAAAAGGCCTCACAGCTTCCCCAAGTAACACATATTGAAGTGAAGAGTGAAAATCTGGACCCATGTCCAGTGTCTCCCAAAGCTCATGTCCTGAATAATTTTACCACTTCTTGTCTCTTGCTCAAAGCAACACTAAATTATTGCTTTATGTGATATCTTATGTCACTTGTAAATTATCTAATTCTAGTTATTCCAGGCAAGACTGTAGAAAATGCAGCACCCATTGTCCAAAGGCTTCTTTTTCCCAGATAGTTTATTTCCATTTCTTCAATTTCACTGATACCTGAAATTTTCAGCATGCAATAGTAAATCTGAGGGTTGTTGATTACAATAGAGAATTTTCTACATAGAAGCTTGACAGGTTGAAATAGCACCTATTCATCTATCGCCAATCTGCCACTGAGGGTTTCCGTCCTGATGACTATGAACTCTGAGCCTTGCTTTCAGCATTCGTATGTTCACTGGCTCCATGAACTGTAAGGCAGGACTCATCAACTTGATTCCACTTCTCAAGAAGAAAGTGGTTTATAGGTTAGGCCTTGAAGGAAACTACAAGTCAATCCCACCTGAGACTACTTGTGAGGAAATGTGCCTTAAGGATAAAGCAACATCCTGCAAGTTCTAGGATTAAAAGAAGAACAAAAGCTGTCAGACCATAGGAGGAAGAAGCCAGAGAAGGGATTGCAGTCAGGGATAGAGGTGCAAGCTCAGCTTGTCTAAGCTGCTTCTGTAATTTCTTACATGTGTTGGATGTACAGGCTACTGTAACAAAGTGCCATGAGCCAGTCAACTTATACACAACAAAAATTCTCATAGTTTTGGAGCTGGAAGGCTCAAGGCAGGTAGCTTCAGCATCAGGTGGCCATCACCTCTGGTTCAGAGAAGGAGATCCTGCCCCGCTGTGCCCCAGATGTGTCCTGCAGTGGTAGGGAGTGGGAGCACATTCTCAGAACTCCTTCACAAGAACACCAATTCCATCCACGGAGGCTGCACTCTCATAACACAGTCAACCTAAAGCTAAGATGTCAGCACAGGAATTCGGAGGAAGAACATCCAGAGCATAGTTGACAGAGATATGACATGTATATAAAATGTACATACATGTTTCCGTTTCCAGCTTGACTGAGAAGATCATGGTCACAGTTTTGGGAAATTATTGTGTATCTTTGTAGCCTCTATCTCTATGAAACAGCTATTATTATAGGCATTGTGAAGGTGTACACACTAATAAAAAAAAAAACCCTCTACTCAGGCTGTGAAAATGTTCTGGATACATGTGGGAAAGTCAGATTTTTAAAAGCATTTTCTGTGTTTTCTCAGGAAAATCAAAACAGATTTGAGGGTTCCTGAAAACTGAGTGCCCTGAAAACTCGGATTTTATCATTCTTTTTAGATTCTTCTTTTGTAAATACATATAGACTATATATATATATATATGTATATATATATATATAATAAGATCAAATGTGTCAAAAATAACAATTAAAAATAAAAATGTCATTGGAAATGCTCTTCCTATTGTTCTCCCATAAGATTCTTTAAAGAGAACAATAAACATTAGATTTGATGCAAGAAATCAGGATTTTTTTTTTGGCCTGGATCTTCATCATCACTTTGAAAACATTCATTTAACTGCCAAAATCTTTGAGGGAAAGACTCAGGGATTATTTTAATGCTCATAAAAAGGAAATGTTTAGCTATTTGATATTTCAGAATTATTCCATATTGTCATACTGTTCATTAAAACTCTGTTTCTCCAACCAAGGACCATGTATGGATATAACCTAGAACCCCTAGTCAGATATAGCCCATGGTATCTCAGTATACAACTGGGTACTCTAGTAAGGGGAACAGGGACTATTTCTGTCATGAACTCAATGGCTGGCTCTTTGACCCTCCTGCGGGAGGAGCAGCCTTGCTAGACCCCAGAAGAGGACATTGCAGCCAGCCCTGAAGAGACCTCATAAGCTAGGGTCAGATGGAAGGGGAGGAGGACAGTGTTAACAGTGGACATGGAAAGGGGCAGGGAGGAGATGAGGGAGAGATGGGGAGAGTGGGAGGGAATGAGGAAGGGGGCTATGGCTGGGATACAGAGTACATAACCTGTGATTAATATAAAAATAAATAATTTTTTTAAAAAGCATGCTAAAAAAAACCTGTTAACAAAAATCATTGAGAGAGCAGAATTAAGCCAACCATGTGATTCTAAGGTAAAAGATGTAGGAAGTCTTTGGGGTGGGGGTGGGCATCTAGAAGCAGTTACTTAAAGCACTTGGGCAGTAGAGGCAAACTGAGCTCTATGAGCTCAAGGCTAGCCTGCTCTGCACCACAAGTTCCTGGACCTGTCTCAACAAAGAAGAAGCAGAAGGAGAAAAAAAATGAAGAGGAGGAGAAGGAGGAGGAGAAGGAGGAAAAGAAAGAGGAAGAAGAGGTGGAGAAGAAAAAGATGAAGACAATAGAGCACAGGCCTGGAATAAAGTATTAGCTAAGGCTGTCCAAAGAAAGGTCAGGACCAATTTGCCAGGAAGGTTGTACTTGGTAGCAAGCAGCTTAACATGCCCCCTTCCCATCAGTAGAGCTGACAAGAAGCTAGGCTTCTCTCAGTGGCCTGGGCTAGTGTGTGCTTCAGCCCTTCATTTGCTTCTGTGATCACCGCTGCAGCAGAAAGGCAGCGTGTCAAAACAAAGAGTGCCTCGCTCTCCGTTGATATTTCGGTACTGCGGGAGGGTTCTATGGCCACACCAGACTTCAGTGTGTGCGTATCAGGTTACTCCAACTCAATGCTGGGAAGGCAGGGCAGGGGCTGTGTCAGGAGCCTCCAGGGATCAACCCAGGGATCGATGTGTGAGTATCTTGTTAGATCAGTCTGATGACACAACATAACTGCTTCGGTCCATGTTACCACAGCTTCATGTTTTGTAAGAGCCAAAATGACTGCATTTCTTTCTTTATAAAATAAGTACTTAATTTTACTGAGGGCACGCTGTATACCGGTTATTTAGCTGTATCATATTGCTGCACTTGGTGAGACAAGAGCCTAGAAAAATCACAATCAACCCGTGTAAAAGCAGAATTTCTTCCACTCGCCTTAGCATTCTTCCCACAAATAAAAAATAAATCAGCAGTGCCACTTTTCCTTCAACACAAGGGAAAAAAAGAAGAGTATTTTTAGGTGAGACTGAAAAACCTAGCATGTTATCAGGGTGGTAACACAGGCCAACTTGTCAAAACTCAGTCTTAGAAACAATAGGCTGGTAATGGTAAGAAACACTGGAAGGAGTCATGTTCCTTGAAGGTGCAATTGACCTGGTTCAAAAATTACCCTCCGTCTGTCCTCTGAATGCGGTAGGGCACAACATAAAAGACATGAAAGTAGTGGGTGTCTTGCTGGAAACAGAGAGGGGCTCAACAGGGAAGAGGTGGGTAAAAGAGAATAATGGGGAAATATGACCAAAGTACATTATGTATGTCTGAACTTGTGAAAGAATCAAAAAATTTATCCCCAAATTGACGACAGTTGAACCTAGGCCTCCATTGCATTCCAGTGTGGAACTGTATCTTATTAATTTTTATATTCCCAGCTTCTAGCACAGCTATTAGTTACCCAGCAATTACTGGCTTCACATGTGAATCCTTCAGTAATGTCTTACATCCAAGATTTCTTTCCAAGTGAAGCTTAAATACTATGTTGTCAGGTTTTTGCTTTATGTTTGTTTGGTTTTGTGTGTGTGTGTGTGTTATAAGAACTAGAAGTTCAGTTTAATGGGCATACAAAAGAGGACATAAGTATTGACCAGGTGTACTTCACAGGTTCAATGATTTTGAGGTGGTTCCCTCCGCCCTCTGCGGCCGTGACTTCCTGGAAGTTTTTGATGGTGTGAGCATTGGAAATCATTCGTTGGGAAAGTTTTGTGGTTCCACCATTCCACAAAATATTAAGAGCACCAATAACAGCCTGACCCTGCTCTTCAGGACAGATTCTTCTCAAACAGCAAAAGGTTGGAAAATATATTTCCGAGAGACAATAGGTGAGCATTTGAGACATGAAAGTCTTTTTTCTTTGACTCCTGTTCTTTCTGTTTTATTTAAATTTTTTCCCCAGCTAATTCCAGCTGATTTTCATTTAAACATAGATGGGCTCCAAACAGAAGGCCTCTTTGGCTATGGTCGCTTTGTTCTTAGAGAGCTAAAGAGTCTTAGGAATTTTAAGCAATGATTTTATGACTGTAAAAACAGAACACTTCTGTGGGCTGGCTAGGTCGCTCCACCAGAGAGAAGTGATCAAGGAGCGGGCAACTGAGTTCATGTCAGAGACTGCCTTTTCCCATTACTAGGGAACCCACATGGAGACTGACTTTCCCTATCCCTGGAGCAGAGGAAAGAGACAAGGAAGGAAGAGGGAGGGACCGGGACAAGATGCAGGAGGGGGCTACAACCGAGATACTAAGTGAATAAATTACAAAAATAAACAAACAAACAAACAATATATGCTTCAGGAACCAAATAACCTAGGAAAAGAATAACTTAGTATAGAAGTCCTGATAGGAAATAGCCAAGATTCTACCTAACACAAGTGAGAATGGAGATAGAGAAAGGATCAAAGCACCAAAGGTCTTTAGAAGTCCCAATGCCTCAGAAATGTCGTATTTGGAGCTTGATGGGCTACTACTAAAGAAGGTAAGTTGAGAATGAGGTCATATGGGCAACCTCAGTCTATGTTTTTCAGGAAGATTGCAATAGTTAGTTTAGCACATTCGGGATGGCAGACCTGTCAGATACATATATATCTAGGAGATGGTTGCAAAGGCATTCGGGCTGGAGAGGGCGGTCTCAGAGTCCTGTGAGCTGGGAATGCTGGCTAAGTGTGAGGATAAACTGAAAACAACAGTCCAGTCTGTTGCCAGTCACCTGAACAATAATTCTCTACCTAACATTAGTACAGGGCACCAGTCACTTACAATAAAAAGCAATTAATCAGTTCCCTGTTTACACCAATTCCATCTATTGTATAATTTTTATTTGACTCAGAAAAGTATTTTGATTTTTCTTTGAATATTGATATGATTAATGTTCTGAGATTTGATGGATCCTCAAGCGAATCCCATACTCTGAGACGATTAGGAAAACTGTGAGGAATTTTCCACAATAAATAATCTGGGCTCTTTTTCCAGGACTTTTTCTTTGCCCATGGCCTCATTTACCCCCATCTCTGTGACATGAAGACGACCCTTTAAACATCGTTTAGGTTTTTGTGTTACGCTTTTCTGATTTATTTTTAAAGATTCTATTTTGTGAGTGTGTCTACATGCATGTGTCTATATGAGTATATATGACATGTGTGTGCAGATGTCCTCAGAGTCCAGAAGAAGGTGCGTGGAGCTGTAGTTATTGATGTCTGTGAGCTGCACCATGTGTGTGCTGGGATCCAAATTTTGGTTCTTATGATTGAGCACCAAGAGATCTTGACTGCCAAGCCATTTCTCCAGCCTCATTAAACCGTTTCTGGAGGGAGCTATCAGGCAAGCATGAGCGTTTCATAAGGTTCTTATAAACTGTAGAGATCTTGACAGTTGTACTAGAAAGGTGCCTTGCCACTACCCTTCTCAGCTGTCATGACAAGAATTTGAAAGCAAGTCTCACAGGAGTCAGAATGTGGTGTAAGTAAAGTGATATGTAAAACACAGGAGGCAATTTTAAAAGAAAAGCCTACTTTCCTTCAGATACTTACATTTTGCACAAAGGTTCTCATCTATTAGACTGCCACTGTGCCTCAGGTGAATGATTTTACCACTCTGTATAGATGCCATTGTCCACTTGAAGATTTAAAAAAAATAAATGTATTAATTGTTCTTTTCAGTGAGAACTCAAGTATTATAATTTTTAATTGGGTCTTAAAAAATTTTTAATCCACACAACTAAATGTCCTGGATGGTCTAAATAACTTTCAGGTTTGTTGTTTTGTATGAGGAAAAGATGGAGTAACAAATGCTAAGGGTTCTGGAATCTTTTCATTACAGAGTTGACAAAAAAATAAACAACAACAAACCCCAAAAGGTCAGACTTGGCTAATAGCATACACTGTCCCCTTTCATTTCATCCACTTAAGCCATGCATCTTTTCTGTAAGGATTTAGCTACTCCAAGAACCAGACTAACTGCTCATTTCCAAGGCAGTCTGGAAAATAACACCTTTCCTAGGTAAATAATTGATGTAAAAAGGACACTGCTGTAGCCCTTGACATTTCTATTTAGTTTTATATCAACTGTATCTCTACAATTTTTATAGCTTTGCTGTTTAGATTATACAGTTGGCAATAATGTATGCACATCTGATTTAACTTTCCAAAAGTCTGTAAACTCAGCTTATGAATCTATGTGACAGTTACTTTGGCATCCCCTTGAGCATTTGCTACATTTGTGTTTTCATTGATAGAGAGAATTTGGGAGAAATATCAACAGTGGACAATTGGTAAATAGGTAGTGAAGTGAGTCTCCTTTCTTTTGTGGTCTTTCTGCTCAGTGAGGGAATAAGCAAAGGCAAAACTAGCATCCAGAGATGGCACGTGACCACAACATAAAAATTTCTCATATTTCCTGTGAATGTCACTTCAGCACAATTTTAGTATACAATACTGAACTTGGCCCAATAAGGATTTTAGGAATTGAAATCAATAAATGGACATCGGAAAAGGGAGAAAACAGGGAACAGGACAGGAGCCTACCACAGAGGGCCTCTGAAAGACTCTACCCAGCAGGGTATCAAAACCTACACTGAGACTCATAGCCAAACTTTGGGCAGAGTGCAGGGAATCTAATGAAAGAAGGAAGAGATAGAAAGACCTGGAGGGAACAGGAGCTCCACAAGGAGAGCAACAGAACCAAAAAATCTGGGCATGGCGGTCTTTTCTGCGACTGAGACTCCCAGCAAGGATCATGCATGGAGATAACTTAGAACCCCTGCACAGAAGTAGCTCATGGCAGCTCAGTGTCCAAGAGGGTTCCCCAATAATAGGAACAGGGACCATCTGTGACATGAACTCACAGGCTGGCTCTTTGATCACCTCCACCTGAATGGGGAGCAGCCTTACCAGTCCACAGAGGAAAACAAAGAAGCCAGTCCTGATGAGACCTGATAGACAAGGGTCAGATGGAAGGGGAGGAGGACTTCCTCTATCATTGGACTGGGGAAGGGGCAGAGGAGAAGAAGCGAGAGGGAGAGTGGGATTGGGAGGAGATGGGAGAGGGGCTACAGCTGGGATACAAAGTAAATAAACTGTAATTAATAAAAAAATTTAAAAAATAAAATAAAACCCTCAAAAAAGGAATAGTATATATTTATATTTGATATATTTATAACACAATAGTATATAACTTTTATATATTTTATTTCATATTCACATGTTATGGAATATAGTTACAATATGTAATATTTAAATATATCTGAGTTATTAAACATTTATATAATAACAAAATTTTACTTTAAATATAATTTATGCAATTTATTATATAATGAGTATATGTGTTGTGCAGATGTGAATATATGTGGTAAAAAAAAAACCCACTTTTTAGGTGTTGATAGAGAAATGTCACATCTGTCCTTCTGGATTTGCATGGCATGAAGGTGAGGGCCCAGCACAGCTAAGGGAGCATATCTATATTGTAATAAATGATAACAAATCTGTAAAACAAAAATTAGTAGCTCTAAGTTATGAACTTCAATTTAGTAAACTTTCTTACCTTAGGGCTCTGACAAAATGAAGGAACTTAGATATTTTGTTCTGGTGAACTCTGGTTGGTACACTTGTCAGGTAGTCTAGTTTAAAAGAGGGAGAAGCAGATCACAAGGGAATTAAGTGACCTGTGAAGGACACTCAGAAGGTTCTTAGCACTGCCACCAGGGTAGTGAGAGTTTAAAAATCAACAATATATTTAGTATGAAATAACACATTAATGAAACCTAAACAATTCCATTTCTTCATTTAAGTTATTATTAGAAAATTATTGTTTGTTGTGTCTGATGTTCATAAGTTCCACCTCTTAAATCACCATCTGCCTTATGACATCTAAATAACACACTACTAGCCTTGATCTCTTTAAACAGAATGTTTTCCAATTTTTAGACTTCTGCTTATGTAATTGCCAATTTTCAGTAAAAATCATACTTCAAATAAGGAATATGCTAATTAACATGTCCTGAATTCTACAAATTAATGAATGTGTTCTGCCTAATGATATACCATCCCAATACTCAGAGGTTCGAACCTTTTAAGTAGTAGACTTGGCATCATTTGTTATTTCAAAAGCAGCGTTTCCCTACTATGAGACTACCTGTTACACTAACTTACATAGTCACTATTTTGGATCTTTTGGTAAAATTTTTACTGCTGTTCTACTGAGATATATAGTTAAATATGGTCGAAAGTTAGAGAGATTGCCTTTGAAAATATGCTAACACTCAGGATTAAAAGTCATTTTGCTAAAATTTACATATATGTACATACATATATACATGTATGTATACATATATACATATATATACATATGTTTTTATAAGGCAATCACTTTATGAATAAAAATAGATTGAACTAAAAAAATAGCTTCCTAATCCCATACTAGAAGGCAAAGAGCCATCTAATAACTATTTTTGTTCTATGTATTCCTTTATTGTTTTTGCAATATTCCCTAGCAACTTATTATACATGCAGTGATTTTAAAGATGCAAAGGTGAATTTAGCAAGGTCCTATGCTTGATAAACTCTACTCTGTAAGTAAACATCTCCTTTAAATTCAGTATGGTAACTCTCTTAAACTGTGATGATGGCATTTTTAATCCTAGTGTAAGCTTTGGAGTAGCAGACTCAGTTTATGATCCTAACAGTTTTGGCCTTGGACAATGTGCTTTGCTATGCTGCCTTGGTTTTCTAATCTATAAAATGGCCACACTTATATTAACACTTTATAGGGCTGTAGTGTTGATTAAATTAGAAAATTATCTGTATTCATTTGACAAGCAAGAAGTCTCAGCTCCAACTACAAGTTTTATCTTGGGAAGTTGAGAGAGGCACTCACTGGGATATCCATACATTCTATGAAGAAAACAGTCATGCATAACAATCATGCATAGTTCATATCATTATGCAATAACTTTAAAAAACACTTTAACCATAATTTCCATTTTTCGTTTTAGAATAATAGGTATAGCTTTCTGTTGGACACAAAAGGCACTTGGTTAAAAACTCTAATTATACGTGTACACATAAATTTTACATGGCATATTAGTTGACCCTTTTATTTCCAACCTATCTCTATTCTGAAGACTTTATTTGGTGTTTGGTTTTTTCTTCCAATTGGGGAATTTAATATTTAATATATTTATGTGCAACAAAATTTCTGATGTGTGATTTCATTCAGCCTTTGTGCTCTTTTCCATCAGCCATCCTTTCTTGCCTTTAAAAGCTTCATTGCATTTCATTTTTTATTTATTATTTGGGCATGTGTTTGGGGATTGAGTGTCATAGCACACAGAACATCGGAGGAGAACGTTTCAGGAATCCTCTCTCTGCATGGGTTCTGGGGATTGAACCCTGGTCTTCAGGCTTGGTGGCAAGTGTTTTTGCCTGCTGAACCATCTTCCTAGCTCCTTTTTTTTTTTTTTTTTTTGATTCTTAAAAAAGTTATCACTTTCTATAACTCTTCTTTTTATGTTCTTATGCACACAATCTATTATTCACTTTAGGTCTTACCTTATATATTACATTATTCATCTGATGCTGGTCTTCCCTTTGAATTGGTATGGTGCTTACATATAGACCCAAGGACAGCTCGTAGAATTCTACATGACTAGAGTGAGGCGTGGGTGACAGAAGATAGCTTCGTTTTCCTAGAGTGGAATGCCTGGCCAACCTCCTTTTTCTTATGGATCTAAGGCTACAGCAGAATTAATGCAAACCTTTACTTAGGCTACTACTTACTGTTGACAAATCAGAGGTAACTCTGCACCAAACAGACAAAACCAATCTCTGAGCTTGTGGTGATGTGCATAGCAACCTGCCCTTATGGGGATCCTACTGGTCTTGGCAAACATTAACCACAGAAAGGAAGACTTGCCATGCTGCAGCTGGTACATAGAATAGTTAAGCAGTAGCTTTTGTGGGCTGTAGTTACTCAACTCATATTTGAAGGACTAGTCTCCTGACTTCATCCATGACTCACAATAATCTAATTTAAAATGAACATTTTTACCATTTTAAATAAGCAGTGCAATGAACTTAGAACATTATGCATGTGCCTTCATTTAAAGGTGTACCCAAATATTCCATTTTCTTACAAATTATGTGTTTTTCAGTCTTTTCCCTCTTGCGCATTGCTAGGATATAGAAATGTTACTGATTTTCATGTACTGTCATACATCCTCGGTTTTTGACTGACTGGATTCTTGGGTCTAAGAGTTTATTTGTAGATTCCTTGGAATTTTTCTATGAGAAGAACAAGCATCTGTAAACAGTGATATCTGCATTTCTTCCTTTCCTTGCTTTCTTCCCTTTGAGTATTAATGACCAGAGCTTTAATAGTGTTGACTAAGGGTAGTAAGAAAAACATCATTCCTTGTTCCTGATTTGGAGGACTGCTTTAACTGTTTACCATCAAGTTTACTATTAGTGGCTAGCAATGGCTCAGACATCAAAGTGCTTGCCATGCAAGTGTACAGACTTGAGTTGCAATCACCAGCACCAAGGTAAAAAGCCAAGCATAGAGGTGTGGGCCTATAATCTCAGTGCTGGGATGTAGACAGCAAGGTTCCTAGTGTTTCTAGCCAGTCTAGCTGAATTAGTAATCTCCAGGTCAGAGAGAGGGTCTGTCTCAAAATACAATATGGAGAACAACTGAGAAAGACACTAGCTATCAGCCACTTCCCTTCAGAGGCATGAACACACACACACTCACACACATGCAGGGACACACAACTTTTTAAAGTTTGATAATACCTTTAAGCTGCACAGATATTCTTTATCAAACTAAGAAATTTCCCTTCTAATCCTAGTTTTCTGAGAGTTTTTTATCATGAAGTTATGCTGTTTTCTATGAAATCCTTTTAGAGAAATAGACACAGCAGGTTCATCAGAAACCTTGTTGAATCCTTAAGTGAATTCACAACTCTGGGCCAGTTGCTACAACAGCTGTGAAAGTCACAGTGAGGTTTTTCTCCAAATAAGGATGGCAAAGCTCAAGCCCCTTGTGGCTGAAGAAAAGCCATGAAAGCATTCTCTGTTAAACTATGGCACCACTTTTAGATGCTTTTGTCTTATGCTTCCCGCACTTTTTGTCTGCCAGCTCCAACCACAAATGTTCCTGGAAAACAGGAATATACTAAATTCAAGCGCAGCTGGTCACTAACCTCTAGAGCAGTGAGAGTCCAGAGATGGAGAGATGCCATCCCGAAGGTGTCTCAAGAAAATATCAATCACAAAAATGTCAGTTCTCAAAATAACTTTTTAATAAGCTGTCTTTCTCCACTAAAGCCTTCAAGATGTCTCTTCTAGATACGGCTGCTATTTCTTCCCTTATCAGACTGATGCTGCCTTCAGCTTTACCCTGAGGTTTAATCATTCAGGCTTCAGTTACTGACTTAATTAAGTAGATCTGGCTGGACTCTCTGCTGAGTGTGGGTTTATATCTTCAGTAGGTGACCCTCCCCCACGCAAACATTTTATTTCTCTGAAGAAATAGGGTTTTTTAGTTACTGTTTTCAACTTACTGAAGAGTGCTGTAATGACATTTGTTCTTGGGTACAGGGTGTGTCATCAAAGCAGCTCTTGCAGAGTCTGACTGATGAAAAGGGTGGTGGATAAGCACTTTCTAAATAGTATAAAAAATATGGTAATGGGAATATGGTAGATTTGTAATGTCAGAGCAGAAAACGTTCAGATAATCTTTACCAGAGAAGAGGAACTTCAAATTATCAATACAGGAAACACAGGGGTTTTAATTCACAGGGCCCTTTTGAAGACATGGTTTCTTTTACACCCTGTCACTGTAGGTATGTGGGCACAGCAACGTGGCCATAGCACTTTGTGGTACTGTATCCTCGTTTTGCTAACATTATTGTTGATAGTCCCCCAAAGACATGCATGCTTGTATATTCATCCACCTTAGAAGCAGAAGCAGAAGCAGAAGCATGGAGAAGCTGTGCTATGTTTAAATATACTAAAGTGAGGCGTTTTCTACCATTATCATTTCCAGAACCCCATAAACTTCTACTTGTTCATACAATATCATGTTTATTTCAGTTACTTGGCTATTTTGGCCAGGGTTATCTGACTGATAGTATTGGTTAACATTAGATAATATTTACTTTCCTTTTATTTGTTCTGTATTTTATGAATTGAGTTCTTTATGATGGTTTGATAACAAGTCAGACAAGCTCTCTTTTTCTCTCTCTCTCTCCCTCTCTCTTCCTCTCTGTGTGTATATATGTGCTGTTACTTCTGTGTAGCCAGCTGTCCAGTTGTCAGCAGCTTATAACAAAAGCATTTCTTTTTACCATGTATGGGTGTGCAGAGTCCCATGCCCGCCTCCATTCCAGGCATTTCTACCTTATGGTATTACTCTTATCATGAGTGGTATTGCCACTGTATAGTAAGTGTGCATAATGCCATTCACTATGAGAAGAGCCATCCATCACTGTTCCCTTAATAATTTGTTGGGAATAATTAACATGCAGATAGTAATGAAATCTATAAGTTAATTTTTAAAAGTAACACATCACTTTTGAAGCTGACATCCTACTGGAATAATGTATATTAACTTCCAACTCTTCATTCACCCTGCCAATCCAGATTGTACACTGTAGCAGTGGTCTCATTGTTGCCATTAACACCCCTCAGTCAGCTTCTTACATGTAAGATGCTACTACCAGCTGCAACTTTAGATCAAATTGTCATCAAAAAGTCTTTCAAGGAGCTGTAGATGGCTTAGAAGTTGAGTGCTTACCATGCTCCAAGACTATTGAAGCTCATTCTCAGGGGCCACGGAGGGGGCTCACAGTGCCTGTATCTCCATCTCCAAGAAGTCTAACTATGTACTCTCCTGCCCTGACAGGCACTCACACACATGTAGCATATACACACACATATGAAAAAAATTATAATAATACGTTTTTTAAAAGTGGCTCTGAAGTATATCCCCACAATCCACAGTATAAAATCAATGGGTTTTTATGCTCTAGCCGTGAGCCTGTTATGATCCTTAATTTGCCTCATGGTTTTCAGAACAAATTGTAACTTCCTACACATGTGATATTAAGTACTGTTCTTTGAACATTGGATGAAGAGCTTCTTTCAGTCCAGACTAGGTGAGCTCAATTCCATGTGTTCTTATTCTATGCATCCTTAGGGCCTGGGTTGAATACTGTAGTGGAGCATTCTACATTCACACAGTAACTAGTTGATGACTTACTTTTGTAAGATTTTCCCCCTTCCCCTTCAGGGTATCTATCATTATCTTCACAGCATCATCAATATTTATATGTTACATATGTTATTACTTTGAATGGACTTCAATCCTAAGTGTACTTCCTTGAATATTAAGGAAATATTAAAATAAATAATACATGTTCCATTTCATTAATATTGTAATCATTTCTCCCTGCTATGCAAGCCAATAAACTTAATTGGTTTCCTTATGTAACAGCAGCCTATGACAGAATAAAAGCTGCTCAAGCCCCAGTTCCTTCTCTGGTTTGCAGGCATGTTTCAGGAGCTGGCCCAGCAACAGCACATAGTGTGGCTCTGGGCAGTGCTTATGTTCCAGATTTGTTTTGATGTGCTCATGTCAGGGATCAGGACTTTGGAAGCTATTCAACTTCAGGAAATACCTGGCTGTGCAAATATGCTATAGATTTATGTGGCTCAGAAGCTGTGGGCAGGGGCAGCCTGGCCTGCTGAGGCATATGCCTGTGCAGAGAGTGCCTCTCTAAGCTCTGTACTGTGCTGAGGAAGGCTGCCACTGCTTCTATTTCTCATCAAGTCCAAAAGCATCTCAGTGTCCCCTGATGTGGAGGGTAGTCCTTTCTCTGACAGCAGATAAATAACTGGAGAGAGGCAAAAGGAAGGCTAATAGCTGAGGAAATTAACAGTGTTTGTAGAACATTCATTTGAATACTGATTTAATCTCACTTTTACTGTGACTACTTTGAGCTTAATTCAACCTAACTCTTTCTATAGAAATTGCAACTGTATTTTTCTTCATCTTGTGTTCTTCATATGTCATTTCTGACATCCCTTCTAGGCTGTGGAGGAAACAAAACCTAAATCCAGAGGATTTTGCTTCTACTCTTTCCTACTATAGACATGCAGTCGTCTGTATTCTGTAATTTAGTAATGTGTTACTAGTAGTTTCATTTCAATTTAGATAGTTTTTCTCTAATGAAGTTCTTTTGTTCTTCAGTCTTTTCCTGACTTGATTCTGAACAAGTAGAAAATATAGAGAATGAGGTTTAATGGAAACTAGGTGATAGAGCTGACCCCTCTGCACAGCCTCTCTCTGCCAGACTGAATAAATAAAAAACTGTTTGGGAGGTAATTTTCTTAGCAGTATTGGGTAAATCTTCATGAATTCAATTTTCAGGTTTGGCAGTGTTCACAAAAGTAGAACATAAAAGTCAGGCATGTGCACATTTTAACCAGCTTTATTATGCAAAATACTCAATTTTCACAAAATTGAGTTTTTCAGGGTTGGCAAAGGCTTGAATGAATCGCATGAATAGTCCAAAGAGACCCATGCAAGCACCCAAATGTAGTTACTCGCTCTCGGTCATCTATGTATGCTGATAAGGAGGCGGCTCCAGTGATGGGGAAAAAAGAGAATAAGCAAGGAGCCAAGAAAAGTCGAGAAACACATATTCATGTTCGACAGTGTTTGGAAACCTTCTGATAATGTTCACAAATATGTGGTAGAAAATGGAACCTCTCCTTTTGGGAAACCCTCCACGTAGAAGTTCAGAGCATTTTGTTCATGTGCAGTGCTGTGTCTTTGTTCTGGTAGGACCACAGCACGGATGTGGTGGGCACCTGACAGAGGACAACCACAGCTTTGTCTCTCCTGATTCCGATTCCAACGGATACCACGACAAAGGTCTGGACTGCATATGGCACATAATCGCACCTGAAAACAAGCTCATTAAACTCACCTTCAATAAGTTTTCACTGGAGGCATCATATTTTCGTTGCTTTGATTATGTTCAGGTAAGAATGCTACACTATAACAGTCTACTCGAAAACTGTGTGTTCCAGCTAGCCATGTAGAAGTCTTGAAAATGGGAACAGTGTCGTTTATAGTGGCTTCAGTATGTATCATAGATACTAGCTTTCTGTTCAAGTTCATCTTTGACATCATGACCCAAACATTTTAAGAAACTTCTAACATTAGCTTCAAGATTCAATTCTGTCTTCTTCAGTGCCTTATTAGGCAATCCTGGTGATTGGTGGTATGGAGTGAGATACTCAGAGAACATCGGTAATTCCTAATATAACTGACATCTGCAGTGAAAAAAAAAAAACCTTATTAGTCTGTTTCGTCTATTTATGTAGATGACATGCAAAGCTTCCTAAAATGTCCAAAGAAACCTGTTTTTTAGACAGTGTGAAGCTAGACAGCCATATTCCCATTGTCTTCTAGGAAAGATACCCAGGGATGAAGTGGGAGGACAAAAATGAGGGAAAGGAGACAGACTGAGGGAAACTTGTGACAGCTGGGAGCAGTGTAAGGCACTGAGGTCAAGGGACAGATGTGTTTCCAAGTGACGTGTGGGTGGCCAGTGCTGTTAGGCTACAGGTCACATGCCAAGAAAGGCTCAGATGAAGAAAGTTATTCCATTGGATGACAACCACTTTAATAAGACGTTGGGATAGAAGCCAGCCAGTCTGCAGGAGCTCATGAGGGACTAGAGATAACAAGATGTGGGACAAAGTGTGTCAGTTCAAGCTCAGTTCTTCCTGAAAATGAGACCAAGTAGCCAGAACAGCTTAAGAGGTTCTTTAAAACAAACTTCCCTGGGTTACTGAAAAGTAATAGGATTTTAAGGCAGATAATAGGTAGACTCAAACCCAATTTTGTTACCAGACCAAATTCTTAATCAACCTGATTCCTTATCACTTTATCTAATTTAAAATAACAATACACTAGTAGCTCATTTTTAAGGCTATTTTGAGAATAAAAACAATGTATACTAGGGTGTTGAACATTGTGTCATAAAATAATTCATTTACCAATTTACCTCCATCCCACCACCTTTGATTTTTTTTCCCAAGGAGGCACAGAGATTGTTGAATTTCCTTTTTTTAAAGATACCAAAAATAAGGGCAGGCAAGATGCCTCAACAGGTAAAATTACTTGCTCTATAAACCTGAACTCACAGAAAAAGTGATTCTTTCATCTCTCAGGCATGGTGTGGCATGCATGCACCTGTACTTGTCCATATATCACACACACTCACACATACACACACATATACACACACTTGAACACACACACACACACACACACTATAACCAATGAATATTTTTAAAGTGATTTGTACAAAGATTAGAAATTTATCTCATGTAAGATATCTTTGGTCCTGTAAGGAGGTAAATTGGTTCTCTAGAGACATTTCTGTGAGTGTGATTTGGTAATATATAAGAGCTTTTAACCACATGAACTTCCTAATGTCATTTTGACAGAAATAGCTACATCAAAAGCAAGAAACCTTTTGTTTGATAGCTTCAAAATAAAATCTTAATTTCTTTCTTTCTTTCTTTCTTTCTTTCTTTCTTTCTTTCTTTCTTTCTTTCTTTTTCTTTCTTAAAAATAAGTGCCCTTCAGGGCTACTCTTATTTTCCATTTTGGGAAAGCAGTTTCACACAATGCCAACTTTCCCAGTAACTGGCAGACTAAAAGAAAGTGCTGGGAATGTGAAACTTTGAGATGTTTATTAGAGAGACAGGACTGTGCAATAAAAGAACAATGTATTCTGGCTCATGGTTTGAGGACATAGCCCACGGTGGCGAAGCAGCCACGGCAGCAGGAGGGTGAGGTAGCTGGTTACATTGTGTCCGCAGTCAGGAAACAGGATTCATTCTGACGCTTAGCTCATTTTCTTATTACTATTCAGTCCAGAGCCCTAGGTCACGAATTGGCCACTTTTAGGGTGGGCTCTTCCTAATTCACTTAACCCAATCTAGATATTCCCTCACAGATATGCCCAGAAATGGGTCTCCTAAGTGATTCTAGATCTTGTCAAATTGATATCAATATTTACTATCACCCTTTAAATTGTTTGTTAAATATTGCAATAAAATAACAATCTATAAAACTGAACTTGACAGAGCTCTATATACATCGTAGCAAGCCACCTTACAGCACTTCTATTACTGAGTGATACATACTTCCTTCACTGCTGCCTTTGAGAGTGCTAGAGAGACATCTGCTATACTCAGTGAACCATGGCTGATCAATGACTGAGAAAACCATCGTCCTGTGGAGTTGTGTGGCAGCCATGGCGCACAGTGCTGGAGACGTGGCAATGCACGTTCCCCAAGAAGATGCCATTCACTGGGGAAGACAGACCTATAAACAGATAAATTAAACAACGTGAAAATGTTGGCCATGCTTGACATAGGAAGGGGGAGCAAAAGAGAGGTTGTCAGACTTCTTAGATGTGAGAGGGCTCTTAACAAAATAAATGGAAGTTCCTATGCACTGCTCCCTCCCAAGAACTGAGAGCTTTATCAACAAGGCATGTCCAAAAGTAAGGGGGAAAGGCAGTGTTGTGTCCTACCTAATCTCCAACTCCTGGTTAGTTCACTCATCCCTGTAGTGAGCATCGGTGAGGTGGTTGAGAGGCATCAAAAGTGTGGTCCTCACTGACTTCCTCTGCCTGGAAACATGAAACGGGCGGCTAGAAGGTAGTCCCCTCCCGATGTTTCCTCCTCAACTCCATCAGTGCTCTTGTTTTTGGCAGATATATTCTAAAGTTTCCTGTCCCATCTGAAGAGAAAATTGTCCATACTTACTATCCTGTGCGATTCAGAAATGTAAACATTAAAAGCTCCAAATTATTGTTATAAGGCCAATTATAAACCCCCAATCATCATACTTGTGCAAATATCATCCCCTGGAGGCTTGCGCGAGCTTGCTGGGACCTCAGTGTTAACTCACTGAGCATGCCATCAGTCACTGGGGAAAGGCATGTGAATCCTTGGGGAAAGTATCGGCAGTCCCTGGATACACTGGCTAGGAGCTAGCTACTACTATGCATTCATGAACTTAGTTATTTTTTAAATAAATGTGCATTTCAGTCCACCTCATTATAGAACCAGCCCAAACACTGGAAAATGCATAGAGATTAAATGAGTGTTATTATGATAATTTGGGCCTTAAATATCCCACCGAAGTCCAGCAGTTAAGGCACAGTTGTCAGCATAGGGACCGGTCAGGAAGGCAGGTTACTGAGGTCTTGAGAGAATATTTGGGCCCCAGCCACTCCTTTCCCTGCCTCACAGCTTCTGTGAAGTGTGCTCCCCCTCCAGTGTGTCTGTCATGACCTCACTGCAAGCCCAGGAGAGCAGAGCTCTGTAACTAGGTTGCTATAGAGATTGGTCAAGCATGGACTGGGACTTGAAGACAAAGTATATCTTTTTTTTTTTTTCTCTTGAGTTGATTATTGTAGGCATTTTGTCACAATGATTCCAGGAAACAAAAGGTTCTAGGAGGCAAGGTGTGCCTGGGTTATCTTTCAAGGGGACATAGATTTGCAGGCCCGCCCCAGTGTTAGGCAGGGTCCACCCACCATGGCGATTTGGTGTTTTCAGACAACAGAAGAGAAATTGAGTGATTATAGTGTCCGCACAGAACCACCTTCTGTCCAGCCCTGCAGTGCTCTTGTACTTCCCTTCATATTTCCCAGCCTCTATTTAAAACCTATGTCTAGTACCATGGGGTGGGACCCAAGCTCCTGACTCTCTCATACCCAACACACTTCATTCTTTTAAAGCACATGTTTTCCCTATTTTATTTGACATACTTCTATTTTTTGTTCTTTTTCATAAATATTTGGAGATATATTTATGTACAGATACAAACACAGACATATACTTACATTTGGTTCTGTCTTCTCACTAGTCCATGAGCACCTTGACCATACATAAAGTGCCTTTATGCCTTTCTGTACACAGAGGACCCAACACAAGCCAGGCACATGATACAGAAGTAAGAAGCTCATGATGATCATAAAGACCACAGTGGTCCCAATGAAACTTCACTTGTTAGAAAAAGTACATTGTCTTAAATGTAGCGCCTCTTTTCTGTAAATTGAGGGGTTAGATTACAGAACTCCACTTTTCCTTGCTGCTCATGAATTGAATGTACATAGAGGAGAGACAGTGCCATCTAGTGGTCAGTTTTTAACTTTTAATTTTGAAATTCACCATCTTCGTATAAAACATGTCAGGAGCCACACTGCTCTGGGATTTCTGTTCTGATGTGGTCTGTTAAGAGCTCATATTTGGAGCTATGAAAACACATAAACTCATTATTAAAGTACAAAATAGAAATAAAAATGAAGACATACTTTGTTTTAATTTTTGAGGGACATCACCCAAGCCACTCCTTCTTTGGGTGTTTGTAAAAGGCTGTTAGAGCCATGAGTGGTTCTGAATGCTGGAGAGACTTCTAAGCACAATTACAGGCCTCTACTTGTGGAACTCACACGCTTGCGGAGAGAGAGAGGCCAGTGAAAACAAACAGGATGTAGGTTGATTACAGCAAAATAATACAAGATGATACTGGAGAGGGCAGCATGGCGGGTTGACCTCTCTGGGGAGGTGATATTGAGTTGAAGCTCCATGGCTTGGGTTTATCAGTCCTTCAAGGAAGTCTATGCCTCCAAGGGAAGGTACTGCCAGAGGCAGTAAGCGGGGCGGGGCATAGGAGGAGGAGCAGCACTTTCATAGGCCAGTGCTTGTAGACAGGGATAAAGAAAGATGGGTTGTACATCAGGTGTACTTCTGTAGGAAGAACAGGAGCATCAGCAAGGTCATCAAACACTTGAGCAGCAGGATGGGTAATCTGTGCAACTGACCTGTGAGCCATATCTGAAGCCACAGGGTCATGTGGTGTTGGTACAGGTAGAAAGAAGTGGGTATGGTTGTAATAGGAATGGAGAAGAGTTAAGTATGACTTAGTACATGACTTAGTCTTTAGCTGAGCATGTTTAGTCTTGAGCTGCTTATGAGATAGGGAAGACTTGGAGAGAACATTTTAGGGGAGGGTGGTGCTGTGGTATGTACCTATCACTCAAGTTTCTGTTCAGAAATGTAAACTTCAAATCCATATGCTCATGGTATGGGAGGCCTTGATGTGTAATCGGGGTTAGATGAAGTCATGAGAGTGGGATCACTAACATAGGGTGAATAACTTCACAAAAGAGGAAGTGGCTGCAAGCTGGAGTGCTCCTGCTTTCTCTTCACACAATGCTTACATCTTGGAAGGTAAGAAGACCCTCATCATTGGCTGCCCTTGAATTCTGAAGACATCTCTACCTCCAGAGCTGTCACAATCAACCTATTTGTTTATAAGTGACCTTGTCTATGGTACTCTGATACAGTAACTCAAAACAAACCAAGGCAGGTGGATGGTAGGGGAAGGATCAAAGCACTTACTAGACATTGAGGAAGCATTGTTTATGTGTTCCGAACTCTTAAAATCTGAGACCATAGAAAGGACCAGAACAGAATAGGATTCTATGCTGCTGTGGAATGTGGTGTTCATTTTAGAAGGGAGGACAATAAACTAATAAATTAAATGCCTAACATGTTGACAGTCATACTTGGCCTGAGGAAAGGAGTCAAAGAGAATGACAGCAGTGGTTTACTTTAGGGAAAACATTCCCAGTGGATAATATAGGAAGCGAGACCTAAAGGAACCACAGAACAGACTCTGTGGCTAAGGAAGAGTGGCCCAGTCCAAGGAAGGCAGATGTAAAAGCTGTGGACCTGGACTGAGCCTGGGATGCTCAAAAATTTCAGACAAGCAGAAATAGCCAGAAAGGAGACACATGAAACCTGAGGTGGGAGAAGCCATTCCATTAGGCCTTGATAGCTGTTGTCATGGGTGTGGCCTTTGTACGAAAGAGGTAGAAAGCAGTTAGGCAACATCATCTTAACAGCAACCTCTGGGTGACATCTGGAGAGTCAAGATGAGAGATAAAATCCTCACCAGGAAGCTTCAGAAGAAGCCTCTGATGATAATTCGGGCAGCAGAGATACTAGCAATGGGTTTCATGACTCCAACGCCATTCTTTTTTAAATTATATATTACTTTTCCTAAGAGAAAATGTGTTGGGCATCATATTGAATTTTTACTGAAAGCTGTTATAGTGCTACCAATCTAAATTAAGCCTGCCTGTAAGAACACCAACATAAAGATAATGATCTGTGGTGACCTCACAGTCAATTTAGTACAAAACAGCACACTCTCTATCAATAATAAACCACTATAAACTATCTTTTTTTTTCCACAGATAGCAGATGGTGCAAGCATAAATTCAAATTTAGGTGGAAGATTTTGTGGTACCCAAATACCTGCCCCTTTTATCTCTTCTGGCAACTTCCTTACGGTTCAATTTGTCTCTGACTTAACTTTTGAAAAAGAAGGATTTAATGCAACATATACCTTTGTGGACAGTAAGTATTTCGACATATTATGAAAGACATGTGTTCTTATGCACTCACAGAATGCATGCTTGCTATATCTAAGTCAATTACTGTTTCAGTGGATTCTTAAACACATATGAGCTACATTCCCTGCCCTCAGTTTACCTTTCTTAGACAAAGTCTAAGTTGCCAGGCTAGCCTTGAACTTTGGCGTCCTGCCTCAAGCTTATGAGAAGCTGGGATTACAGCCCTCTATTTCCAGGACATCCACTCAATCCCTTAAAAGAACATTAAAATATTTCCTGTGGGCCAGACTAGGGCAAGATTTTTTTTTCAAATTTTATAATTTTGTTTATGTAATCAGCCTGATCCCAGCCCCCTCCCCCCTCTTCTCCCAGTCTCACCCACAACACCTTCCCCCCACCCCACCAACCCAACCCACCCTCCATTCTATCCCCTCCTTCTTCTCAGAGAAGGGGAGGCCCCTAAGGGGTATCAACCCATCCTGGCACCTCAAGTCACAGCAGGAATAAGAGTGTCTTTTTCCTCTGAGACCAGACAAGGCAGCCCAGCTAGGAGAAAGGGATACAAAGGCAGGCGACAGAGTCAGGGATAGTGGGGTAAGATTTTAAAGATGGTATTATAATTAGGCACAATTAAAACATTTCCTGCATTTCTTTTTCTTTCTCCTCTCTTCAGTGCCTTGTGGGGGAACGCATAATGCAACTTTTATACCACAAAATGCTTCATCCCCACATTTGTCAAACATAAGACGTCCATATTCCACTTGTACTTGGGTCATTGAAGCTCCTCCACGAAAAATGGTCCAGATAATTGTGTCGGAATTACGGCTGCCCTCACAAGACTGCTCTGAGAGCTATTTAGAACTTCAGGACTTACCACAGGTAAAGATCCCAGGGTGATGGCCGCCACCTCTACAAGCACTCAAGTGAAGCTTTGCCTGAATAAAGTCCCATTCCCTCTAGAATTGGGTCTCTCAGCAGGAGAAAAAGCCCTCCTGAGCATACTGAGCAATTTAAACTTAATCCTGTGGGAAAGATGCTTTGAAACCGTCCTGTGTGTAAGAATCATCTGGGTGGCTTGTTGAACATGCACATTCCTAGAGCCCCTTCAGATACCGGTTCATCTGCATAACATGCATTAATCAACGCCTGAGGAGCATTACTTGTGTTCTGCCACCAATCCGAGTCCAGTGAGCCACACGGGGAGAACTACATCTGTGCTAGCAGGGTGAACTGAAGGGACCCAGACAGCACACAGGAAACCAGCTAGGAAACTGTTTGGTGGCAGTCTAGTGGGGCACCTGCAGCAAGTGAGAGAATTAAAAGGGAAAACAAGCTGCCTAAGCTGGAAGACAAAAACAGCTGAGCCTTAGTTCCCCCCCGAGGGAAAAGACAGTGGGAGTCCCGGGAGGTTTGAGCACGGGCATCTCCTCAGTGAGCGGTGGGATGAGGAGCGTGATAAGGTGGCCAGAGAACACATTTAAATTCAGAAGTCATGGGCTGGCCCCTGCAGCGCGGTGAACAGCTAACCCGCTCACTCTCAGAAGGCCATATTCAAATGGCCAAGGCCTGGCAGTAACAGGGCTCTACCCGTT
>CM053760.1:22087162-22100102 GCA_028658305.1 Pachyuromys duprasi
CCCCCCCCCCGCAGCCTTGTCCTTAGAGAAGCCTCTGTTTATGTCCCAGCCTCCTAGGAAGGCGGGACTCTGGTCAGTTCCAAGGCTAAAGCTGTGTTGCAGGGCACTTGAGACCGGAGCTGCTTTTCATGGCTAGATACTGATGTCACATGTTAAATACAGTTGACTCTCTGATCTCACGCGATGTGGCTTCCGTTTCACTTCAGGTTAGCGGCAACCCAGTGACTCAGTTCTGCGGCGCAAACTTTACAACCTTGCCAGTGTTCTACTCTTCAACAAGCACCGCAGTTGTCACTTTCAAATCTGAAGTGTTAAACACGAACTCGCGAGTGCACTTCACCTATCAGATTGCAGGTGAGCCCCAAACCTTACGTTTATCGGGAAGAACAGCTTTGATGGCAGTGGCCCCTGTGAACAGATCAGGTTTTGTTCAGGTAAAATACACCTGCAAGGTTCCACTGGAACTCAGGCCTAATTTAGCCAGCTGAAAACTAAGCTTTATCACGCCTTCTTCCTGACTCACACTCTGCTTACATAAAGTCCACAGTTCAGTGATTTTTGATGTGCTGATAATGGAGGGACTCGTTATACCTTAGGAAATTATTTTGTAAAAAACCATGGTGCCTTGAAGAAATCACTTGGTTTTAGTGACTGAGAAGTGTTTCCAGGGAATACTTTCACATAAGGACTGTTTTGAACTTGATTAAAACTAAAGCAGAAGTTGATTCAAACACACAGTTAATTCTGTTTTTATTTTACCAAAAAACAAAGGGTTAAAAGAAACACGTGAATTGTATCAGAACTAACAATCCACCCTTATGCAAATGATGCCTTTGGGTCTAGAAAAGGTCTAAATGTCAGCCACTGGCTCTTCCCCCATGTAAGCAGAGGCGCTCAGAAGTGCTGGAGTGTTCTTCAAAGGGTGCTTGCATTCACATTTTCCACGTGGAGGCTTTACTCAGGAGGAGAAGGCCCTACAGCTGAGCATGCGCAGTTCTGCACTGCAGCTGAGCACGCACGGTTCCCAGTATCTGTCAGGTCCCGTTTTCTCAAACAGAAGCCGAGAGTCTGGAGCTTTATCTGAACTTTGTTCAGATTCAGTGGACTTTAAACACTGTTGTTTTCAAGATGAAAGAATATGAGATATTTTGATGTGCACATTAACTATGAACATTGTTTTTCTCTAAGATTGCAACAGAGAATACAACCAGCCATTTGGTAATCTGCAGAGTCCTGGGTGGCCCCAACATTATGATAATAACCTGGACTGCACCATCATTCTCAGAGCTCCTCAGAACCACAGCATTTCTCTCTTTGTCTATTGGTTTCATCTGGAAAGTTCAGTACACTGCACACGTGATTTCTTGGAGGTAATATATATTTGAATATGTAAATGATTATGCGAAAACACGATGGACCACTAAGAATTTTTTTCTAGTGATGTTAATCCAGTGTCTCTCTCCATGTTACTGAGTTAGTCGTTATTCTTTCATTCTGTAAATGCGTACTGAGTATATCCTAGTTACAGAGTTAGAAGTACAGTATGGGTGATCCACAGTGCCACAATGGTGACGTCACCACCCAGGAAGGAACAAAGACCTTTTCAAGGACATAGATCTGAGTTCCAGGATGAGTGGTAATGCCAAGGGCAAGGTGCTGATAACACTGATTACAAGTAAAGGTTTTCGCACACTGGTTCCCAAGGGCATTAAATGGGTATGGTACCTGTGTTCTGCTAACACTGAATCTACAACTGCTGGCTCTCTGGAAGGGCTTGTGGCTAAACAGGACGGGCTCCGGAAGTTGGCCACAGCTCCCACACCCAGCTCAGAGCTTTCTTTCTTTCCTCAGTGATCAGGTCCTTAAAAGCTTAATCAGTATTTTAACCATGCATAAATTGGAGTACAGTATGTTACTCCAAGCCCATACACAATGCATATTAGTCAAATCAGGGCAGTTAAAATTTCTGTGTTTGATTAGCCTTGTATCCCAAATATGCTCTCCGGAACTGTCTGTTCCTTGTGGGATAAACAGCTTCCAGGTTCATGCTGCCCCTTTTCTTCTGATGTTTCTGTTCCATCAGCCTCTTTTTTTTCCCCTGCTGCTTCTTAATGCTAACAGATTTCCTGCCTTTCTGGCCAGCAGCCCACCTCAACTGCCTCATTTCTGTACCACCTTCCCACCCACCCCGTGTGAGGTCCTCAACGTGGGGAGAATGGTGTTGCAGTAGATGGTCCCTGCACAGGTGTTAAGAGCTCCTGACCTTCCCACAGGTTTCCTCACACCTTATTACGTAGGAATTAAACCACATCTGTTGTTAATCAGTATTCTTAACACATAGTGAATTCTAGGGAAAGCTTATGTCTTTCTCATGGGATATTTTCATGGCAGGAGATGAGAAGGGAAGGAATGACGATGCAGAAGCTACACTGTTTGTGCGAGTCAGGAAGTTAGACTTGGACTTTCACACTCACCCATCCTGAAAATCAAGTGTTTATAGGAACTGCTAAGCAAAACCAAGATGAGACTGGTGTGGAAAAGGGGCAGGGTCCCTTGTTAACTCTGACTCATAGTCTTAATTCAAAGCTAAACAAAGTTGCCTATTTCTGGTTCTACTTACCCTTGGCCATTTGTCATCTGGATGCTAGAAAGTGAAGACTTGCCTTTTAGCATTGGATGGTAAGAACTAGGCCACCCAGACATCATCCTCCACTCCAGAGAATCCCTGAGGAACTTCCTGTTACATTAACAGAGACAGGAAGCTACCACACAGACCTCACAAACTTACCTGTGTCCAGAGGAGGAAGTGTGCTGGAAGCACTAGAATTCCGGACTGTGGTGGGAGCAGAAGTCTTCCACAAGGGCTTTGGTGTGTTGCTAGCAGAGAGGCCTGACTCTGAATCACACTGTGAATGAACCTCCAGCTCCGCTCTCTAACTTCCCAGCTATGCCTCTGCATTACTTGCCTCTGAGTTACCCCATCATCCTTGGAAGAGTGAATGAGTTAAGTTCTCAGCAGTACGTCTCTCCTCCTCTCCAGCAGTGATTAAAAGGATCCCGATGGAGAGAAACTCCAAGTCAAGTGTATTGGGGTGGCAGGTCAGGCTTTCCAGCATTCTTAAATGTGGCAACTATCTCATGGACTGGGGGAAAATGACCAGTCTGTCCTAGCCAGAGCCGTTTTGATTAGACATTTAGGGGAAGAACCAAGAATAAACACTCGCTGTTGCCTAAGTGTAGAAGGAGCCCCCCGCACCCCCCCCCTCCAGCCCCAGCTCAGACAGCCAAGTAAGTCTGCTCTTCTGCAGAGACCTGGTGACTTGTGCTAATGGAGGCTAGCCATGTTCAGGATTATGGGATCATAAAATGGCGGGGCGGTGGGTGGCTTCTCGGGCTGCCCACATACATGCTAACACCAGCTCTTCCACGCACGGCCTGCCCACTGCCTCCAACCATTCAGGTAGGAAGTCTCTCCAGTGCCCTGAGAACACACAGTGGGAAGCAGGAAGTTGGGCTGAATGTGGACTCACAGGTGCTTATCCCCTCCTCCACACCAACTCATTGCCTGCTTGTCCTCCCAGGCTGAGAAAAAAGAAACTCAACAGGATCAGAAATATTTTAGGTATATGGGACTATTTCCTTTTCCCATGTGGAAAAGACTTGTTATTGAGCTTTGGTGCACTTTGTTCATGGCAGCCACTTCCTGCTTTTGAGTGGGAAACATTCCACCACCCACTGAGCTACTAGGAATAAAGTATAATGACTGGACACAGGCCAGAGAGCTGTGCCCTTTATCCTGTAAAACGCATGTTATAGTCCTTTGAATGTCTGCACAGGTAACAGTTTGTAGGACCATGGCACCAGCTACCACGTCACAAGAATGTAGGTGTCTCTGTGGCTGTAGTTTAACAGGTATTTCTAAATCCCAATGCAAATGGTGTGTGATGTAAATTCTAACATTTCTTCATTTACAAATGAAGGTGACCTCCCCTGTGTTTATGGAAATCCTTCAATCTTAAGTATGTAAAGCCTCATTCCAGTATTCTGGCGCATGACAGGGAAAATGAGAGTTTGAGGCTAGCCTGAGCCAAGGAGGAGATACTGTCTCAACAAACAAACAGACAGACCCACTTACTGGATATGTTCATGTGTTGATGGTAAATTGAAGCAATGATAATATGGGTGTAGTAACTGTTGGTGGTTTCAACAGATAAGAAATGGCAGCAGCAGCAGTTCGCCGCTGCTTGAGAAGAGCTGCGGAACCATACTGCCAGCCCATATCTTCTCTCGAAGCAATGAACTGTACCTGCGGTTTCATAGCGATGACGCCAACACCTTCCCTGGGTATGACATTGTCTGGACCTCCTCTCCATCCGGTAAGATCCACACTGATGGTTTTCTGCTCAAAAGCAGATTATTAAACAATGAAAGTGCTGATTTTTCAAAACCCTACAATTATTTATCATTTCTATGATAGAAAAGATTGCAAATTACTTATAGAAGGCCTGAGAATGTAAACATTGTAAACATTCCTGTATAAACTTTCTCTTGTTCTTCTGGCTTGATCACTAAGGGATTCTCTTTGAGAATTCAGTGAATGAAATTAGGAAAAAGCCAAATCAGGAACACATCTGTGTATATACACAACGAGTAGCTGACTGCACAGATGAGCAGCCAACTGTGCACATGTAGGCACGTCTGATGATGCTATATGATATATATGTGAGGAGCCATGCCTCATGGTTCCTGTCCTGTGGTCCTAGGCCTGGATTCCTAGGTCACAATTCCTTCTTCAGGGTGATAAATAATGTCCTGAATTTTTGGTTGGCCTTTTATGAACTAGGAGGAAATACAAGTCATGTGAACACATTTAGCTCAAGAAAGGAGGGGCACCTTTGTGAAAGGTCTAAGATATCTAAAAACCTACAAACTAATCTCGGCATTACCCACCACTCTTATTCATAGCTCCACAGTCCTGGAATGTCCTTGTAACTCTTCTTATTTACATTGCATCTCTTAGGTGTTTGTCATAGCCACGCTTCTGTACACAAAGGATGCTTCTCTCTTCCTTCACATGTCTGTTGTAAGAAAAGGTTTATTTTGCTCACCATTTTAGAGGGTTTTTTCATCACACTGGAAAAGGCACGGCAGACCATGCAGTAAGAGCATGTACAGAGTTGAGAAGAAGGGGGTCAGAAGAAGTCAGAAGGGAAAAATAAAGGGAATTGGGGTGATCACAGAACATTGCATACATGTGGGAAATAGCCAAAAATAAAAAGGGACTTCAACAAAACCTCTGAAAACAAAAACAAAAGCTCAGAGCATCGTCAACCCTCTCAGGAAGAAACACTGAACATTCCTTTCCTTTTCTTTATTGTTTTGTCAAAGAAAAAAAAAAGAGCATGTACAGAACTACCCACTCTGCAGGGCCTGAGAGAGGGTTCCATTCAATAGTCACAGAGAACACAACCATGGCACCCAAAGGAGACTCAGGAATAACTGCCCTGATTCAAGGAGACAAATGGAGGACGGAAGGACTGCCCCAGCCGCCGAGCCGCAGTCCTTCGCTTGAGGGGTTGACATGGTGTGGCCATGATTTTGAGGCTACCATAACCTATATAATAAGACATGGCCTTGAACAAAATAAGAGTTAAAAGGAGGGAGGACAAAAGGTAAACAAAAGCAATCAACAGGAAATAACGTGTGAAGATCAAGGTGCACAACCACAGTTACCCTGGGCTGTTTCTTCTAGATCCTCTTGGATGTCTAGTCTAATGGCAGCCTTGGCACCTAAATGAACAAACCAAATAAATATCTAGAGATCTTTGACTTGAAGCATGCTTTTCACTACCACAGCTGATGCTCCAGGAAACAGTTGGCTAACTCTATCTTCACACAGGAAGTTTGTTACTTGGAGAGAGATTTTGACCTTGGGATCCATAGGCACCCTGTCACTGTTTTACACAGGAGACCCTGGTAAAGTCATCACACTAGACTTAGGAGTTACGTAGGTCTTATCTTGATAGAGTTAGTAAGCTGTCACATCGGTCTGGGTGTGCCACAGAACTTGAGCTGACTGTGGCTGTCATTGTTGTCTATTCTGCCTGGCATGCCCTCAGAGCAGATAGAGGCTTTTCTCTCTGGCTAACTATTCTGCTGTTTTCCAGTTTGTTCCCAGCCTGAGGCTAGCAAAGAACCATCCTGGCAGAAGTCACCTCAGGTCACAAGCCTCAGAGAAAGGAATATCCACTGGAAATGGGCCTGGAGGGCTTTGAGAGTAGGGTCTACGTTGGATACTCTCACAGATTGTCTGCCCCCTTCAGAAGATAAAAGCTGTCCTGTCTGCTGCCTACATGTTCAGGAAAGCAGGCTGGATGGTGTCTACTTTGCTAAATGGAACCTTTTTCCATTCTTTCCCTTAGGCTGTGGAGGGACTCTAATGGGTGACCACGGCATATTCACCAGCCCCGACTTCCCTCAGGCCTACCCAAACAACACTCATTGTGAATGGACCATCATTGCTCCTTCTGGAAGGCCTCTTAGCCTCGGGTTTATCTCTGTCAGAATCGACCCTCCAGGTGGCTGTGACCACAACTACCTTATACTCTATAATGGTCCAGATGACCGCTCGCCACCCTATGGACCATTCTGTGGAACAGTGAGTAAAACAAATATTATTAGATTTTCACATGTGATTTTTAAACAACGAAGTTAACTATAGGCACATGCAAAAGACAAAGTTGCAATTCAGTGGTTTTCTATTTGGGGAGCATGCATGACATCTAGTGGCAGATATGTTATATTACAGTCAGCACTGAAACAATCAGACCTTACCTCTCCATTCACGTGGACCTTTGAATCAAACAGGGCAAGAATTCTATCACTTGATATCTAGATAATTAAAAAGATATAAAACTTATTTTAAAATTTGTTGTAAATTTTTATTTTTAGAAATATTAGAAAGCACACCAAAAATTTAAAAGCTTGAGAATTCTATCTTCTTGCTAGTACCCTTCTTTGAGTATAGACCCATATATGCATATTTTATACTGTTTATCACTTGCCAATCTGCCATCTTACTACACTGCTTTAGGAAGCTTTCTGATGTATCATTTTGCACAGCACGAATTACTAAACAAAGGAAAGTGAGTTCTCATCTTTTCACGACTACAGCGCTGAAATCAGTAACGAACAAACACTGCAGGAAACATTTGGCTAACTATATCACACAGGAAGTTGGTTACTTAGGGGGAGATTTTGATCTTGGGACCAGTAGGTACTCTGTCGCTATTACACGCGGGATAAAAGAAAGGAGATAACTTCATGGTATCTTTGTATGGCTCCTGTGTGTAGATTTACCTTCCAAGCAACCAGCTCCATTTGATCCCGTAGCTGCTCTGGAGGGGGAACAGCTCACTCTGGGCTTTGCAGATGAAGGAGGTCTGTGGTACCAGGAGGCAGAAGACTCTCCCGTGTAGCCAAGTGCCATTAAATCCAAGCCTGTAACTGGATACTCTGGTGTTTTCAAAACACACTCCCTCCCCTGTGTAATTATTGTTATCACTTATTTTATTAAATGAAAGGCATCAGCAATTTATTTAACATTGCACAGTGTTAACCCAATAATATAAAACATAAGAATAAAATGAAAAACAAGTAAAACACTAACAGAAAACATTGGGTCACGCATGCTCCTTCAGTAGCTAGCTGGGCTGTTGTGTGAGGATCTGCTTGCACTTTATGTTGCAAAGATGCACACAATTGTTCACACTCAGGTCAGACGCCTAGGAAGTGAAGGACCACTGAGAGTTTATCATTACCTCCTCAACCATTACCTCTCAGCCTTCTGTCCCTAGAAGCATTCTCCTGTATTAATTAATGTGTTACCTATTGGCAAGTAACTACTAGAAATATATGTTGGTTCACTATTAGATTAGACCCCTCAACATAGTTTTATAGGTAATCCTTCAAGTAGGCTGATATGTCTACAAATATGTTCAATCAAAAAAAAAATAACCTTGCTTTTCTTCCTCCCTCAGGACACCAGAATAGGCCCTTTTAGGGCCTCATCAAGTCAGGTCTTCGTAAGATTTCATGCTGACTATACGACAACTCGTTCAGGATTTGAGATGCATTGGGAGACCTGAATCAGGAGAACTGTGTGTAATCCCATAGCGCCATCGGCCGTGTGGCCTTGCCCAGAACTCTGCCTTTCTCATCCCCATCCCCTGCACCATCAAACACAGACTGAACTTCTGCGGCCCTTATCACAGACAGCGTGGGACCAATTTTGTACATTCGGTTTTCCGAAGACAGAGCATGGCTTGGTTTGACTCAGCGGTACATACCATTCTTACTGGATACGCCGCTTGGCTGACATCTTTTAAAAAGTTCCTTAAAGGGTGAGAGTTATCCTGGCATATTGATGTACATTTTTAAAAGTTAAGGATATAAATAGGTGTGTTGTTTCTACTACAAAAGTCAAAGGAGGGGTAATAAACATTACTGAAAACCATGTACAGTTCTGTTATCTTCATTTTTAAACCCATTGCAACTTGGTGTTTCACCAAGGCTTGAGGGGGAAGAATTTACTGTGACCTCTAAAACTGTTCCCCATCACGAGCTCTCCAGCTTCTGCTCCTGGCCTCACTGAATCTCCCCTCTGATGGTTCCCAGGACTCTGTGCCATCCTAGCCATTAAATCTCGGCACCTCCTCCACCCACCTTTATTCATGGCTCCACAGTCCCTGTGACTTTTCTCATTTACAGATTCCTGTATACTAAGGATGCTTCTTCCTCTGCATGTCTGTTGTAAGGAAAAGTTTATTTTGCTCACAGTTTCCGAGGGTTTTCGTCCCTATCACACTGAAAAAGGCACGGTGGACCATGTAGTGGGAGCATGCACAGAACCACCCACTGTGCAGAGAAACTAGGAAACAGAGCACTTAGATGAAGCCCTAGTGCCCCGGCTCCTCCAGCCCAAAGTTCTATGGCCTCCCCAGACCGTCCACCAACTGGGGATGGGATCCAAAGGTTCCTGCAGCCTCTCCAAACAGTGACACCAGCTGAGCATCAACTAACTGTTCAAACCCAAGAGCCTGCGGAGGCATGGCAGACTCACACATTAAGTTCTCAGAGAAGCCAGCCCTACTCTGTACTGCGCAGCGATCACTTGGCTCTGCAGCTTTTCATGCTGCTGGAGCCCCTCTGGCCTCCATACTGTGCTGCTCCCATGGCAATTACCACCGCAGAGACGTCTGTCCTACTTCCAGCCCCTCAGTGCCACCTGCAACTCACACAGGCCATCAGTTCTTAGTATATGTCTTAAGTTAACTTAGTTAACTTCCTGTTACCCTTCACACCTGCCTCAAACTACTAACAGACAAGAAATCAACGAATATTTGGTTGTAAAAGTTTTGATGTTTCTGTTTAAAAGATGTTCATAAAAGCAAATTCTCAAAGCAATGATGTTCTAAGATGGACCATGCGCTAAGTCTGAAGCACATTCTACGAATTTCTATTCAAATTAAGGCACAAATATAGAACATTTACTGGAGACAATTCTATTTATTATCAAGAATGGAAAAAAATGTACAGACCCACAGAACAAAAGCTTGTGTGTGCCCGCTTGTCTTGTCTCTGAGTAGTGGAGATAACATTTCTAAATCAGAGGCGTGTTGAAGCTGTGTATGTGTTTGCCTTGTGGTGTGTGGCCTTGCAAGAACTATCACCTCAGGCATCCTAGCTTTGCAGCTTTGCTGAGAATGTGAACATCCCAAAGCATGTTGCTACCCCCTACTTTTCCCAAAGGGTAACTAAGGGAGGTGCTTACTACTTCCTTTTCACAAGAAAACCCAGTGCTTCCCGGAGCTTCCTGTGGCCTCGAGAAGATCAGACAACTCCATAGAAAGAAACTTACTACATGTTATCTATGCAAAGTGAAGCCTTTAAGACACTCGCACTGTCTGAGAGAGCCTTGCCTCATCTGACTGTATTGAACATATAGCTGCATCAGTGGAATACTCTCACCTTAAACAGCCCTTCTTCCATTAGCTGTGCATATATCTCGAGTTTATGAATAATATGGTAGGTCCAAAGATCTTGACAAGCTGGAACAAGGGACCAATTGCAGGAAGACCAGAATTTGAAAGTGATATGTGTATGATAATACACCTTATTGATGTGGCTGTTAGGACATTCCCATGTCGTTCATATCAGAAGTCTCTCACATTCTTCACCTTTGCAATGTGTTTAGGAAGGTAGAGCAAGATTCTGTATTCATCCACACAAAGACAAAAAAGCACAAGCAGGGTCTTCTTCATGGAGATGAACCCCTTGAAAACTCAGAGTCCATTTTCCTTTTCCTGTGCACATAGAGCTTATGTCTTCAGGGTGGCTACTGCCTCTGCACCTAAAAACGTCCTCTCAGGTCTGGATTGCTACCTTGGAAATGTTGTACAGCCTTGTTTCTTTTTTTAAGAAAACTAAGTTTTCAACTTTACATGATGATATCCAATATGCTTACTTCAATTCTATAGTCACCCTTCCTGGACATACTAGCATGCATCTTAGAAAAGTGTGAGTCCCTCTGAGTGGAAGGTACTCTCACAGATACCATTGTTCTGTGGAAAACAACTGAGATAAAGCTGTCTCTCTCCAGGGAAGCCCCATCTCAGTTGACTGGTTCCACTTTATAATTCACTCATTTATAAACGTTTATTGAATGTCTCTCAGGTGTCATGAACTAAACACACTGAGGAGAAAATGAAGACAGTCCTCCATCAGCTGACATCTCCCTACTTCACATTGCAAACTTCCCAGTTCCATCTTGCCTGGGTTCTTGACTGAATCAAAACACAGTTTCCCTCCCTTCCTTTCCCTTCCGTCCCCTCCCCTTCCCCACCCTCCCCTCCCTCATGCTTTCTCTTGTCTTCTCTCACCCCTTTTTTCCTAATCTTTTCTGCTCTCCCCTCTTAAATTATTTTTTCTCATTTCTTTCCACATTCTTTTTTTCCACAGTCATTATATGTAGCCAGTATTGACTTCAACTTGCCCTATATCCTCAAACTAAAATCTTCCAGCCTCAGCCTCCCGTGTGCTGGATTACAGGAGTGTGCTGTCAAAATCAGCCTCCATTTTCTTATCTTGTGAAATTTATATTGCATCAACTCCTTAGAGCAAATGGCAAAGGATTTTTTTTCTTCTCATTCCCAAAGTGCTTCACCCTAAAGCATTATTGCCATCAATCAAAACACTGGCAGGCAAATAATTAGTTGATATTTCCACTGGCATTCTACACACACACACACATACACACACACACACACACACACACACACACACACACACACACACTCCTTCCAGGCCCCCAAATGGAACCCCATAATGTCATAATGTAAAGTGAATGGGTACAAGGTGAAGCGGCAGGCAGCCTTATTTGGAGTTAATGGAAAGTTGTACTCTGTATAACTCTGAAGGAACTCAAAGGAAGTACAAATATAGTTCAAAAAATAAAATAAAATGTAGATAAAAGCAAGTATCTGCTTTTGCAGAACTGAGACAAACCCAAGGTCATAGATAAGCCACTTACTTGAGGGAAAAATGGGAACTTACAGCATCCTATCTGAGATGAGGCTGGTCAGAAAACACAGTCTCTTGCATGAGCACCGCTTCCTCTAGCTGCCTCCTCCTGGTGCAGCAATAAGCAGCTTAATGCAGAATCAGGAGCAGCTTTCTGGTCCTCTGGGATCCAACTTATTCCCTTATAGCTGGGTCAGGGGTGGGATTGGAGGGAACCGGCCTTCCACTGCCCTCTGACCTCTCTCCCTCTCCCATGCCCCAATCAACTAGACTTGAGCTTGCTTTTAATATTCAAGATTAAGTGCCCTGGCTGGCCAGAAGTGGCTACATGTGGCCTTTAGGAACTATCTGGGGATCCCTTTCCTAGAGAGCCAGAGACTCTTTTAAGACACTATTCTGGTTGATTGTGTGTGTGTGTGTGTGTGTGTGTGGTGTGTACCTGACAAGCTAGAGAAGAGGAGCCTCAATTGAGAAAACACTGCCAGAGAGCTGCCTGGAGGTCTCTAGGGACATTTTCTTGATTAATTATTGATGTAGGGATCTCAGATCATTGTGAGCGTTACCACACGTGGGCAAGGGGCTGGATAGTATAAGAAAGCAGACTAAGCAAGCCACAGGGAGCAAGCCGGTAAGCAGCTTTCCTTCCATGGTCTCCTGCCTCCATGTTCTTGCCTTAATTTCCCTCACTGCTGAACTGTCACCGAGAATTATAAGAACTGTAAGATGAAATAAACTCTTTCCTCCCCAAGTTTGCTTTCGGTCATGGTACTTACCACAGCAATAGAAACCCTGACTAAAGCAGAGCCAGCGGAATCTGTTGTGACTTTAGGCATTCTTGTGACAAGCACCCCAAAGGAGATATAGGCCATGACAGTCTGAGATCAGGAAAGGCCACAGACGCAGGTTTTACTACTCATAACTTCCTGCTTCATTTAGACTCCTAACAGGAAAAGTTGTCTTCAAAAGTCCCACAGAGCTCCATGGAGAGAAGTTTAGTACAGCCCTTGCACTGTGCCAAGCACACACTCTCCCCACAGGACAAGTATAACTCACTGGAACAGTAAGAACCATCACTCCCTGAGGTAGCCATTCCATAAGACCTGAGATGGTCACCTGTGTGCAAGTCATACTGGCTCGCTTTTCTTGTTGTTTTCAGCAGACACCTCCTGTTTTGCTCAGTTAAACCTCCTGTTTTGCTCAGTTAAACCTCCTGTTTTGCTTGGTTAATTTTCCTGTTTTGCTTGGATATGTTTACTTGGAAACCTATATAAGTGGTTTACTCTGTAATAAAGATGGCGCCTTGATCAGAATACTGTCTTGGCATCACTTCTTCGTGTTCTCTGTCTCTTTTAATTCCCAG
>CM053760.1:22100602-22179368 GCA_028658305.1 Pachyuromys duprasi
TCAGTTAAACCTCCTGTTTTGCTTGGTTAATTTTCCTGTTTTGCTTGGATATGTTTACTTGGAAACCTATATAAGTGGTTTACTCTGTAATAAAGATGGCGCCTTGATCAGAATACTGTCTTGGCATCACTTCTTCGTGTTCTCTGTCTCTTTTAATTCCCAGCCCCTTGTGCAGGCGGTTACTATTGGTAGTCGCGGGCGACTACAACTCCCACTTGACAGATGAGAAATATGAGTTATTGAAGACAAATATGGACTCATAGTGACAGGGTTGTGATTTAACCATGGGGAAAAAGTCTCATATCCAGCTCAAAGGACTAGATATGACTTATTAAATATTATTGTTGATTTAGAGCCATAGACCCATTTGGAAAAATTTAAAGCTCTATCTATCTATCTATCTATCTATCTATCTATCTATCTATCTATCATCTATGTATCTATCTGTCATCTATTTGTATATGTGTGTGTGTGTGTACATACATGTGTATGCTGGTAACTTTGAAAACTAGAGGTCATCTGATTCCCTTGGCTGGAATTACAGATTGCTGTGAGCTGCCCAACATGGGTACTGGGATGTGAATTTCAGTCCTCTGCAAGAACAGCAAGTGCTTTTAACTGCTGAGCCATCTTTCCAGCCTCTCCAATAGTAAATCTGCTGGTGTTAAGTGGGATGAAAAAAAATCATGTACTATTATTATCCTAGCACTTAAGGATTTGGGCAGCCACAAGTTCAAAGCCAGTGTTGGCTCCCAATGAGCTTGAGGACTTCATGGACCACATCCCAAAGCACTGGGTTCACAGAGCTTCCTTGTTGGCGAGCACATCCACAGACGCAGACAGCTGGGTTCCCACTTCCAGCCTATTTTTCAGACTCTTCCAAACCTTGTCCTGTGTTACCTTGTCCTTGTCCCCCATTAGGCTGTTCATCTGCACTTTTATTTTACATTTTAATGACATAATTGTATTAATTTCCTTCACATCACCATGACAAAATATCTGACAGAAATACCTCAGGAGAGGTGGGAATTTATTTCAGCTCATGGTTTCAGAGCATCTCAGACAATGATGGCAAAGAAAATTCAGGTGGAACAGGGGATCCTCATCTTCTGGTGGACCAAGAAGCAGAGCGAGCCTGACAGAACCAGAACCCAGGCTTTAGTTATGACTACTGTCCTTGTCCTACAAGCTGGGCCTTCACTGTCTGAAAAGGCTCCATCAATGGGGGTTGTCAAGCATTCAGACATGAGCCTGCGGGTGTCATTCCAGACTCAAGTGACAAGGGTAATAAACAGTAAGTGTGTTTTCTGTGTACAGTCCTAGAAATTAACTTAAGTAGAGGAAGTGCGTTTGGCAGTCTTATGTGTAGCCGCTCCGCAAATGCTTTGGTGATAACCTGCTTATCACTTGAGATTTGGCGCCTGGAGTGGAGGAGTCTCGTGGATGCACTAAGCCCCTTCCCCTTCTCCTATGCCCCTCCCTCGATTCTGTTGGATCTGATGTAAACTGCAACTATACAGTGTCAGAATTCAAATAAATTGCAGGACACAGCAGATATCTGCTGGAGAATTGTTTGGGACATGGGAATGGATCCCTCCATTAAGTTTTGGAAGTACAATGTGGTGAATGTTGTAAGAATAGCAAAAGGCAGTTTATTTTTTTCTTCTCTCAAGAGTCAAAACCAGTTTCTAGAAAATTGAGGAAGTAAATGGAAATGTATTGACAAATAGAGGGAATTGTTTTCCCCAGATAATTAGAAGAGAGAAGCACAACAGGAATGGGAGTTGCTGGCCCAGGAGTTGTCTGCTGGCAGGTTCAGCGGGAGAAAGCGAGGCAGGAAGTGAAACCCTTGACACTCATAACTGACATTTCCCTGCACCAGCAAAGGCAGCCTGGGGATAACTTTCTGCACAAAACTGTGCTCTTGCCTCTGAAGACATTTAACAAATGACCCAGGGAAAATGAATGCAGATGTAGAGGGAAACAAACACACACAAAGAAAGTAGTGAGAGAAGACCAGGCAGGCCACACAAATCATCTGGAAAAATCAGCTCAGATCCTTAGGCTTGAACATGAAATGCCAACTAAGACCAATTACCAGAAAGACTCTCACCTGCAGGAAAAAGAAGAAACCTTTCAAACAAACCCACTTAGCCGAAGGAGGAAAGATTAAAAGTATTATCTTCAAAGCTGTGAAGAAGATATCGGCGAGGTATCTGTTAAGGGGATGTCTGTGAGATCTCACAGATATTTGAGAAGGTCCTGATCCATCAAACCAGTTGTGCTCCTAAGAGCTGTGTCCAGGATGCACTCACCTGGGGATTGGGGGGAGCAGTGTGAGGGTACAGAAGGAAACAGTAGTCTGCAGGCTAAGGAGAGGGAGCGCCTAGAAGAAATCAAATCTTCCTGCATCTGACTTTGTGCTTTCAGCCTTCGCAACTGTGGGAAGGTAAGTTTGTGTTGTGTAAACCGCTCAGTCTATGGCACTTTGTTATACTAGCACTCAAGGATTCACAAGGGTACAGACGATATCAGCTCAGATAGTAAAACCATCCCCCTCAGAAGAGGCTGGAGGAAGAAATGCCAGTGACTTTCGAAAGCATTGAAATATTAAAGTGCTGGGCTCCGAGGGACTTGCAGAGGCTGAAGCAACACTCACAGAGCTTGTGTGAGTCTGTGCTAGGCCTCTGCATCCATGCTGTGGTTGTTTGGCTTGCGTTTTTGTTGGAGCCCTGACAATGGGAGTGGGGATGTCAGGACTCTTGCCTGCTTGGGAGACCCCTTTCCCCATACTGGGTTGCCTTGTCCAGCCTTGACATGAGGGTTCGTGCCTAGTCTTAGTACATCTTGTTATGCTGTGCTCAGTTGATATCACTGGGAGATCTGCTCTTTTCTGAGGAGAAAGGGATGAGCAGTGGATCTGGAGGAGAGGTGAGGAGAGGCTGCTAGGAGGGGAGGCCGCAGTCAGAATGGATTGTGTAAGAGAAGAATAAAAAGAAAAAGATTACAAAAATATTGATGAATCAAGAAATGGGTGTATAATAGAATGACATGAAGTAAACAGCTATGAAATGATAAAGCTAGAAAATCATAAGTGGGTGTTAAATTGAAAGTAAAGGGAGGCTTACTTATATAATTCCATATTATCCTGCCTGGTAGCCTTTAAATGTGAAGGGAAAAGTAGCAACCTTAAGTGGAGAAAACTGCCAGGCTCCCTACTCAGGCAACCATGTCCATCAACAGGATGCACTGGGGAAGATGGGATTTTAGTAGTATTTCTCAAAAATTCATAATTTCTGTCCGATTACAGCACAAGATCCCACAAGCCCATAGGCAGCAGGGGTCTTTGAACTATCTGCTCAGTGCTCTCAACAAATGTCTGCTTAAAACTTGAAGATCCGTGACAATGCAGGTCGCCAGCCCAAGTACCATTTTTTCATCTGAGGTATGTTTTAAGGGGAAATTTCCGCTTTCAAATTCAAAGCGCAGAACTTTCTTCTGTTACCCCACTGGCTCATTGCATATATGTGTCTCTAAACCCCATCTGTCTGTCTGTCTGCTTATCTGTCATGTACCTAATAGCAGGAGAATAATTCTGGTATCAGTCCCTATTTCATAGTGCCAAATTACCAGTAAGAATAGATTTTTGAATGAGAGGCAAGCTATTGCTGAGGCCATCAAGACTGAGTCATTGGGTTTGCCAGAAATCTGTCTGTCTGTCTGTCTGTCTGTACCTATCTATCTATCTATCTATCTATCTGTCTGTCTGTCTGTCTGTCTGTCTGTCTATCTATCTATCTATCTATCTATCTATCTATCTATCTATCTATCTATCTATCTATCTATCTATCTATCTATCTATCTATCTATCACGATTTCACAGTGCACGCGTGTAACCGTTAACTCTGACATGAAGTTTACTGTTAGTATCTAGCCTTGTTGCTCAAGACCAAAAGGTCGGTGTTGGGGGTGGGGGTAGGGACAAAATAGCCCTGATACAGTGAGCCTCCAGCCGAGGACGCAAGTTGCTGGCCGAATTCTTGTCTTTAGAAACATGATCCTAACCCAAGCCTCATACTTCGGCCGGGTCTGTGGCAGTCACAGAGGCACACGAGGAATTCAGGGTAATAACTCTCTGTGGGAGGGAACCAGCAATGAAAGACACAGGACAAAGAAGAACTGACTTCTGGATTTCCCAAACCTCAACTCCAAATTCCTAAACACAAGCTATTCTCCATTCTCAACATTTTTCTCTTTTCCAGCATCCCGCTCTAAAAATTCCCTGCTTCCGCCCACAGAGCTTTTTTTCCAGCTAGCCTACTGAGCATGCGCAAAATCTAGACCACGCCTACTTGTTTGGTCCAATGCAAATTCCAAAGCCAAGGAAGATGGGTGTTCCTCAACATGGGGCGGAGTCTCTGAGCCTAAGAGGTGTCTGATTGGCCGGCCTCGGGGTCCACATTCTTCTGTGGGCAGAGCCTCGCCGGGAGCCTGGGCTGGGAAGCAGTTCTCCTAATTTGGGAAGTGTCAGGCCGGGAGGGGCGTGGGTTTGGCCGGATTTGGTGTGCGCCTGCGCGATCGCTGGGACAGGGTGTGTTCCTCCTCCCGGATCCTGTTTTTGGTTGATCCAGCCCATCGCTTGCCACCCGAGTTTCCCCTGCGGGCTCCCACGCACACCCGCCAGGTGTTGCCCTCTGCGGTGAGTGCGCGGGGTCCGGGTCCTCCCAAGGACTCCGCGGGGATGCCCACTCTCCCCCACGCAGCCCTGGAGGGTCCCGCCCAGGCCTCTACTCTTCCTGCCCCCACCCCCACTCCCACACTCTCTTGCCATTGCCCACGTGCTTTGTTGTCCTTTGCTACAGAACATGTCCAAGTCACTGAAGAAGCTGGTGGAGGAGAGCAGGGAGAAGAACCAGCCGGAAGTGGACATGAGTGACAGGGGCATTTCCAGTATGCTGGATGTCAACGGCTTGTGTAAGTTATCTGACAGTTGCTAAGTTTGCTAAGAAACTGCCCTCCCGGGAGGAGAGTTTCAGAATGCTTCCACCCCACCTCTGCACGTAAAGGTCACTTGTCAGGGGCTTGGCTCGGAAAGTTTGCAAACACAGTTCGTTCTGCTGGGTCTGGTAAAGCAGATGAGAACCTCACAGGAGGCGTGCTGCAGTTCCTTATCAGCTGTGGAGGTGGTTTCATGACTTCGAAGCCCATTTTCTCTGTAGTGGCCCTAATATCCATTCATATTTTAAATTTGGAAGTCACTTTTGACTCTATGTGGATCATGAGCCCGTGGCACTCAAAAGTTACACGATTAGTAAGAATGCTTGTGCCAGGAGTATTTTAAACATTTCCCCCTCATCCCTTATTTCTGGGTCATTCTCCCATTTGCGTTCAGGCTTTGCTCACGCTTATGCTCCACGCTCATCACCTCCAGTTGAATGGCCCATTTAATCGTGGGTTGCTTTCAGCCTTGAGTTTGTGTGATGCCTACTTTATTGTGTTAACTCATCTGTAAAACCAGACTGTAAACTCAGTACCATGGTCATGAACCCCATTGTCTGTGTCCCTCTCTCAGGATGGTCCTGTTTCCACATCCAGGTGTGAATTTTGGATCACGATTGTAGGATTTCTTTTTTAATCCTGGAATTTAAGTTTTCATCGTTTTTAAATGGTAGAAACTAATTCTGGCCTTTGAAAATACTTTCTAAGTGGAATGCAACACTTCTGTAGCTTGAGTGTGAGTTTATTTAGATCCTGAGGACTTAACTATTGGTGGTGGTGTCCTGCATTCCTCCGTAGGCCATACAAGGGCTGACTCTGATCATAAGGCTTGTTGATCCCCCCCCAAACCCGGGCCAGGGCTGCAGAGCCCTAAGGGACCATTGGGGAGGGGTCATTGGGAACCATTTCTCCCTTCCAACACCCCAACAGTTTCAGAGTGGGGTGTGCATGGATCTTTTCCGTGCACGCAGCATCCAAGCTATGCTGAATGAATAAGTTCCACTGCTTGAACCTGAGCAGTCACATCTTCCTGCCTGTCTGTTTTCCTCTTCCCCTCATTTCCACCTATAATCCTTTAACTTAATGACCAAGAGTCACCTCAGACATCACAGCCTACAAAAAGCCTTCTCTTTCCACCCCACTCTGTGAAACTGGCCTTTTCTTCAAGGTACAGATCATATAGGCTGTCATTAGTTTGTTAATTAATTAACTATTTATTAACAACCGGAGGCTGTAATTAATCATTTATTATTTTTCATCCAGTAGCCCCTCTTCCTCATTTAGATGCCAGGAGAACCATAGCTGTACAGTATCCAGATAGTGTCTGGAACACAGCAGGTACTCTAGAAATGCTTGATGAATGAAGCAAGAATGATGGGCTAGGTCTATAAGTTCGAGGGGGCCAGGCAGGCTCCCCCGGCTGACCGTCAATCAGAGGAGCTGTCCAAAGGACTTAAAGGTGGTGGATGGCTTCCTGGGCCTGGAGACTGTTGTCTGCGCTTGGAGCACAGGCTGGGGTGGATGCATCGAGGCAGAAGTGGTGTTGCAGACATCTTGTGTTTGTTGGCCATCCTGAAGAGTCCAGCTTTGGCATAGGTTTCAGACTCTTAGCCTCTCGACAGCATCTTGACTTGCTTGATGTGTGTTGGTCTCTTGCAGTAAGGGTGGGTTCGTGGTGGGTTTTAACACTGAACTGTTTGCTGTGTTATAGTGCATGTGCATTGCCTTGGCCTAATTTGTGGTGACTGTGAGCTTTATTTTGGGTCCCATTGCTGTAGAGGATGGAGAGGCTGAGCAAAAAGCAGGGGACCTGGTGCATCTGTGCCATGCACGTCCTTTGGTTCTCTGCCTGCTGCATCCTTCCCTGTGGGCTGAAGGGTGAGACCACATTGGGCCCAGCCAACTTACATTATTTTGAAAGATGAGGATCCATGTAATATTAACAAATGGCAAGAATGGCTTTGCTATTTCAGTTCAGCTCCATTATCTCTTTGAAACCCTGGCTCTTACTATAGAAAAAAAGATAGCCACTTGCTTCCTGAAAAAAAAAAAAAGCTTCTGGCCTAATGCTGGGGGATAAAAAGCAAGGTCATTCTGTAATTGCTCAGACCTGAGGCTAAGGGAATTGGTGCTTCCTGGAATGATCAGTGGAAGTTTGGAAATCTCACCCCGCTCTGGTGGAGTTGGCTTAAGGAAGGACTGAATATATGGACTCCCTGCCGTGAGGACTTCTAAGAATCTGGAAGATTCTAGAATGTTTACTGGAAGCTTGTTCCCAAAGTGGCTTTATCAGCCATTCACTGGACTGGAGCTCAGTGGTCGAGTATTTGTGTAGAATGTATGCACTTCTGGGGTTCAGTTCTCAGTACCACACAAACAAATTTAAAACAGCGATTAGTTGGCATACGTGTGTATTCTATGACAGGGATACTTTGAGCATTGTGTGAGAATTCCCATGCTCTTTTACTCACTCAAGCTTACTTGTGGCTGTGACTGACATTGTGTATGTTAGTAACCTGATTGAACACATGATACAATTAGCTTGCATGCAGAGAGTGATGTTTCTTATATCCTAAGCTTTCCTTTTATTGCATTTTCTAATTTAATTTCTTAAAAAACAATTTAATGATTTAGCTTTGAAGATAAGAAGGGAGGATTTGTATTTCTCTGAAGCATTTGAATTGCCAGTATTCCTGCTTGGGAGGCCGGGGTGTCTGAGCACAGCAGAGTGTGTTCATAGATGTGGTGAATCACTGTCCCTTTTGTTGGGACAGTGTCTCATGTAGGCCAGGATGGCCTTAAACTTATTTTGTAGCTGAGGAGAACCGTCTGCTTCCATCTCTCAAGTGCTGGGATTACAGGTGTGCACCTCCACAGGTTACCTGTTAAAGAGACTCTTGGTGGTCCTGTGGAGAATGCATGTTACAGGTCTGGGGCAGGTTTGGGGCAAGTATGAGACTCTGGACGAATGGGTGTATTTTAGCTATAATCTGTTCACATCCGTGACTTGGTGCAACTTTGGGTTTGAAATGTGTAGGGGACATTTCACTTTCTTCTCCTGCTGATCCTCTGTCAGTTTTCGTTGAGAGAATTGGTGACCTACCTGTCTAGTGATTCCATTCTTGTATCACTTCCTCCGGGAGGCTTCCCCAGTGTCCTAAATTTTAACCTAACATTCCAACAGCTTGGCTGGGTGTCTCTTCTATGCCCCTCTGTACTGGGGAAGAGTTTTGGGAGAGAAGAATACTGTTGCATTTAAGTAAGAAATTTTTACTTGAAAATGCGTTTTCATACAGTACATCCTGATTGTGATTTTCTCCTCTTCCATCTCTCCACCCAACTCCACACCCTTTTTCGTCTCTCTTTTAAAAACAAACATATCAAAAACACCCAACAGCACAGAACCTCATATAACACTGCTCCCACCTCAAGACCAGAAAACAAAATATACAAGCCAAGACCAACAAGATGAAAAAATATCCAAACTAAGCACTATGAGACAAGAATCCTACAAAAACAGCGTTGAGTTTGTCTTGCCAAGATGATCCTAGTCATGGGCCTTACTCTGAAGCATGGTTAATATGCCCAGTGAAAAACCGTTGGCAAAAACTAATTTTTCCTTTGCAAGCATTTTTTAATATATTGTATATATGTTGTATCTAGCCTCTTATGAGTGGGGGCCTGTGTCCACTTGCTCTTTTCAGTGCAGGGATCTCATCTGCCTTGAACCTGCGCTGACCCTGTGACATGTTGCCACACCCTCTGGGAATTCATGTGTGCACCCATCCTGTTTTGTCCAATGGACACGGCTTTCTTGGGGTCATCCATCCCCTCCGGGTCTTACAATCATTCTGCCGCTTCACCTGCGTAGCTCCCTGGTAGGAGGAGTTTGATGAAGACATCTATCTCATTTAGGACTGAGAACTATGAAATCTCTCACTGTCTGCACCTTGTCTAGTTGTGGGTCTCTGTATTTGTTCCCATCTATTGCAAGAAAGAAGTTTCTCTGATGATGGCTGAGCATGGTGCTGAGCTGGGGTATAGCAGACTGCTATTGTATGGTCTTTTAGCGGAACACTGGTATTTGGTTTTTCCCTTGGGCCAGTCTCAGGTTCTTGGCCACCCAATTGTCAGGTGTGATTTCCATCCCATGGGCCTTAACTCCAGTTATTTGTGCTACTAATACACAGCGTGTTTCCTAGGCAGGTCACCGGTGTAGGCTGCAGTGTTTGAAGCTGGGTTGATAATTGTTTTTCTCCTCTGGTAGTGTACAGAGTACCTTCGGGACTGTGAACACTATTCAGTGCCGGTGAAGGCTCTAGGTAGACAACAGCACAACTTCTCCATAGTCATTGAGATATGTGGATATTCTCTTCAGCGGTAGGGCCTTACCATCAATTTGTGAGAACAATCAGTAGCTTTGGCAATAGCCCAAGATCCTGGTGGGTTTATGTGGGGCCCCTTTGCCGAAGACTGGGATAGATGTAACCCATCCCTGGCACCAGAAATTTTACCTGGTGGCATAAGGGTTCTAGTTGGAGCATTGTCGCCACCATTTTTGGTGACTCCGCTTATGTTTCTTTCATATATGTAAATATTTTAGGAAGCATCTACAGTGTAACAGCCCTTAGTGTTACTGTCCCTCCTCACACTCCTTCCTTTTTCCCTCTCTTCCCGCTCCCTTCTAATTTAATATTCCTTCTCCAGTCCCACCCTCCTCCGGTCTCTCCTTAGTGATTTATTCCGTTTCTCCTTCCTTGGGAGCTCCTTTCCTCCCCACCAGTGTCTTATTAGGTCCCTAACCACTGCGGACATGTGGATCATAGCACATATCTCGAGGCTTAAAAAGCAAACATCTACATATAAGAGAAAACCAACAGTATTTGTCTATTTGTTCTGTATTATCTCATTCAGTATGATTTTTTTCCTAGCTCCATCCATTCAACTGAGAATTTTATGATTCCTTTTTTTTTTTTTAAAGCAGCTGAATAGTATTTCATTGTGTCAATGTACTGCATTTTACCATTCATCTATTGATGGACACCTAGGCTGTCTCTGGCTATTATGTATAGAACAGCAGTGAACATGGCTGAGCAAATCTCTCTGTAGTAGGACACAGAGTCTGTTGGGTATATGCCCAAGAGCAGTATAGATAGATCTTGAGGTAGTTCTATTCCCAGCTTCCTGAGAAACCGAGGCACTGATTCCCTTAGGGGCGGTACAAGTTTCTACGCCCCTCCCCCCAGCAAGGAATGTGTTCCCTTTTCTTTGCATCCTTCTCAGAATGTGCTGTCACTTGTTTCATTCATCTTGGCCATTTTGACTGGTGTGAGATGAAATCCCAAAGCAGTTTAATTTGCATTTGATGAATAAGGATGTTGAACATTTCTTCAAGTGTTTCTCAGCTATTTGTGTTTTATCTTTTGAGAATTCTCTGCTCAGTTTGTACCCCATCTTAAAACTGGGTTGTTTTCTTGAGCTTCAGTTCTTAAAATTTTTTATATATGTTTGTCTTAGTTGTAGGGAAGTTGCAGTAGACAGTAAATTCGGGAAGATGAGCATCAGCTGAGACCCCTCTGCTGGGGTTTCTCAAATTTTCTACTTGGGGAGAAGTTTACAGCCCCGAGGGACAAGATGCAACTTCTGGATTTTTTTGTTTGTTGTCTTGTTTTACATACTGTTAAACAATGTAAAGGTCTAATTAAGATAGGAATGAAGATAAAGGAAAGGTGTGACCTTTTTGGTAGGACTGAAGTAGTAATGGCATTTTCTGTTTAAGTGTTTGGTGCACTTTGACTGACTTTTTGTTTTGTTTTGTAAAGAGCTTGTGTACGGAGCCCAGGCTGGACTTGGGTTTGTGAACCTCTTGCTTCATGCTGTCATGTCCCACTGTAGCACCTTAAAATTCCCATTTAGTTATTGTGTATTATTAGCTGGGGTAAATAGACAGATATGCAGGCTTCTCTGAGCCTCGGTCTCCTCATGTGTACCTGGAGAATATTTAGTCTTTCTCTCCTAGATCCTGCAGGGCAGCCAGTGTACCACTTTGCAATAGAAAGGGAACCCCACGTGAAAACTGCTGATTTTCAACAGAACCTGAGCCACAAACCCAGCTAAAGCCTTGTGAATGCCCCCACATTTACAAGCTTACTAGCTTGTGTCTGTGTGTGTATGTTTGTACGTGTGTGTGTGTGTGTGGTGTGTGCCACAGTGTTGGTGTGGGGGTTAAAGGACAGCACGTTGGAGTCAGGTTCTATCCTGTAAGTGCTGGGAACTGAACCCAGGTCCTCAGGCTTGGGGGAAGCACTGGCACCCGCTGAGCCATCTCGTCACACTGAGCTGTTATTTTGTAAAATTATTCTGTGAGAATGTTTCTGACTTGGAAGCCTGAGGGATGGTGCGTTTCCAGTGTGTTTTATTTGCTCACTGATCTCAGTGTCTCACCACCCTGGCACTCACTACTCTGTCCCTCACCATAGTCAGAATTTCTGGGAGTTGGATGGGTGTGTACAGAGGGCCATGTGTCATCACTCTGGCAAGTTCAGAACTGTGATGATCCAGAATCCTAGTTAGGGATTTGGTTGCTGCAGTGAAACACAATGACCAAAAGTTGGGGAGAAAAGGGCTTGTTTGGCCTATACTTCCAAATTCATAGTCCATCACTGGAGGAAGTCAGGACAGGAACTCAAGCAGGGCTAGAACCTGGAAACAGGAGCTGACACAGAGGCCATGGAGGAGGGCTCCTTACTGGCTTGCTTTCCCTGGCTCACTCAGCCTGCTTTCTTACAGAACCCAGGACCACCAGCCCAGGGATGCCACCACCCACAATGGGCTGGGCCCTCCTCCCCCACTAATTGAGAAAATATCCTACATTTGGATGTCATGGAGGCATTTCCTCAACTGAGCCTTCTTTCTCAATGATGGCTCCAGCTTGTATCAAGTTGACACACAAAACCAGCCAGTATATCCAAGAAGGGGGAGAGGGGACAGGAAGGGTCATCCACAGGACTTTAGGTATGATGTGTTTGTGGCTTGGGTTCTGTAAGATGACAAATGCGCTTGAAAAACTTGGCAAGCTTTAAACTGAGAGTTGAAATACCATGTATCATGTAGCAACCATTGACTGAATGCACTTTCATGCTGGGCACTACTCTTAGAGATTTCCTTTATATGGAATCGTTATCCAGTGATAAATTAATATTTGCTGTATTAGAACTATAAGGTGTGGTATTAGACAATAAAGCTGATTTCCACTGAAAAATCATGCCACTCACTGCTTCAACATCGAACCAGCTTTTATAAGACCGTGAATCAGTGTTAGAGCTGGTATGAATAACTGTTTAAAATTACCTTTGATACATTTCTACACCTGCTTTGAAAGAAAGCCTTGTCCCTTTTTGCGAGATCAGCTAAGACACTGAGAATGCCATAGGTCACTTCACTGAGAATGCTGAAAAGACCTCCGGCATCTTTTCCTAGGGAGTTTGCACAGGCTGGCTTATTTTCGATTTTTGAAAGCAGGAGAGTGTGGCGGTTGAGGAATGGTCCGTCTATGTCGCAGTTTGACCAGTAGGGGTCAGTGTTGAGCCACTTATCGGATGCATTGTCTCTTAAGATCTGCTACCACTTTCCCAGTTTGTAAGCAACTTACCTCTTCTTTTTGTTCAGAGTCCAGCCACCTAATGTGACCTATTTACCTCACAGGCGAGAGGAATCTCACCCATGGTAAGGTTTTGGTCTGAAACACCTTCCATGGCGGAGCCTGGTGAGCCTCACAGCAGACTTTGAGTACAGGAACCTGTACAATGTTCAGCTTTCCCTGAGGTGTGATGTTTAGTCATGGAAAATTGTAATCTGGATTTTAAATGTTGGAAAAATAAAAAAAGGAAAAATGCCAAATTACTTCTATTTTCTTAATTTCCAGGGCTACTGTAACAAAATGCCAAATACTAGGTTCATTAAACATAAACACCGTTTCTCATAGGAAGTCCAAGACGAGGTCAGTCCCCTCCCTTTGTCCTCAGATGGCCTTTCCTCTTTGTGTGTGTCGGGGAGGGGACTAGGGCTAATGGTAATTGAACTTGGGACCCCCTGCAGGCCAGAAGGCACCCTGCCATTGAATACAGCCATAATCATTCTCAAAGTTGTTGTTGCTTTTTAATTTTAAGATAGGGTCTCAATAAGTAGCCCAGGAGGCTTGCACTTAGAGTCACCCAGATAAGCTTTGAACTTTAAAGGCCGGGCTCACCATGCTTGCTCATCGCATTACGGTGCTTCTGGAGGACGGTGCTGGGTAGATGCTGGGAGGACAGACAAGAATGACAGTGCGTCCTGTGGCTTCCAAACAGCGGTTCTCAATCTGTGGGTCGTGGCCCCCTTGGGGGTTCCAAGGAGCCTTTCACAGGACTGGCCTGAGGAAAACACAATTATTTCCATTACAATCATGACAGTGGCAAATTTGCAGTTGTGAAGGAGCTACAAAAATAACCTTATGGTTGGGGATCCCCACAAATGGGGAAGCGAATCAAAGGGCCACAGCATCAGGGAGGCTGAGCAGCGCTGCTCCTGAAGATCATTCTGTTCCCGCGTGCAGCTCCGCGTTCTTTGGCCTCAGAGTAGTGTTTAGTATTAGGGAGGACAGGGCCAAATGAGCAGTATGCGTCATCAGGCCAGGGAGCTCACTGGAAAGAGAATGTGGTTCCTCAGTTTTTCAGAGATTGGGCTATAAACCCCAATACGTAAGTGGCGGCATCACCAGCTTTCCTACGTTAGTATGCTCTCCTTCAAATTTATGGCCTCTGTTTTTATTGTTACATACATGTATGTACATATATGTACATGTATGTGTATGTATATTCATAAATACATAAGTACAACCTGCTCAGTTTGTATAATGTCACACGTACGGATGTTTTTAGGGCTGCCCATCTGCAATACAGCTCCTGAACCTAGGAATCAGGGATCATTGTGGAAGAGAGGGCGGAAGGATTAAACGATGAAGGGAGTTTGCTCTGAGGTTGTCCCTAGTGACGTCAGAAGCTACACCCAGAAGGTTTCACCCGTGTGACCGCTTCCACATGAGCTGAACAAGGACCACAACAGACAGGCTTCCATGGAAAGGGAGTGGCTAGGAGGCCTCATCTGTAGCAAAGCACTGCGCACAACTAAAGAGAGAATGGGAAAGCAGTCTTTCCCGGGGACCACCGTGCCCACTGGCTCGTCACTACCAAATGGTCAGGCTTGAAGACAGTTTTTCCTTCCAGCATTGAATGTTTAAGTCTTCAGGGCAGGCCAGATGTATTCACTTATCACATTATGGATCTTTTTTCCTACAAATTGTGCACCTTGTTAAGATGATAACATGCCACATATATATGTGTGTACATATATGCATATTGTATATGGGGCTGTGTGTTTGTGTGTGTATTTCTCCCTACACAGCCAAGCTGGCCTGGAACTCATTGTGTATTTGGGCTGCCTCAACCTGCTGAGTCTCCTTGCATTTTTCCCTGGGTGCTGGTATTATAGGGACGCATCAAGCGTGCTTGGCTTTGTAGAGTGTGTTAACACAGGCTCACATTTATCACATACCTGTGTAACTCTCTTAGAGGTTACTTTTTAAGTTCATGATCTTTGGGATGATAATGATGATCCAGTTAATGGCTGGGGAAACATGTTAAGGAAACCTAAATAACAGCCAGTCTATGGTAGAAGAGGGGTTTGAACCCAGCCCTCCAGATTTCAGGAGCCACATTCTTGGCTTCCTCTGTTTGCCTCCACGTTTCTCTGACAAGTTCTAAGATAAATGACTCATTGGGCAAGTAGACTTAATACATGATGCCAAGCTGCTCGTGTTCCAGAAGTCGTGGTTCCTGCCTATGTGCGCTGGTGGCTTTCTCTCCAGGTGGGAATGCGTTCACGGATGCTGACTCCCGTCCGTGTGCACGTCCTTTGAGCAGAGACATTTGCACGTGCCTTTTAAAAGATGACTTCATAAGCACTCAGTGAAAGACTTTGTGCAGTCTGCGCATTCAGAGCAGTGCAGCCCGTGCTCATGACCAAAGACAAGTTGGTACAGTATCTGAGCCCCTCCCAATCACCACCCCCACGGGCAAGCCCACTTTCCTAGCTGTTAGGAGCATGGATGGATGCTGCCTCTTCTTCTGTATACCTTTGGGGGAAAACAAGAGGGAAGCGCACAGTGTAGCTTCAGGGCTCTCCAGGCTGCATGCTTGTGACACTCGTTTGTGTGCAGTCGGTGGTAGACGCCATTTTTTCAGCCAGCCCACCACTGATGGGCATTGGAGCAGTGCCTTGGTTTGGATTTGAAATGTCTCCAGTGGTTTCGATGGTTTAATTCCTGTCTTGGTGCTATTGGGAGGTGGTAGAAACTTCTTTTTAAATGTTACAGTTAATTTTATTTAAAAAATTTTTATTAATTACACTTTATTCACTTTGTATCCCCCCTGTAGCGCCCTCCCTCCTCCTCTCCCAAACCTTCCCTTCTTCCCCCTTCTCCAAGCATTCCCCTCCCAAAGTCCACTGATAGGGGAGGTCTTCCTTTCCTTCCTTCTGATCCTAGTCTATTAGGTCTCATCAGGAGTGGCTGCATTGTCTTCCTCTGTGGCCTGGTAAGGCTGCTCCCCCCCCTCAGGGTGAGGTGATCAAAGAGCAGGCCAATTAGTTCATGTCAGAGGCAGTCCCTGTTCCCATTACTATGGAACCCACTTAGACACTGAACTACCGTGGGATACATCTATGCAGGGGTTCTAGGTTATCTCCATGCATGGTATTTGGTTGGAGTATCAGTCTCAGAAAAGACCCCTGTGCTCAGATTTTTTGGTTTTTGCTCTCATTGTGGAGCTCCTGTCCTCTCCAGATCTTACTATTTCCCACTTCTTTCCTAAGATTCCCTGCACCCTGACAACGGTTGGCCATAAGTCTCAGGATCTGCTTTGGTATTCTGCAGGGCAGAGCCCTTCCGAGGCCCTCTGTGGCATTCTCCTAACTTCTTCCCTGTTTTCTCCTTCTTCTGATGTTCATCCTCTTTGCCTTTCTGGATGGGGATTGAACATTTTAGCCAGAGTCCTTCCTCTTGATTAGTTTCTTTAGGTGTACAGATTTTAGTAGGTTTATCCTATATTATATATCTATATGAGTGAGTATGAGAATTCTTGATAGAAGAATGTCGAATGGCAGAGAAACACTTAAAGAAATGTTCAACGTCATTAGACATCAGGAAAATTCAAATCAAAACGACCCTGAGATTTCACCTTCTGCCCATCAGAGTGGCCAAGATCAAAAACTCAAGTGACAACACATGATGGAGAGGTTGTGGAGAAAGGGGAACCCTCCTCCACTGCTGGAAATCAATCAAACTTTTACAACCACTCTGGAGGTCAATCTGGTGCTTCCTCAGACAACTAGGAATAGCACTTCCTCACGATCCAGCTATACCACTCCTAGGCATATATCCAAAAGGGGCTCAAGTACACAATAAGGACATTTGCTCAACCATGTTTGTAGCAGCTTTATTTGTAATAGCCAGAAGCTGGAAATAACCCAGATGTCCCTCAACTGAGGAATGGATACAGAAATTGTGGTACATCTACACAATGGAATGTTACTCAGCAATAAAAAAACAGGACATCATGAAATTTTCAGGTAAATGGTAGGAACTGGAAAAGATCATCCTGAGTGAGCTATCTCAGAAGCAGAAAGACACACACCATAGAAACTTTTAAGATGCAAGTAGCTCTAAGGGAGGCAGTCAATGGGGCCTACCCTTTAAGGGGATTTTAGTGTCCCATCCTTTCTGCTTGGTGTTTCTGCTTGGTTCCCAACCCGGATCTCAGCAGGTTTGCTCTAGCCACAAAGCAACAGGGCTGTCTTAGTCTGTGTTCTACTGCTGTGACGAGACACCATGACCAAGGCAACTCTTGTAAGAGGAAGCATTTAATTGGGGCCTTGCTTACAGTGTTAGAGGGTGAGTCCATGGTTATCATGGCGGGGAGAGTGACCGCCTGTGTGGCACTGGGTAGCCGAGAGCTACATCCTGATCGGCAGGCAGCAGACAGAGAGGGACTGTCCTGGCATGGGCTTTGGAAACTTCAAAGCCCACCCTCTCCCACACATACACACACCACCCAATGACACATTTCCTCCAACAAGACCATAACTCCCTGGGGCCATGCTTACAAGACCCAAACAGCCAGGAGCTGAAACCTCCAGAAGTGACAGAGAGCTTCCTGACACAGGTATTCTCCAGGTAGGCCTGTTGTAAACAGTGCTGCTGTGAGCATATGGAGATACATTTTGGTGAGCATATGTGTGCACGTCTGTTGGTTAAATACCAAGGAGCAAATTACTGGGTGGTGGAATGTGCACCCATATGCTTTTGAAAATACGAATTGAGAATCACCAAAAGAGGGGAAATATTTGAGAAGTATATTGCTGACCTACACTGAGCACTCTTAGTGCATAATGGGTTTGAAAGATGTCACCAAGCAGGCCTAGTGAGGTCCTTTCTAGAACATTGGCCCTCTCCCTGAGAAGTGCCCTACGAGTGGAGCCGTCTGGTCTACACAGAAGGCCTCCAAACATGTCTGTGTTGGTAGCAGTGTCAGCTGGGGAATTACCAGGAATGCAGTCTGCACCCCAGACCGTGCTACGAAGGTCCGAATGCGGCAGCTGTGGCAGGTATTGCATTGGAAAGTCTTGCTTCTTTATAGGCGAGGGTTGCCATAGTTACCGTTGCCCAGATTATTCACATCAGGGAGCCCCCCTCCCCTTGTAGTTGTTCTAGATTAAATACCCTGATAAGAACAACTCTGGCTCATGTCCAAATGGCCGGAGCTTGGAGCACTGAGCACACAGGTCCAGGGTTGGAAAGCAGAGAGCTGTGAGTGTAAGCATGTGTGCTCGGCTGACAGGCTCTGTTTTCTTCAGTCCAGGACCCCCTGCCCAAGGAACACTACTTTTGTGTTCTGTCCTATATTTTATTTTAATAAATGTATGGGCTTTGCTTTCATTTCGGTTTTTTCTTGCCATACTTCAAGTTAGTTTCACTACCAAAACGTTCTACCTTCTGTTGTCTCTAAAAACCTAACAGCTAATGGCTAGAAAGCCAGCTCCTCCTTCCTTCCCTGTGTGTACCTTCCCTCTCCTGGATCTCCAGAACTTTCGTCTTGCCCAGGCTTGATTCTAGGTCCTGTCCTGATCGGAAGCTCTCGGTGGTGGTCATGTTTCACATGGGGTACACTTGTTGCACCCCTCAGCTCTGGTGGGTGTGCCTGCTCCTGGAATGGGCACACCTTCCTCCTTTCTGCAGCTTTCTGCTTTCCCTGCTGTGCTTCCTGGTGAGCTTGCCTGGCTCTCTTGGGTTTGTTAGATCATGCTTTGTTTTTGCTTCACCACATCTATACTGGCATCGTTGATTTTAGGGCTTTGGATTGTCCCTGCTTGCCTGTGTTTTGGAGTTTGTGGAGACATTGTATTACTTAGTTTTTTGTTTTGTCTTTGTAAACTTTGGATTTTGTAGATTTTGAATTGTCTTTGTTTTATCACAATCACTTATGTGTGTGTATTTACATGTTTGTGTGGATGTGTGTGGTGTGTGTGTTAGTGTCCATGTCCTTGTATATATTGTATGTGTGTATGTGTGGCATGTGTGTGTGCTTGTGTGTATGGTGTGTATGTGTATAGTGTGTACTGTGTGTGTTTGGGTGTATGTATTTGTGTGTGGTGTGTGTTTGTGGAGTGCTTATATGTGTTTTGTATGTAGTATATTTATGTGTGTTTTGTGTGTAGTGTGTTTATGTGTGTATGTGTATATGGTATGTGTGTATGTTGTGTGTGTATGGTATGTGTGTGTATAGTGTGTGTTTTTGTGTATGTATGAATGATGTGTGTGTTTGTATGTGGTGTGAGTGTGTGTTTGTATATGCATTGGGAGTTGTGGTTGGTGCTCATGGCATGATGTGCCTGTGGAGGTCAGAGGACAGTCTGTAGAACCTGATCCTCTTCTCACCCTGTGCTTTGGGGATTGCGTTCAGGTCAGTGAGCACCTGTAGCAGCTCAGTCATCTCGTCTCTACTTACTGTGTGTACCTGAAGGTGCAGATTGAACTTAGGCATTCGGACTTGGAGCACCCACCTAGTTACTCGGTGTATTTGAACACGGAGACTGAGAGCCCTTAGGATGTGCTGTTGCTGTCTTCCCAGGACTCTCTGTTGTGTTTTCAGCCGAGCAGAAGCTGTTGGAAGCAGTCCCTCCCTGCAGCAAGCCCTCTACGCCTCCTCCCCCACTACAGGCCCTGTGTCACGCCCATTCCCCACTGCACACCCTGTTTTATAGCCCCGTATTGCAGACCCTCTGTCCTTCTGCACTTCCTCTTCATCCTGCAGGCCCCTAGTCCTCCCTGGCCCCCTCACGGAAGGCCCCTGTGCCACATTCTTGTTGCCAGGTTTTGGGGCTGAAATCTTGAGCTTCATCCACTCTGTCTCCTGCTCCATAGCAAAGGTTCTCTGCAGTGAGATTTTCCAAGCTCGTCTCCATTTTCTGCAAGATAAATTTTACTTGGAATCCAGAATATAAGAGACCCATAAAGGGTGCCCTGAAGAAAGCATAGTTTTCCTTTATTCCAGAGCCTGAGGCAGCTGTTGTAAGTCAGTAAACATCTTTGATCATCAAGGCACGAAGGGACCTCATTTGCTTTCCAGGTTCCTCTGTGTGCAGCCTGGGGCAGGTGGCCAGCACTTGGTGGTCTTAAGTTGTTAAGCTGATGGATTGTGGATTGTTACTTGGAAGGGGTCTAGATCACCTGCCTCTGTTTATCTTGGTAAGAATCTTGGCAGGCCCTAGATATGCTATGCTTTGTGCTGTCCCATGATCAGTGTCTGAAACCTTACACAAACCTTACACTCTGGGAGATTCATCCCGAAGGGCCAATAGAACAGTATTCTCAGAGTTCTTGGGCATTGCTGGGAAACACACATCTGTGCCCTTGTACTGTATATGAATACTCAACTATGTTAGTCTGCTTTCTTCTGGTGGAAGTTATTGCTGTCTAAGAGCCTGATGATAATTTCATATGTAAACTATTTCGTGTTTCCCCCCCTGCACACTGTGATTTTAACACTTTCCTTTTAGTCTCAATTTTACTAGACTCCTGTGACTGCTGCAACAGCATACCCAAGGGTGCTTCCTTAAAACATCAGGAATTTATTTACTCCCAAGTCTGGAACCCGTACGTGAAGGTATCCACAAGACCACACCCACCAGAGCTGTGGGGGGAGCTGGGTGTGGGCACCTTCACCTGGCAGTAGCTCAGCCTCCCACTAAAACATTACTACAGGTGGGAGGAGTTTGGGTGAGTAAGATAGAAACATGCTTAAATCTTCCCACTGTGCTCCTCACTATCACTCCGTCCCAGTCAGAATCTTACCGTCCCTAGAGCCAATGAGAGCAACTAAGTTGGCTATTTCCATGTTTCTTCGAGTACCTCTCGAAGTTCATGTGGTCTGAATTAATTACTTTTTGTTGCTGTGCCCAAGCACATGGCAGAAAACATTCCTGTATATTTAGAAAACACTTGGAAATATTTAGAAAATACAGTTATTTCTGATATTCATGATATCAGAAGTTTTAGGCCATCAGGGTAGTAGGAGTATGAGGTCACATCAAGGTGGTGGCCAGAAAAGTAGGGGGCGCAGCCAGGGAAAATCGAGCTCCAAGGGTCCGTGTCTTTAAAGTTCCGCACTGGGGACCAAGCGTTTGAACATGTGAACCAGTGTGGGATATTCCATATTCAAACCATAACATTATTTATTTCAAATTTATTGTTTGCCAGATGTGATTAAATGGTTTACTTTGTGCTTTTGACCTTGATTTCATCCTTGTTGAGATGAGAAAAGTGTGGTTCTTCTTAGCTGAAGGCTAATGTGTCTGTAATAGCTGTTACAGAGCAGCTCTACCATGATCTTGATCCATCATTAGATTTTGTATTTGGTTTTTGTTGTTTTGTTTTTAGGTTTTTCGAGACAGGGTTCTCTGTGTGCCTCTGGCTGTCTTGGAATTCACTCTGTAGAGTAGACTGGCATTGAACTCAGAGATCCACCAGCCTCTTCCTCCTGGGTATCAGGATTAAAGGCACATGTCATCACCACCTGGCTTAGATTTTTATATTTGTTAAAATGAGTCCTAATCTCTGTTGACAATCTGGAAGATCAAGCTTGCATGCAGAGGTTAGAAGGGAAAGCATCAAATGCCTGAGTGCTGAGGATTTGCTGGGAATTTGTGGACATCCTGAGTGACACCGCTATATGTTAAGGGGAGACAGGAAGGTGAAACAGACTGTAGCAGGGCTTGCGAAAATACGCATGTGCAAAAAAAATCTGAGGAGAGTCTTCTGTCCTCTGGAAAAACAGACTCATGTGGACTCAGGGAATGTGAGGAGCACTGTTATGGTTTCATGTCCAGTCTCTCCTACAGGTGCATCTGTTTGGGGGTTTGGTCCCAGGATGGTGGTGCTGTTTGTGGAGGTGGTGTAAACCTTAGGAGGCGGGGCTTAGCTAGAGGAAGATCTGCCATTGATGTTTTTTTTTTTTTCCTGGTTCCCACTTCCTGCTTCCTCTCCATCTGCTGTGACTTGCTCTACTTCAGTAGGCCTCCCTCTGAAAATCACGAGGCTCTTGTGATGTTAGAGGGTTAAATTCCATCTCCTGATTCTTTGTCCATCTGAAGGGGGCTTGGCTTGCTTTTACCAGGGGAATATGGACTGGGTTCAGGTGAGATGTCTGGAAGAAAGCCGAAGTAGAGGCAGAGAGTGTCGCCCAGGGAGGGTAACCAAATGGATGAAAACATCAAGATCAGATCTGGTAAGACAGAGCCTCTTCCCCACCTCCGCAGCAGCATGTTCACCTGTGAGGTCCAAGGGGACTGAGCAGGCACTGTACTGTCTGAGGCCCAGGAAGCCACACCAGTGGGCTAAGCTCCCTTTTGTCTTTGGTATGAGAAGACTTGAGTGAACTGTGGATGCTGTTTGTGACATGTTTGTATGTTGCATATTTGGGAGCAGCAGATAGTGTTAGAAATCACATAGTTTCTCGTTTGGATAGCTTTAGAAAGCTGCTCTCTGCCAACAAGCTCTGCAGCCGTGAGCAATTCGCTTGACTTCTCTTGACCTTATTTTCCTTGTCTGAATCTGGGAGAGGAACAGGTAATGTGACCATTCCTTTCGAGGGTTGTTTTAAGGAATAGTGGAGTGAAAAGTCCTAGATCTGTGCCTGCCATGTTGTGCATTCTGTACTATTGTTATCCCAACACCACATATTAAGGTCATGGGTCCTATACAAGTATTAATTCATCTTTCCTTTATTTCTGTCACAGAATCAAATACTTTAATTCAGCCTTTCATATTAACATGATGAGTTTCTGCTCCGGGAGGATCTAGTGATTGTTTCAGGATCTCGTGGCCTCATACTGCTTGGGACTATATATTATCTGCTTTCAGCTCAGTTCTTTTATGTAACTGTCATATTTTTCAAGATAAAAACTTTCCATTCAGTCTATACTATTTCTATTATGGTAAGATTTTTTACTGTCTTATAAAAAGCACTCTGACCAAGTATGAATATTATTTTCCCAGTTTAGAAACAATAAACTCAAGATTAAAAATCAAGAAACCAGGATGTAGTCTCGGCTTGGAGTCTAGTGTTCTTAGAAAAAAATAACTAGCACATGGCTCCCGTGTTCTTGGATTTCAGACATGCGGTGCTTTGAGTGTGTCTAGCACGTCTACCCAGGCTCAGTGTTGGGAGACAGGGACTAGGCTCTGAAGGCTTTCATGAGTCACTTGACAGCACTTCAGGAATATGCTAGTCAGCCTGAGAGAGGGTTGTTGTAAAACTGAATTGGTTCTTGGTTTTCCTCTGGTCTTTAGTCTTCCCCTCTCTTGCCTTTCTGCTTTCTGCCATGGTATTATGCAGTCAGCAATCCTTATGTAGATTCAGGCCTTTGAGCATGAACTTTCTAGATTCCAAAAGTAAATTAGTGTTTATTAATTAAGGTTATAACATAGTTAGATTATGTGCCCCTTTCCTATGTTTCCACAAAGCCCTCCAATGTACCCTCCTCCCTTTCTGTTTCAAATTCATGGCCTCTTATTCTTTATTTTAAATTAACCAGTCTATGGCATTTGATTCTAACAACACAAAATGACCAAGATATAGATTCCTTTGGCTTGAGTATTCTGTAATTGTCCAGTTGCTTTTTTTACTGTGATAAACACCATGACCAAATGCAACTTGGACAGGAAAGGGGTTATTCGTGCTTACAGGTTACGGTCTGTCGTGGGGGAAAGCAGAGGCAGGAACTCCAGGCAGGAGCTTGAAGCAGAGGCCATACAGGAACACTGCCTACTGACTTGCTCCCTGGCTCAAGTACAGTTAGCCTTTTTATGCAGCTCAGGCCCACCTGTCTGGGGCAAGCTGGGCCCTCAACATTACTTACTTACTAATCAAGAAAAATGATCCCCACACATGCCCACAGGCCAGCTGATGTAGACAGTTCCTAAGCTGAGGTCCCTTCTTCCCAGGAGACTCTAGTTTATGTCAAGTTGATAATAAAAACTAACCTGTCTAACTATAGTAACTAACTATAGTTTCTAAAAATACATGTTCATGTTACACAATTATAATCGTTTATGCTAAAAAATTAGTTGATGCAAATAAGAAACACAACAGAGAAGGAAGTCAAGGAGGAGACGGAGGTAGGTGGGCAGATATCAAAAATATATTGACTCTGGGTCTTGATGGCTTTCCCAACTGATACTCTTAGGTGTTTCTCTTCTAACAGGCTCTTTGCTCTTTATGGTTATACTTACCTGTATGGTAATCAGGGTTCTCCAGAAAAATAGAAGTGATCAGATGTATGTAGACGTGTACAGACTCACAGTAAGATGTATGAGAATCAGCTCATAGGGCTGTGGAGAGGCTGAGGGATCCCATGGTCTGCCGTCCAAAAGCTGGGAAACTGAGACATTTGTCTTGTAATAGGACTAAGCCAGAGGAAGGGAGTGGTCAGTGACATAAGCCCAGAGACTGAAGGCTCGGCAGCCGCAAGCTGTCATGAGCAAGAGCTGAAAGAAGGATGTCCAGAGAGGAGAACCCACCTTTCCTCATTGTTGTTCTGAGCTGACCCCGACTGTGTCACATGCTGCTTGAAGTCCCGGCAAACCCAAAGCTCTCAGTTAGTGAGCTGATTGTGGTGTTTTCTATGCCTCTGGAGCAGAAAGGGGTGTCACATGTCTACTCGGTTGTCACCGGTAATAATAATCTGTGTTCTTGTTGAATAAAGGTCAAGTTAACCGTGATCGACAAGCCCTTTATATTAAATGGTAGCCAAGTTTTTTGTTTGTTTTTAAACTTACCAGTAAGGAGTTTGCAAACCTGCATAATTATCATCTTTGGAACGAAGAAAAGCTTTCATACCACACTGATATTTGTTTAAAGTTTTAAATTATGAACAAATCCAACATGAATGTTTTTTATCATTCTGAGTGTGTTGATGAATATGTTTGTGTTGTATCTCAGTATTGGGCATTTTATTGTCTGTCTTTATTTTGTTATATTGCCAGAACCTGCATTCCTAAAGAAGGGCTGAGTATGTAGTCTACTGCCAGGGGTGAAATAACTTCAGCTGGGTGACACAGGCAGGCATTTTAATCACACATCACAGGGATGCAAAACTCAAATTAGTCAGCATTGGTGTTGACAACCAGTCACAGTCCACATTCTCGTGACATCTCTGAGTCAAGGTTACTTAAGGCTGTGACAGTGACCTACCGGGCACCAAAATGCAAAAAGCTATTGGGATAAACTTATATGCAAAGCTCAAAGTAGTTCGTTAGTAGTTTATAACTCTGGGTGGGTTTGTCAAACCATCATAGTCCCTAGTCACATCTACAATTGTTGTTGCTGTTCTCAGTAGAATTGTTCAGCATTTGAACAGTGTCCTTGTTGTAAAATAAGGTGACCATATGTTGTTGTTTCATTTTGTACCACAAGAGCCACCAAGATTCAGTAAGCCATTTGTGTTCTGATAACAATGTCTCCTAGTTGATTTTGCTATAGCACACAGCTTCCAAAATGAACTGATGGCAAAAGTTTAGTTATTGTGACCAAAATTACAGGGATTTTCACTGGAGAGCCAATAAAGGCCAGTTCTAACCAGTGACATCATTTGCAATCACTTCCAGCCCCATACCACTTTGTGTGTTTACAAGCCTTTCGTTCCTTTCTTCTGGATGTAAATGTCATTCTATGAAGCTGGAACTCCCCTCCCATCTGTAAAGTGCCAGCAGAGGAATCGTTTGCTTCTTAATTTGCCAGTGGAAGCCTTGGAGACAGCTCTCAGTGTGCCACCTCACTGTGATATGTGGGGTTACTCTGGACATAACTCTACGGTGTCCTCATAGGTGCTTTATCTTGCTGATTTTTTAAATTTTTGGTGTTGTTATTCTCATGTTGTCTGTTTTATGCCAAAGAAGAATGAAAAAACACAGAACCCGGCTTAAACAATAGCTGCTGTGTGTCTGAAAAGGGTGATTCTTTTTCTACTATTTTATTTGTGTGTGTGTGTTGTGGGGGGGCTGATCCATTTGTACGTTTATTGTGTACATGCACATATGTGTGTGTGTAATGCATGCTCATTGTAATGTATCTGCTCATTGTGTTCATGCACGTATATGTGTTTGTGTGTGTGTATGCATGTGTATATGTATATTTGTGTGCATGCAATTACATATGTGTGCCTTGGAGGACAGAGGCAGATGTCAGGCATCTTCACTTATCATTCACCACCATATTTTTTTGAGTCAGGGCCTCTCACTAAAACTGGACCTCACTGACTGGTGAGAACTATGGCTCTGGTATCTCCATCCTACCCCACACCATGACATTACAGGCCTGTGTCCCATAGATGCTAGGGACCCAAACTCCGGCCCTCATGCTTGTGTGACAGGCGCTTTATGGACCGAGCCATCTCTCCGGCGCTCTTTCCCACCAGTTTGTAGTTGTTGTTTGTCTTCCTGATTTTGCAGCACATTGCATCTCCACACTCATAGCTTCTGTTTGATGCCACAGCCTCTGTTCCTCCATGTTCCTCAGAACCAATTCCAGTGCACAGTGTCCTTCTACTTGAAAGGACACCCCAAGGTTTCTCTGTGTAGCCTGTCTGGCACTCACTCTGTAGATTGGGCTGGTTCGAACTCAGAGATCCACCTACCTCTGCCTCTTCAGTGCTGGGACTAATGGTGCCACCAGCTGGCTTGAAAGCATCTCTGGATGTGTCACTCTACAATGAGGAACGTCGTCTGAGTGTCTTATAGTTTCAGATTTCCTTCCTTCCCTTGAGTCCCTGAGCCACTTATATCAGGATTTGAAGCTATGAGTGCATGCTTTGTGTTCCTAACTCCTATTCTGGGCAGCAAGTGAAATCTGAGACCATCCCTGGCTAAGCAGGATGGGGAGTCGATGCCACTTTAAGAAACTCTAAGTGAATCTCTGAAGTAGAGATTATTGTCCTGTGATCTTAGTCAGTAAATAAGTGATAGTTTCCTGGACACAGTGGTCCAGAGTTGGTGCTGGGGAACATGGGAGGCTGAGTGGAGACGCGGCGTGGAGAGTGTACAGAAGCAGGAGGATCTCACTGCTGCAAATTCAGGAAAAGATAAGATACTCAGAAGCCGTCATCATAGGTGATGGACATATCAAGAGATGGCGTCAGCCCGGGCGGTGGCGCACACCTTTGATCCCCACCTTGGGGAGGCAGAGGCAGGAAATAAGTGTCTAGATGAGCCCCCATTATCTTTCTAATGAAGGGATTGATCCAACCAACTCCTCAGCATTTTTCTGCCCATTCTCTTCTTGGTTATAAAAATAAACAGTTACACTTATAGAGCTAGCAGCCTTTCTCTGTCCCCCCTCCGCACAAATGTTTCCCTTCCAGTCATTTTGTTTCCCAGTTTGTTCTGTTTGATTTCATGTTCCATTGTTCATCCAGCTAGTACTCGTGTTGATCCTTCTTGATACAGGCTCTCACTATGTATTTTTGTAGCCCAGGCTGGCCTGGAATTCATAATCCTCTGTCTCTACTCTTGAGGTAGCCGGGATTATAGGAAAAAACCCCATAATATTCTACCACAGTTTTGCAGAGCTGGGGTTTTGAAAGCTGATTTGGGAGTGACATGGGAATGAAGAAATGACGACACACAGATAGAGGAAATCTGGGTCGGTGGGTGATCTGGACTGTGATGGAGAACAGACCAGCATTTTTAGTGTATGCAGCTGAACAAGAAAGCAGGTTTAGCTAATCTCAGCAGGAGCAGCCTTTAGGCTGTGAACACCCAGGGGGAGAAAGCAAAGGTGGACATTTTCTGCACACACTATCAGCGTTCACATGGGAACCAGAGAGAGGCTTTGTCGTCCCTCTGGCGCCCTCCCAGGGAAGGCTGACACACTGGGGTCCTTGACGTGCAATATGCAGGTCACAGTATACATTCCCTGAGGACTTCACAAACTCACTACAATACCTGCCCCTTAGCCCTGCTCAAAGAGGTCAAAAGGAGAGTAGGGAAAGCACCATGCTGAATAACTTGTGGCGCATTTTCATTCACTTAGTTGACTTTTGATACAGACTCTGCAAATACGGGGCAATCTCACTTGAATATTGCTTTTGGAATTTTGCTAGCAATTTTCTCCCAGTGTTCTGGAGGACCTTCTGAATAGCAGGGACCCCCCTCACCCCCAGAGGGTGTTACTAACACAGCAGAGAACCTTCCCCTGGTGTGATTATGGTCAACGAGGTACCAGGAGCAGGTTAGGGGCACAGCCTGTTTCCATTTCTTTGGCATGTTTGACGAGGTGGCTTTTGTAGTCTGAAATAACCCATTCTATTGTGGAAAACCTTTTCTCCTCTTTGAGCCACACCGTTGTCATATGAGAGTCACAATGAACCCACCTTTCCCAAGTGGTAGGGAGTGGCTGGTTGTATAAATACGTCTCCGCCACTTGGTCTCTTCCCCACAGGCTTGGCAGGTCTCTCTTGATCCCGTCCAACTTAACTGCCTTCCCTGCAGACTCTCCCTGCAGCCCTTTGTTGCCCTAAACATTTTCCTCAAAGCTCTTTTTATAAACTTTTTCTTTCCTGCTCTAATTTCTCCCCCTCTCGCCTACTTTGGCTTGAAGGCCTGTAACAATAGTGAGAAAGAAAAAATACATTCTGGTGGTGCGGTCAAGGAGAACAACAAGTTATGATTAAAGAAACAGCTCAACTTTTCAGCTCTGATGCTTCTTCTCCTGCTAAGTGATGGTTGGGAGGGCAGGATGAAATGATTGAAAAGAGTTGGCCTCTCCCAATTAAAGCTGTCACTGTCAACCTCATCTGTCTTCAAGACGAAAAGATTTTTTTTTTCTTTCTAATTAGTTATGTGTTGATATCTTAGGAAAGATTAAGGCAGAAGGAGGTAAGAAAATTATCAATTTTCTTTTGTAATCAGAATTGATTCCCCTGACATTCAGATGTCAGTGGGAGAGATTGCTATTTATCTGCTAGATGTAGTTTGCTCTTTCTTGATAGTTAAACCTCTGCTTTTTTTCCCCCCTTCTAATTAGCAGTGGCCTGGAATACAGGCTGCATTTCCCAGTCCCTCCTGCAGTAGGCAGCACTGCAGAGGAATGCCCGTGGGGGTGAGGGGTAGACCATGTACAAGTTCTCAGAAGCATCTTGAAGGAAGACATTCTCTTTCTTCTTCCTGGGGGAAGGGAGGTGTGCTGGCAGGCCTCAGCTGGCATCTTGTTGCATCTCTTAGTGGTTTGGATTTATTAAAACAAATATGCCATAGACTGTGTGGCTTAAATCTTCAGTCCTGAAAGCTGACATGTTGACGGACCAGACGCCGACAGAGTTGGTGCCTGGCGAGCTCTCTTCTGCTTTACAGATGGCCACAGTCTTGCCTGCTCCTCACTGGTTGGAGATGGCAGCAGGGATGTGGGGAAGTCATCTGTCTTGTGTTTCTTTGTCTGTGGGCACCCATCCCACTCTGGGAAGCTTCACCATCATCATCTGATTGCTAAAAGCCCCACCTCTAAATCCTTTTGAGGATCGCTGCTTCAACACATGCATGTGAGAAGACAACTATTTAGCCTGACCAGGCTCAGGCACCCAAGGGACTACTGGGCTGCTTGGGTATATGCTAGAGAGGCCCCTGTCCAGTGTAATCTCTGCTATTAGTTATTCTCTCTCACACAAAATGGAACCTAATCTTAATGGATTCGCCTGGGAGACTTGTTCGGTGCAAGGGAATTTTTGGAGATTTTTGTCATGTCAGACTTTTACACCTCCGAAACAGAGGACCACTTCATCTGGTAGACAAGAAAATCTGACTGCTTACCAGTAAAAATGTGTGCTGTTTGCCACAGTGTTGGAGATCTCAGATGTCAGTCACGTGGGATTCCTCCTAGGGCCATTAAGTAGGACTGAACAGAAACGTTGGGGTGGGATGTGGGGCAGGATGCAGTGTGAGGACAGCCTTACAGTGTGGTGTATCTGAACCCACACAGGAAGAGGGCATTTGAAAGCCAGGTCGTGATCAGCATCTGAGCCCAATGAGGAAGGAGCCAGACTGAGATGAGGGCGTCGAGAAGAAGGTTTTTGTCACAGAGATGACCATGTCATGTCCCCCGCGCCGGTTCCCATTAGGACTTACTAAAGGCATAGGCTGTACGGCTCAAGAGGAGAAAGCAAGCATAGGCAAGCACTGTATATTAAGTCTACAATGACCCAGTATAGCCATTCAGGGAGACTTTTTAGTTCCATATTGTGAACCATCAAGAGGTGTGTGTGAGAGGAGTTTTCATTCTAGGAACACCTGCATAAGCATGTTCAATGCCTTTCCTGTTTGACTGGTCATGGCCAACCGAAACTCTGGAGCTATAGATCTGTGCCCTGAGGTTCCAGGAGACATTTTTCAGTGAGTTAGACCATTGCCTTCTAATAAATTCTTAATGAAAACGATGTAACAAGTTTAAGATTTTTGTAGTAGTCACAGTTGTTAGAACAATGCCTGAAGTCACTAGCAAGTGTCTTGTGGGAGGGAAATGTGCTCCAGTTGGGAACTGAAAAGCAACAAAGATGGAAGTTGGGTGAGGAACAGGGCATGGGTGTGGTAATACCCGCCCCCCCCCCATCACTTACTAGTTACAAAGGACTAAATTGACAGTGCCACCATGTGGTCATGGGAAGCTCTCATGTGATAGGGCATTATCACCCAGGCTGCTGGGGAGGGTGCAGTGAGAATGCATTGGTACCATATTCCTGTCAGAAGCATAACCAAACCAATGAGGATCAACAAAAGGGAGAGTTCAGGCAGAGGGGCTGAATCACAGGTGCTTTGCCTTGTTACCTGAGGAGGGAGACTTCCAAAGTCAAGGCAAGTTTCTTCTGGCTCACAGTTCTGGAAACTCAAGTCCAGGACTGTGCAAACCCATCTGTTGGGCTCTCCTGTGAAGTTGTATAGTACGGTAGAAGCACGTGTTGGAATAAATGCCAACTCCCAAAGCCAGGAACCAAGGAGATAAATAGGGACGGCCAGATTCACGGCTGCCTTCCTGCATTCACTCCCATGGCCTCTAGACTGGGATCAAGGCTCCACCTTCTGAAGGGGCTGGCACTGGTGCCCAGGGAACTGTGCCGCTAACACATGGGCATTTTGGAGTGGGAGGTGGGTGGGAGGGGGAGACACTCATCTGAACTATAGCAAGGACATGATGCAAAATGATTTGGCCTGCAGTTTTCAGTTGCCAAGGCCATGGAAGTCAAGGACAAGAGATACCCTGCCGTGAAAGGGTTCTCTGTGCCATGCAGTGTGGATTTGGAGTTGGAGCCTTTCTTGTAGATGATTTGCTTCACTTTATTTTTCTCAGTGCTCCCTTCTGTTTGAATTTTGAGCTCCAATCTGAGCCACTCTTAAACTTCCAGGGACTGCCTTGAAAGGTAGCAGGGAACTGAACCCTGGACTCTCAGATTCAGGCTCGGGAGCCTTAACAATGGAGCTATCCAAGCCTCGTCCTTTCCTTTAGGTGAAGGGGGTGTTTACTGAATGGGAGTGAGATTACATCCGTGCTATGTAAGATTTTTGGATGTGACGGTCATGTAGGACCCCCCTCTCCCACCCCCATCCCCCACATATTCCCTGAAGTTTTCTATATCTGTGATGCAATGAAAACAGACAGTCATACTCGCTGTCTTTGCAGCATGCCGGGTTCTATTCTTAAAATCCCTTAAAACGAAAATTTTGACTGCATTAAAAGAATGTAGGGAGGGACAGAGTATTGGAAGCAAATTTAAACTGCTTTCTTACATAAATATAAGCATAGGATTCTGAGCACCCTGTAGAGCTTTAGAACCTAAAGGGGAACATGGCAAGTTCCTTCCCCCCCACCCCCTTCTCTCACTGTCTTCAACGGTTGTGTTCATTTTATTCCTTTATACTTGGAAAACTGTTGCAGTCATGGGGGAAACAGATGGATCCTCCGTCAAAAGGTCGAAAGCTGGTAAACAGTACACATTCCAAGTCAGCACTTCGACACAGCAGATAAAGTAATGTCTAGAGGAGGACCCAGTGGGGGAAGGGAGGTTTGCCCCTACCCTGCAGTCACGTGTAGAGGAATCCCAGGATGGTTGGTGGGAGTGGGGCTCCAGCTGGGGCCTGCTGATCCCAGTTTGATGAGAAGCTTTTGTTGAGCATAGGCGAGGCTTCGTGCTTCTCTGCAGTCTCGGGCGGTTCCTCTGAGATGCACAGTATTGAGAAGGATGGTTCACGTTAGGCCAGCTAACCAGGTAGCCATGTGAAGCTAAGTGGTCCTTGTAATGTTTGGTCCTGTGACATGAATCTCATTAGCTCCAACTTGCTGTGCTAATTGCACCATTGATTGCATGACTTCTTCATCTGGTTTAACACTCAGCAGACAGTTTACATGAATCCCAGCTTGTATTTTTGAGTGGCACTGCCTCAACCTTTGAAATAATTTTGCAGCTTACCTGGAAGAGGAGGAAGTACAATTGCAAACATTCCTGACTGTTTCTTTCTTTTCCAGTTTCCTTGGCCCATATCACACAACTGGTGCTCAGTCACAACAAGCTAACAAGTAAGTTAAATTTCTCTTGTTACTCGCTTCCCTCTTATACTATGTTACAGTCCTGCTGATTCTATTATTTCCATTAAAGAAAGTAATGACAAGTGGTCATTTGAGAAAAAAATTAAAGTTTATTTAGGTGACAACGAAGATACGTTTATTCCCCTTCCCTGTGTGTATTCTAGGTTCACCTCTACTTTGAGAATTCTTTCCTAGCCTGTGCCTTTTAGTAGTTCCCTGTCAGGAGGTGTTAAGTGCTATGCTGACCGTGAATGCCTGGTCAGTGGTTAGCATGTCATGAGAGAACTACTGAGCTGAGCCTGGCAGTGCACAACTGTAGTCCCAGATACTCAGGAGGCTGAGGCAAGAGGATGTCTTCAGCCCAGGTGTTCGAGTCCAGCTGAGCACACAGGACTGGTCTACCCGATCCCCAACTCTTAACAACACAAAACCATATTAGAGAAAAAGTCATTGTTTTCTCCTACATTTCTTCTTCCAATGGGGAAGATTTCATTGGTGAATATGCTTTCTGCCTTTGCTTTATAGTTGGGGAACAACTCACAAAATTGTATAAATTGAATGTATTTTTCTCATATTTTTTTTGAGACAGTTCCTGGGCTCATTCGTAGGATTCTCTCAGGCACCCGTGGAGTTTTGGAGTAATCCACATGCAGTAGAATTAATATCTGTTTTAAAAGGAATATGGAGAGTGAATGATAGGCCATTTTCTTCTTGGCACTAAGGCTTTAAAGATTTTAATGACAGGGACCCACTCTTCTTTCTCATTCCTAATTGACTGTCACTTCTTTCCACTTGCCATATTTCCTGCAGACTTGAATGATTTTCTAATCATGTGGCAAGCATTTGTTAGAGGGCTTTCCGAGTCCAGTGGAGTTGAGCAGAGTGTCATGTTGAGGGATTTGGGTTGTGAATTTATGTGTGTATGTGCATTATACATAGCTGGAGGCAATGTCACCAAGCTGTTGATTATTGAGAATGAAGAGTGGCAGTGAAGGAAGACCCCTCGTGTGCTGGAAACAGGCCGATTAGCTCACTTTTATGCAAAGCCCACATTGTAAGAAACGGCAGAGTGGTACCATTGTCATGTTTAAGTAGCAGCGACCATAAAAGCTGAAAGTAAGACCCACATGTCACATGTAATCTTTGTTGTAATAGGCAATGTGTTACTGCGTTGTTTTTATAGCAACCTGGTCTTGCTGTCCTTGACCACAATTCCAGTTCCGAGGAGCTTTGCAGTTTTGCTTTGATAGATGTGCTACCACGTGAGCTCAGAACTCCCTAAGACTTTTCAGCAGGAATTCCTGACAATGCACGTTTGCAGGTTAGGAAGGTGTTGGCTGATTGGTAGGTCTTATGTGTTCAATCACATTTATGCAACACAGTCAGATGTGTTGCATTCTTAGAGATGATTCAGTGATCTTATCTTTTAAAAAGCATCTCCTATAGCTGTCCTTTGACTCGTTTTGCATATCCGCAGAGACTTAAGCCTTAGGGATTGATGGATCAGTCTCTTTCTCCAAGCCCTATGATCTTCCATACATTAGAGAGATATAAATGTGGTAAACGGTGTTGCCTGTTAAACAGATTGGCCGTGAAAGAATCCCAACTTCGTCTTCCTCTCTTCTCAGTATGCTTCGTCTCCTTCTGTTTGAGACACTCTTGACCTAATCCAGTAAGCATTAATTAATTGTCTTGGTAGATTCTGTTTCAAACCATCCTGTAGTGTCAGTGACGCCCGATCTGTTCCACTAAGGTCAAATTAGCATCTTTTACTATTTTTCTGGCATTTAAATGAATGACTTTGCTGTGGTTTTTCAAGTGTTTATAGTAAATATGTCCATTTGATGGCAATATAAATATGCATTAAATGTTCATGGCTGAACCCACCCTCCTGTCACTTTTTATTCTAATCAGTGTCTTTCACTTTCTATTGTTGTTTAATGGGAACTGGCTGCCAAGGCTACATTGAAACCACTGGGACTCAAAAGATAAACCCCTCCGCACTGCTTGCTTTTTATCTTGCTAAAGTATTTGTGTTTTTCTCTCAGTATGCCAATTACACCGCTCTCTGACATTTCCGCTTGCCTGCCTATGGGAGGAATGACTAGCTTATTCAAACCAGGACCTTGTTTGGGGACACGATTTGCCTCTAAGTGATCTGATCACTGTGGCACGGGGTTGACAGTTCTTTTTGTCTTGGAGGTTCTGACGTTGACAGATCCATGTCGGGTAATATAATACAAGTGAGGTTGTGAGTACCCTCAGGTGGCCTTTATCATCTGAGGTTGTCCACTGGTTCTGTGTATAGATTGTGCATGTGTTCTCAGTGCTGTGTGTTTATGTGTCCGTGTGCATGTGTACACGAGCACACACACACACTGGAGGTTGAAGCCAGGTGTCTTCCTCTTTTGTTCTCTACTTTTAGCACCAGAGTCTCTCACTGAACCTGGAGAGCTCACCTATTTGTCTAGGCTGGCTGGGATCCACCGCTTTCCACCTCTCCCACATGCTGGTGTAACAGATGCTTAAACCTCCGTGCTGGCCTTTATGTGGGTGCTGGGGAGTTGGTCTCAGGTCCCCTTACTTACACAGCCAGCACTTTGCCCCCCCAAGCCATCACCCCAGCCCTGGATTTTTTTAACTTTTCATCTTACCTTAACTCATTCTTTCTTTATATAGAGCTACAGTTGATCTACATTTCTTTTTAATTGGCTGTTTGTGTCATCGTTTATGTATTTGCAATGCTAGTGTGTGTGTGTATGTATGTATGTATGTATGTATGTATGTATATATGTATGCATGCATGTATGTATTTATTTGTAGTGCTGGGGATGAAACCCAGTGCTGTGTGCATAGGAAGCCACCATTCTGCCAACCTGAGCCTCATCCCCAGGTGTAAAAGTAACTTTTATTCACCTAATTAATTGTCGTCTTGGAGGCTTACTGCCTCTGTTTGCTAACCTAGGCCTAGTCCTGGAAGCTTCTAGCCTCCATATAGTCTAACCTAGGCCTAGAATGTTTCAGCCTCTGAGACTCACTGCTGAATAAGCTCACCCTTTCTTGTTTTTTCTGAGCTCTGGCTGGCTGGTTTAACTCAGCTGTTCTGGCTCAGACTCCTCTCCAAGGCAGACTGCTTCAGACTGGCTTCTCTTAGCTTCTGACTGAATTGCTTAGGATGGCTTCAAACTAACTTTGTCAGTATGTTCTAATCCTCTGGTTCCTTCTCATTCGTTGGCTCGTTCTCTGTTCAGCCTCTCTCTTTAAAACTGCCTCTTCTCTCCCTCATTCTCTGTGCTGCTCCCTTTTAAGTCACCTCTCTTTTTGCCTGAGAGCTGTGCATAGTCTGTCAAATCTTTCTCTGATTCATCACTTTGTCTGCTTCTTAATTAGACATCCCTTTCAAGCACGGGTACTTCCTTCTATGAACTAACTTTGTCTTCATTGTTTGGAATTAAAGATGCATACCAACACACCTAGACCTAAATTTCTCTTTATCTGAAATTTGCTCTACACCAGGCTGGGCTGGAACTCAGAGATCTGCTTGCCTCTGTCTCCTGGGATTAAAGGCGTGTGCCATCACCACCCAGTGTGTCTGCATTCTGGTCAGATCACATAGACCTAGAAGGTCTTTGGATGTGATCTCTTGCCAGAGCAACCTTATTCCAAATTAAAATTCCTCTACACCCAGGGCTGTAAGAGGAGATTCTTGAAGACTTCTGTAACTATAAACAACAAATATGAAAAATCTAAGTGCCAGCTGTAACTGTTGCTATTTCATTTTCATCACAAGGAAATTGTTTAAATGTAAACTTGGGATACTAGAACCATGTTGAGGGACTCTGGTAAAGTTGTCAAGGGAAGTAATGTTGGCAGTAACTTTGGTAGACATGCATGGAGTCTGTGGTGGATTTAAGGAGGTGGAAGGGGAACAAGTTGCTCTATGTCTTCTGCCTTTTTCCTATGATGACTAGGTATGAGCTGAGAACATCAGGGTTTTTTTTTTTTTCTGGACTAATGGGGAGTTTCAGAATAAAAGCCTTTAAAACGTTGCATTTGTTTATTTATTTTTATAGCTGTGAGGTGAAACCAAGTCTTCATTCTTGCTAGAAGGTGCTAAGCCACTGTGAAACGCTTCAACCCAATGTTATGCTTTTTTTGAAAACAAGAATTATTTCTGTATGTAGTTTACCTTGGTAACCTCATGGTTGCGCAAGGAGGCAGATAGTTGACAGTGAAAACCTGAGGGCAAATAGTGAACTGAGGTGAAGTGGGCATCCCTTCAGACCACAGGGTTACTTGGGGACTAGCCAGTGTAGGGTCTGCCACCGAATTCCGTCTTCCTCACTTTTATTTCCAACACACTGGATTTTAATGCCCCAAAGAAACATTGCATTATCTCCTGGGATTTGACCTCTACTTCAAGTGTGTGGTTGTAGATTTGCTTCGTCATTGAGGGATGCTGTATTGTGGTTCTGTGACACTTTTAAGCATTTGCACCTAGGGGAAGCTGGGATGGAAACCACTTCAGGAACGCTTGTTTCTAGGTAACCTCTGGGGCTCTGCTTTGCTCTGGTTGAGCTCCGCTTCCTGTTATTTCTCTTGGTGTGATTGATGGCTACGGGGCTGGACCTTGGGCTGTTCTGTTTTCAGTCAAGATTCCCTTCTCTCTTTCCCCTTCACTGTGTGTGGGGTGGGTAAATATGTGTGTGTCCAAGTTATTCATTGAGGTTGGAAATCCTATCTTCTCATTTTGTATCTCACAAAAGTACTCAGAACATGTTGAGTATGAAATAGGCACTGATGTAAACTGAGAAGTGGATTGGTTAAGTGACTGTGATCCTCAGCATTCTGGGAGGCCTGGCCAAGGACCTGCCTGCTGGGATGGATACAGCAAGAAGACAGACAAATGTTCATCACAGTTGTCTGCCCCTGAGTACCTTGCCGTGACCTTTGCAAAGCCACTCTTTGTGAACGCTCACTTCAGCTGGCTTCTTAATTTGGTCCCAAGGTTTCAGATATGCTAGCATTATTGAAAGGAATTTCTTTGGGAGAGTGAATCCTTTTATGGTTTGTCCACTAGAGGTCACTGTTGAGACAGACATTTGATTCAGGTGCCCTCAGGTCTGTTACCTAAGATTGAAAAACAAGTCTGTGTTGTCAGAAGAAATGTTTTTGGCAGCTCTCTGCCTTGGCTCTGTACCACAGGGCATGTTACTGTCTCCATTTATATAGTGTAGTTTTCTTACATTCACAATAGATCTTTATCAAAAGAGGTATTTGGTTTTTATGTTGGGTTGTTAAAACTAAAATATAATATTCAGTTCCACACACCATTTTTTTTACCATTTATTATTGCTGCTTTCCTGAGTTATGAACAATTCTTTATTCCCCAGTATGTCTAAATAGAAGTAAATGTATTGCTTTCTACACCATTTTGTATTGGGTGCATTTGAGATTTTCTACAGCAGCGCATTCAACATGCACATGTCTGTGAGGAGATGTTAATTTACAAATAGCCACGAGAGTTGGGAAATGCTCATTTTGCTCACATTTATACTGATTTTATGTTAATAAATGGCTTTGTGTAGGGGAGGATGCTGTGTGTTATGACATGGGTTACCTTCAGCATGAGTGAGGAAAATCCCTAAGCATTCATTTTCAACAGGAGACTTCTTAATTTTGGAAAGTGATCCTGTATAAACACCCATCTGTAGACACTGCAAGCATCTTAAGTAAAATATCAGTGCGTTTCATTGTACGGCCCCTACATGTCAAGCATGAAGTCCTGATCAGTTTGAACAGTGAATATGGATTGCATCTCTCCTCTTTGCAGTCATTGGGTAGCCCTCTATTTTGTATAGTGTTCCATAAGTGTGAGTCTCTGAATTTGAAATCATATGGTTGGATGCTTTGAACTTTTAACTGCCACATGGGTTTCTTCCTGAGGTATTGCCAGTTATGGCTGCCATTTGGGGTCTTAGCTCTGGGCTCTATCTTGTCATTTAATGTGTTGGAAATGGCTGGGCAGATAATAAACCCAAGTATTATGACCAAATATAAGTTTTGAAAAAGTGATTTCCCATTAGTGATGACAGTTTGATGTGAATCTGAAATTATATTGAACAAGAAAATGCCTGTATATTTTCTTTAGTGATTTCAACATTTCTTTTTAAATCAAGGGTAGTGTTCTGAGTACATAGAGAGTTGGGATGATGCTTGTAAATTTTATGTAGATGAAAAGAATCTGTACCCCAAGGATCATTGTAAGTGAACTGGACAGGCTGAAGATGAAAATACAGCACTTTGAGAATGTGCAGGTCCAGCTGTAAAGAAGAGAACAAAGCAGGCTTTAAAATGGGATGAATTGAAAACCTTTCCCATAGCCATAATGGACTGTTGAGATGAATGGGAAAACTTAACTATCCCAGCTCATAAGAGTGACTGACCTTCACCACTCTCTCAAGACCTTGCCGCTACTAGGTCTGTAGCTAGTCCCTCCTTCATAGCTTATTTGTCATCCCATATGCAAAATTTCCTGCTCCTGGCCTGGATGAAATTAAAGTATGAGGAGGGATATGCAAAATAAATCTCCTGTGCCATGAATTTATCTTGTGACAATATCAAAACAACTTGCTGTTTGCATTTTAACAGAGCACAAATGTATTTATAACACAGAGGCTTTGATCAATAGCTTATTTTTTTAATTAGTGCACATTTATCAGCTTGTTACTATGCCATCGTTTGAAAGATTGGAGTTGAAAAAGTATGCACATAGTATTTTTGAGCCTGACAGCTATTAATTAAACAATATCTCTCTGTTGGTCCCAGTCGTCAGGTTACCTTGAAAAATTGCCTGCAGTTGGCAGTGTGTTGTTATTTTTGGCTTCAGTAAGCAGGCATGTGAGGTCATCATGCGTGAGAGTGGTCCAGCCCCAGGCCAGACCACATGCAGTGGGTGTGGCGAAAGGAGATTGTCTCCCATGTACCTCACCTCTACTGATGGGCCATGTTCCTTGTGGTCCATTTCCTGCTGGCTCTCGAGACATCTCCCTCTTGGTTGATGGGCCATGTTCCTCTCGGTTCCTTGGCTGCTGGTTTCACCACCTAAAATGTAGCTACTTCAGGATCCTTTTTCTTGAGACCTTGTTCCATGTAAAGAAGAAGCTACCTAAAACGTAGCATATGAATTCTCTAGCGGTGTGGTGTTAGGTGGGACAGCATCGATCATAACAGCTTGAGGGTGATGACAGGCAGGGAAGACAGTGAGATGGGGTAGATGAACCCATTACCTTCCAAGTTACCTTCCTGTCACTCACCAAGGGGCTGAGCTAGGCAAGTTCTCCTTTTTATTTACAGATGAATGCCTGACACACAGAATTGAATTAATAGCAAAATAGGATATGCAAGTAGTGTTAATGCCATAGAACCATGATGAGCCAGCCAAGGTTAACTCAAACACAACAGAACACATGCATGTGCGTGCGCACACACACACATACACACACACACACACACACACACGCATGCACACACATAAACACAAATACGTACATAGAACACAACACACAAGAGAGAGAACATAGAAAGCATGTGTATGTAGCCTAGGATGTGCAGTATGCAGGTATGCGCATTTTAAAAATGATGTGACTATTCTTAATTTACTGAGGTGTTTTTGTTTGCTTGTAATCCCAGAAGTGGTACACTCTTCTGCCCACACATCAGTTCTTCACGTCCATTCATCTGAGGTTTGGAAACGCAGGGCTTGAGGAGAGGCGGCAGTGGTGTGTTTCAGTGCTGTTTCTTGAAGAAAGTTCTCCAGATCTTTAAAAAGATGGCTTTCTAACAGAGTGAGAAACTCATATAAAAAGTGTTCCTATGAACCACTTGGTTTATTAGCTTTAATTTACATTTTAAAAGAAGGATTTATAATCTTACAATCCCCCTGCCCAGTTTTGAGTGGAATGTGGCTATACATATACATTCTTTTTTTTTAAGTGATAAAGTTGGCAGACCTTTGACCTAATACTCAGTCTGAACTGTCTTTTGTGTAATTTTAAAAATATTTGTTTTTCGGTCCTTCTCCTTGCCTCTGTGCTCCTTGTTCTACTTATGTTGTTATTTTCATCCGAAGTCCTGGCTCCTCTGCCCGAAACCTGCTTTCTTCGGGAAAGCTTAGATGTGCTTCCATTGCTTCCACGAAGCCTTCTCTATCAGAATGAACCTCGACCAAGGGGCATGTAGAATGGAAGGCTCCCCAGGATCCATCAGGTTGTGTAGGACAGCACACCACATACACAGTAACTGAGAACTAAGCGAGACAGGAGATAACATCTCTGCAACCATACTCCGTGTTAAGTGGAGGAATCAGACTCACAGTGGTTAAATAATTGAAGTCAGACTCTCTGCACTCCCGTTTCTCCTGGCCCCTTCTCTCTGTGATTTATGTGTGCAGTTTAACTGTCCCAGGCAAGTGAAATCCAATGCTCCCTAGACCATGCTTTCTGTGGCTCTAAATCTTGACTTGTTTCCATTAGACCAGTGGGAATTGCCAGGATTGGAGGGTAAGGGTAAGCCTAACAGCTTACGCTTGTGTGTGTCTTTCTGTCTCTGGCCATCTTCCTCTACTTCCCCATCCTTCCCTGCTCATGGAATTACCCCTTTCCTCAGCCTCTGAACGTAGGAAGAGAAGCAACTTCACATGGCCTTTTACTGAAGCAATTCTCAGTGGTAAAGGAAGACAGAAACTATGGACAAACCGTGTTCTGAGCATGTGTTGAAGGCTGGATTTAAGTGCTGTCTGCCTTTTGTTGTTAATAATCCCAAGTGAACATGTATGTGTTTATATACTATATTAACTATGTTATGTTTTATATTATATTATACTGCCTTACACATAATGAAGCATGCACATCAAAGAGGCTAAGCGGCTCTTCACACCCCATGCTTGCTTCCTCTGTTGATGGAGGACCTTGTGTCTTTCTATTTTTTTCTCTTGATGTTTCCAAACTTTTGAGGGATTTTTCTTAGCAGAATCTCTGTCCTCTTTTCCCTTTCACTAGATGTCACTTCTTTTCCTGCCCCCCCCCCCCGCCAAGGGCCATTTCTTCTCTTTTGAATGTTGATTTGTCCCACCGAACCCCCAAATTAAAAGGACCTGCTGATGTGTGACTGAACTGGTGGAGAACCCAGAACGGAGCATAATTAGAAGCATCTTTCCCAGCAGACCCTGGGGTCTGTAAGTCCTCTTGGTGGTAGCAGGGACTAGTCTGTACTTTCCTTTCTGCTAAGTTAATGCAGGGGTCAGGCACTGACAGAGTTGCGTCTGCTTAGAGGGAAAGCAGTGCCTGCCCTTCGGCTCTTTAGGGGTCTCCCTTGGTTGTTAATGCACACTCCTATTGCTCAGGGACATACTTATTTGCATGTTTGGTTTCATATTACAGAATCTGCTCTATTACTTGTTTGTACCGCTTCCTCCTAATTTTTATTTAACCAGTTGTTCAGATTGCTGCTGGTGAGAGAGACCATAATTGTAGGTCTGTGCAGTGATTAACTCAGGGATTTTGTTGTTGTTATTCATAAAACTCCTAAAGCTGCAGCATCCTAAAGAGGCCTGTGAACGTGTGTGCCCCTGGGCGCGCGTGCTTAGCAAGTATCTGTTGAATAACCACAGGTGGAAGCGCTGTAGTGACCTGTGCGCCTAATATTTGGGGAGATGGCGGTCTTTATTAAGGCGAAGGCTTGGAGACTTGTGTGAATTTTTATTTTTACCTTGAGGGACATCTAGAACCTTTTAAATGAAAACTTGCTTCAGTGTTGCATAAACTTTATATTTTTAAATAACCCATAACTGCAGTAATTCACTTCTTTAATAGCTGCTTTGGAGGAAATCCCATAAAATCTGTGGAGCCAAGCATGATTAGTGTACTTTTGAACTTCAAACTCGTACAACAATTTATAATTACTTCATTACCCACCTTGTGTTTTGGGCCAGAAAGCAAAGGTAATTAATCACCATAAGTACAAATGACCTTTTTTATTTGCATATAAAACTCCAAGGGGCATAATTATTTGCATGTGAGAGTAAAGAGCTCTTTTTACACGGGACCATTGCAATGGCATGGAAGGCTAGGATTGCTGGCTTACTACAGGACTGGCGTGTACGTAACAAGTCTAGCCTCTGGTAGGGCTCGAGGGGCTGTTTTCTAGCTCTAATAGATGAGGACTGAGGGCCCCATGACTTTGCTTTCACTAGCCGTGCCCAAGTCATATTCCAATAGCTTGAGTGATCTCGGATTCATTCCGGCTCCAGGAGAACAGCGGCTCTCCAGTGTCCATACAGCACTCGGTCAGAGAAATGCGCCCTCTTTCTTTCTTAGATGGTTGTATCCCTCACGTTATATACCACAAGAAGCCTTGCTTGTTTCTGTGTATTATCCTGTCGTCCGCAGCACTTGTTTACTCTTGTTGTAGGTACAAGGTAACAGCATTTGTCACCACCCTCTTTTCTGTTTAAAAGAAAGGCTGTACAAGCCAAGAGTGTAAAAATAAATAAATAAAGACCGCATATTTTCATTTACTATTGTAGCAGCCAGAATACTTATTTTTAAAAGTTTATTGGTTATTACTGTGTGCGCATGCAGATTGAGGTGCCCTTGCCATGACGGGCATGGAGCTCAGAGGACAACTTTGTGCAGCTGGTTCTCTCCTGTCTCTGTGTAGGTTCTGGTAGGATCAAACTCAGCCTGTGGGGTTTCTGTGTAAGCGCTTCACCTCCCCGAGTGTCTTGCTGCTCCTCCAACACATTTTTAATGCGGACTTTTGAAGGAGTGCCATTTGTTGTCATCTGTTTTGACCCTTCCTCTGTGATGTCCCTGGGGCTTCTGGGTTAGGCAGCACCTTTGTGCCCCAGGAAATGGGCAGGAGGGAACAGTGTTCAGCCTCATGTGCACCCCAATGCCTGCTGTTTGCAGCCCTTTGTTGGATTGCAGGGACTTGGCCTGGTGAGGCGCCTGCTCCTCATCTCCCTCTTCTTGTCCTTCTATCAGTGGGTTCCCATCAGTGAGGTTAAAGCTGAACCATGGTTCCGCTTCGCTGAAGTATATGAGGGTTGGGTCCCCTGGGTTTTGTATCCCAAGCCAGAAGTCACTGGAGCTCAGAACAGCTCATGGCTCTTCTATGGAAGTTGTGGAGTACAGCTCTTGCCACCCCGAAGTTGCAGAGTGGGGGGTCATCTCCGGATTTTATGCCCTCGCTTCTGATGGAAACCCGCATGTTCTGTGCTGCGCCTGACTTCCTGACAGTGTGGGTGTTAACATGGTACACGCTCTACTAACTGCCCTTCTGGAACTATAGGCGAACCACTGTCAGTACTAACCATATGGCTCCAAAGACCAATGCGTGGCTTCCCGACCCCTATGTGGGCTGCACCCAGGCAGAGCCCCCATCCTTATGTTTTGCATGATGCCTGCTGTTCCCAGAGCCTGTCACTCTTCACAGTTTTGTTTCCTAGCCTTGGGAGCCCAAATGTTTTTGCTCAAAAAGCCTCTGGGACAATGGTACCTGCCCAGACCAGTCTGTGTGATGAGTGTCTAGCTATCCACCCTGCTGTAGTCAAACTCTGGTGTTGCATTACAGCACCTGACCTGTGTCTGCAGGACCACACTTGCTCGTGATGAATTTGCTCCTGCGTGACTTAATTCAGTGGCTGGAGGATTTCTACCTTTGTATGTTATTTATCTTACCCAGTGTTTTCACCAGGGAGCTCTATGTTGAGGAAGCACGCTTGGCTAGAAATGTTGTCATGGTAGCATCCAGGTTGGGTAGACTGGTCCCCAAAGTACTTTTTTTTTTCTCTCCTTTCCCCACTTTTCATCAATGCTCAGGCTCACTCTTTTTTTTTAATGTAATTCATTTATTTTTATATTAATCACAGGTTATGTACTTTGTATCCCAGCTGTAGCCCCCTCCCTCATTCCCTCCCATTCTCCCCATCTCTCCCTCATATCCTCCCTGCCCCCCCTCCAAGTCCACTGATGGGGGAGGACCTCCTTCCCTTCCATCCGACCCTAGCTTATCATATCTCTTCAGGGCTGGTTGCAATGTCCTCTTCTGGGATCTAGCTAGGCTGTTCCTCCCGCGGGGGGGGGGGGGTTGAAGAGCCAGCCACTGAGTTCATGACAGAAATAGTCCTTGTTCCCTTTACTAGGGTACCCAGTTGGATACTGAGCTACCATGGGCCACATCAGAGCAGGGGTTCTAGGTTATATCCATACATGGTCCTTGGTTGGAGAAACAGTCTCGTAAAAGACCCCTATGCCAGGCTCACTCTTAATTTGTATAAGATTGCTTATACAACTAATACTATGATTGCATGAAGTAAAGGGCCATGGGCATTAAAGAAGTGATCTCACAAATAGCCCAAAACATTTCCAAACTGGACAAAGCTATCTACCCACAACAACATCAGCATTTCCTGGAGCCAGTGAGAAACGCAGGCTCCCGAGTCTGTCCCTGTACCACTGAGGTAAAAATCTAGGCCACCCTGCCTATGAATCTTTTGATATTTGTACTCTGTGTCTCAAGACCCACAGCCTGGGAGCAGCACTGTCCAATAGAATGCCCTATTGAGGTGAAAATGAGCAGCACAGAAGCCACAGGCCACATGGCATGATTGTTCAGAATTTCAGGTCTGACCAATACGACTAAACAATGAAAGCAGCAATTAAGGCAACTTGAAGATGAAAAGCTTCTTCTGACCTCTGGTTTTAATGGTTTTCAGTCTGTCCTAGTTGGAGAGGCATGGTGGAATGACTCAGTCCACTAGGGCAGGAGCATGTGGTATAACTTCACTGTGGACCAGAAAGTAGAGAGAATGGCATTGGAACCAGGGGCTGGGGTGTCATCTTCAGGGCTTGCCCCTAGTGACTTCTTAGTCACCAGGCCCCATCTCCTCAAGACTCTCCAGCCTCCCCAGACAGTGTCACTAGCCAGGAAACAAGTGCTTAAAATGTGAGTCTGTGGGTTCATTTCAAATCCAAATCATAACTGTTTCTTTACAGTTTGATTTATCTAGCTTTAAACATTCACATACACAGTGGTTACCCACTGTGCAGCCCTGGTCCAGAGAAATATTTTTCCTGTGTGGATAAACTCCTAAAATGTTTTACAATACAGTATCAGTCACAGAATTGCTAATTTTATATCATAGAACAGGATTCTCCAAGAGTAGAGGTCTTATTGTTGTGACAGTTTGTCTTACTCTTGCTGGGGCAGTTTTCTGTTTGCCCACAAGTTGAAGAAAACTCTTCTTAAGGGTTAGTGGTTGAGCTGGGGTCAGTGGCACATGCCTGTAATCCCTGCACTTGGGGAGGGGGAAGCAGGTGGATCTCTGTGAGTTTGAGGCCAGCCTGTTACAAAGTGAGTCCAGGATATCCAAGGTGACCCAGAGAAACCCTGCCTCGAAAAACCAGAAACCACTGATTGGCCGTGTAGCTTCTGCCTGTTGTAAATATAAAACGGTGAGCGGCTGGAGAGATGGCTCAGTGGTTAAAAGTGCTGGCTGCTCTTCCAGAGGACCCAGATTGGATTCTTAGCACCCACATGTCAGCTCATAGCTATCTGTTTCACCAGTTCCAGGGGATCTGATGCCCTCTCTGGCCTCCACAGACACCAGGCATGCACATGATGCATGGACATACATTCATGTAAAATATCCATATGCATAAAATAAGTTTAAAAACTATGTATTGCACAGTGACTGAATGTCCTCTTAGGAGTCAGACTGTTCCTCGGGAAAAACTAGTTACTGATTTCTTGCAGTTGAAGGTCTAGTCCTTGATTTGTAAATTGAGGTGGAGAGAGGAGGTTTGCCTGAGGCTGCCTGCCCAAGGAAGTGTTCTGTAGTGGCCTGAAACTTACTCTGGAGTTCCTGGACCTGCCCCTTCCTGCCTGTGCCTTCCAAGTGCTGATATTTTAGGTGTGTGACACCGTGCTGGCCCCGGGGGAGCTCCCTCAAAGACAAGCTAAGAAGATCTTTAAGTTCCCCAGGGCTTTGGTGGAACCTTCTGCATACTTTGGAGAAAATTTGCTGAATTGCTGAGTATGTGCCAGAACATAAGTTAGATGGACCTCCAAGACAATGTTCAGGTTTGGTTTTGTTTTTTTTTTTTTGTTTGTTTGTTTTTTGTGTGTGTGTGTGTGTGTGTGTGTGTGCATGTGTGGGTGTGTATGCATGTGTTTTATTTTCATTAAGTAAAGCTTGAAGGAAGAGGCAGGGCTGTGCTGGGTTGGTGAGTCTGAAATTGTTAGGAACCCCAGAAAGTACTCTGCAAACAGACCCTGGGCTTAATATCTGGGATAAAAGGATCCCAGAGGCAGCGTGGTCTTCCCCCTGATACAGAATGTCCTCTGGGGGCCTAGGAATACCAGAAAACAGTCAGGGACTTTCTCCTAAATCTACCAACTGAACTATAAAAATTAGAGGAACTGTCACTGACAAGACAGAAAATGCTACTAAGTTCTTTGTGACAAGCAAAGTTCTACTTGGCTGAGCATCTTAATTGGGGACCCCAGTGTTGCATTATTTAAATCTATTATCATTGATTTTTACAACCCTTTTCTTCTTAGACTCATAAAATTTTAAAAGCAGGTAGAAGAGGATTTAAAGTGACCACAATTCAGCTTTCTCAATTTACACTAAGGAAAAAGAAGCCTAGAGAGGTTGTCTGTTAAGTAAGGAGACGCACAGGAAGGACAAGGCAGAGTCAGGAGCTATCGGAGTTAGCCTTTGAGGTCTTTGATCAGATACCTCCGCATTTCTCTGCTGCTTTTGTGTGTGCAGGTCCGTGTGGTCTGTGTGCTTCTGTGTGGTCTGTAGACCCAATGCTCACAGCTCAGATACCTCACAGATGGAGGAGGGTTTCTGAGACTCCTCTGGATGTGTATTTCTATGTCCCTGGGTATGTCTCTGTGTATGTCTTTGTGTATCTGTGTGTTTGTATCTATGTGTGTGTCTGTGTATATGTCTTTGTGTGTATGTGCCTGTGTGTATATGTGTGTCTGTGTATGTGGGTGTGTGTCTCTGTGTGTGTCTGTGTGTCTCTGTATGTATGTCTGTGTGCTCATACATGCTATGTTGTGCATGTAGAGGTCAGAGGATTACCTCTAGGAGTCATTCATTTCTTACACCATGCAGATCCTAAGAATTGAATATAAGTCATGAGCCTTGAAGTGCCTTGAACTGCTGCGCCATCTTGCTGGACCCCTTAATTATGTTTTCAAATGCTTCATTTTGCTGAGATGTCCCATGGATGCCTTGGAATGTTTCAGGAGAGGCTTTTGACTGGTGAAAATTTACAGCACCTTTCATAATAGTTGGGATTGTCTGTGCCATGTATGTACACGATTTATTCGCCACAAGCTTTATATTGCTAACCTTTTACATTTGTCATGGTTTTGTTGGAATTAGCTGGCTTTCCAAATACTGGCTCTGTTTCTACTTTAGATTATGATAACCCTTCTTTTATAACTGGCTTTCTTTAAATAGCATAGCATGGCTCTCTTTATGCTAGATGCCAAGAGTAAAGCACCCTGCATACAGTTAGCATTCTCTGAATTTTGGTTGGATGAATGGTCTTCTGTCCAGACAAGTCTGAACATTATATTCTTTCTATTTTTACCATGGCTGATGAAAGAATTTTGCAGTTTACAGGGAAATATTAGCTATGCATTTTTTTTCCTTCCTTTTCAGCGTGAATGGAGTCTTAACACAACACATTCAAATGCACACCAAAAGGCTGAGAGAGGTTTGGGAAATTGAATGTGGGGTTATTGTTTGTGTCCACAAAACAAAGTCCTAAATCACATTTAACATAATTGGTGGTTTTAAATTGGACCGCTTTAGCAAGGAGAGTGAAATAATCTCTCATCCTGTCAAAGAGGCGATACCTTTAGACCAGTGCTTAATTGCATTGGCAGAGTAAGTTTAGGGAGGCGGCAGTAATTCTGGCCACATTATTCTTGGTTTGTGGCTAAATTGAGATCATCATTTTCTCTCGGTTTCAGTAACTTTCTTTATTGCTCTTCAAGCTAATCAGATCACTGTAGTGAGAGTACGCTTAGTAAAGCTCGAGGGTGGACAACGGGAAAGGATTAGGTCTCTGATAGCTGCCCTTTCGCTTTGGTCTGTGGAGGGAAGCAGCTGAGCCTCAGCGTAAAGTTTGATGACTTCCTCAGTAATTGCTTATGTAAAGTAAACACCCCTTGTTTACACAAAAGTATATGCTTTTGCAGCCACTCTGCAAGTTAGGCTCTTAATCATTTGTATATTATCCACCGGTCATTCTGGGATTCTTCCCAGTTGCCTAGACTGTTTCATAAAACATTGGTCCACTCACTTTGAACTAATGCAAGGCCCAGTCATGGGATCACTGCCCCCTCTAGCATACTCCACTCTTTATCTTTCATGTCCCTCCTTCCGATGAAAGCATTTCCTTTTCATTGTCCCAAGTAGGCCCTCTCAAAGAACTCAGGCTTTTGGTATCTGGGCTATTTCTCAGTGTTGAAAGTGGGGACGCAGAGTGAACATGAACACTGTCCTCTTCTTTGCTTTGTCTCTCCTGGGAGCTACCAAGTGCTGTTCTTGGCATGGCTGTTTGTATCCATGTCTCAGATGCTTGGAATTTTCATACAGCTGTGCAAGGGTCCTGAGCATAAGCACTCCTGGTTCTGAGCTTAGACTTCATCCAGAGGCAGGAAGGCTGGCCAGCAAAGTGACTTTCCCAGCCTTTTAGGGGCAGAAGGAGAGGAGGGAGCTGGCGGACTAGGAAGTGGATGTGCTGATATGAGATGTGGACCACTCGCCTGTGCTGGGTTGAAGGCTGCATTGATATTTTTAGTGACCTGGGAAGTTTGGATCTTATAGTTTCCATGAACCAGACAAGCTCCATGTATTTGCTTATAGAAAATTAAATAGCAAGTAGGACAGATCTCTTTCTCTCTCTTTCTGTCTCTCTCTCTCTGGTATGCATGCATTCTACCAACTTAAAGTGGAACATTTGTCCCTCAGTGTCATTGAATGTTGGTTAGAGGAGCTCTGGCTAACAAAATCCAGAAATTCTTAAGTCCCTTATTAAAGGGCACAGTGTATGCACATAACCTATGCCCATTCTCCATTTACTTTCAATCACTGCTAGATTATGTACAGTATATAATAGGTTGCAAATGCCCATTAAACTGCATTGGTTGGAAGTAATGACAAGGAAGACCAGCAGTATAAGGTCAGTACAGTTGTAGCATTTTCTTTAAATGTTTTTGATCTTTGGTTGATTGAATCCTGTATGTAATTCTATAATAAATAAAGCCAGCTTATATATGAATTAGATGGTTACTTTGGAGTGTTGTGTCACTTTCATTTGAAAGGGGGGGAAAAAAGGAGGGCTGCTAGTATTTTGTGTACCCTGAGTTCACACTCAACATTTTTGTTCCAAAGCAGCAGATACTGAGGGTTGGCTCTACCTTTGGGGGCTTTTGACTTGTATTCACATATGTGGATACAATAGGCAAGTACTATAGGTGAGGAGACTCTTGTAGGCCCCTTGTGGTTATCTTCAGCTGTAATCTGCATGCTGCTGTTCACACTATATACGACTGTTGGCTCTTCGGATTTCTACATAAGAAAGTATGGATCAGTTGCTAATGTGTGTATGTGTTGATCAAAGCATATTACTCCAAAGGAAAAAATGGGAAAGGCGGAGCACTGAATTTTGTACTACTCCAGCTTGAGCTTCATCGGTGGTTGAGTTCAGTATTAACAAGGGCAGCTCTTCAGATATGGGACAATTTTGAATGTACCCTAATCCATTGGGTTTAGCTGTCCTCTACTGGAGGTTCAAGGCAACTAAAAGAAAGAGCGCAGCTGTAGCTGTTACCTTCATGGCAAGGAAGTGGGTGCTGTTCCCTGAGAGGCTGCGGGTGCTGTGGGGTTCCTGTCTTCCTGTCATGCCTGTTTTCATCCTCTCTGAACAGCAGAAACAAGCTATGCCCCATATTTTGACCTAATCACAAAAAAGGGAACACTTCAGCTTCTACCTGGTCACAAATTGCCCATGGAAGTAAGTAAACCCGCAGAATGTCACTCAGACCTGGGTGTGGCCAGCACCAGAGTTTGACCTCACTCATTTTTGATAGGGAAACATGACTAGCATCCTTTGCACCTTGAATTCACACGCTGCATCTCCGTTTCCATAGCTGTGCCCCCAAACGTAGCAGAACTGAAGAACTTGGAGGTGCTTAACTTCTTCAATAACCAGATTGAGGAACTGCCCACCCAGATCAGCAGCCTTCAGAAACTCAAACACCTGAACCTTGGGTGAGTATTGGGACGAGCCTGAGGAAGTAACTGCCAGGCAATGAGCTAAAAGCCAGTGCAGGGTATAGGCAAGCAGGAGAAAGCATTGATGTGATCACCACACAGGAGACAGGGATTTCTAATTCCTTTTTATGTTTCAGGTTTAAGAAAAGGCTTATTGTTTTAATATTTTCTTTCTCCATTAGTGCATATGTAATTGAGAGCTAATTGAGAAGCTAATTGTTGGCACAATAAGGAATTTTTTCAAATTATTTTTCAAAATAAGGGTATTTTGTTTCCAATAAAATTTTATTTCTGTTATGTTGGCCAAGGTAGGACTGACTTGCGTAGCGTTAATTGTTCAGATAAGCTGGACTTACAGTTGGACTGTTTTCTCTTTGTATTATGTAGTAATATTTAGAAAACCAGCTTCCTCCCATGCAGGGGCCCCTCATGTTTTACTGTGATTTCTTGGCATTCTTCTGTGTTGTGAGGGTGAGGGACCCCAAGCTGTCAGCTGAAGTTGCAGAACCTGGCATGAGTGAATGCTAACAGTACCTTGTCTCCGTATATTGCTTGGCAGTTCTCAGAGTTCTTGTGCAGCGCTTGACCCTTCCCACATTTGTGAGGTGAAGAGGGTGGGATCAGTGCTTTCCTTTCACAGAGAGACAGCCAAGCTCTTCCCATGAGCTTGATCCTGATTTGCTCACCATTACCCCAGACTTCCATGGCCGAGTGAGGTGGAGACCTCTATTGATTAGGGTCCATCAGAGCCCATGGGTGACAAGTGGACCTTTGGCTTCGGAATTCCATCTCCACTGTCCTAGCTGTTAGCTGAAACTGTCCATTCATTTTTCCATCTCTGGGCAAAGAGACTTGCTCATTAAGTTGTGGTCATTGGGTGCTGCAGTTATATTGGTGAGCTACATGGCAAGAGCAGGGTGCTGGGTATTTTTCAGTCTCATAGGGAGTTTATGAAATCATTGTTAGTTTCTTCTTTCCATGAACGGTTTGGTTAGAAATTGGCATTTTGAAGGTCAGTTTGGATAGGAGACCAGCTTTATAAGATCTAGGAGCATGTGAGAGGAAGAGCAGTGAAAGAGAGAACAACCTTACCTCAGATAACAAAGCTTTCCCTTGCTAGTGCTCACCCTGGACCCCCATCAGCAGAACAGCAAAGAAAGGGTTATGCACTTAGTTCTTGAGTTTGAAGATGATTAATTCCTGACTGGGGAGACAGCTCAGTGGTAAGAGTGCTTGCTTTGGAACCAGGAGGGACTGAGTTCAAACCCCCAGCACTCATGTCAAAGCCAGGACTTGCCTTGATTTCCTGTAATCTCAGCATTGATGGTGAAGATAGGCACAGGCAGGTCCTGGGAGCTTGCTGGCTGGACAGCTTAGCCCAAAGGGCAAGCATTAGGAGCGGTGTGAGAACTTGTCTAAGAAGTAAGGTGTAGAGTGATTGAGACACACACTCTTTGTCCTTCTCAGAGTCACACACACACACACACACACACACACACACACAGAGCTCTACCCTTCTCTTCACACACACCTTAAGTCATATGGTAAATTAGTGTACAAAATGCTAAAAATAGGCATATATTGTTACTGTTAAGATGGTCAATTACAATATATATGTTTATATATATATATAAAGTGTATTGTAAGGCTATTAACACATAATACACATTAGGATAACATGAAATTAGGAAAATGACCTGGTTCATGTTAGTGATTCTCATCATCTTGTTTCACTAATTTCTTCATTTATTTCTTGACTACGTAAGTGCTTCGTCTGTGTCTGTATTGCTAGGGGATCAGAAATTACTATAATGATGTGACCCTTAAGATAGGAGCAGGCCAGGTCACAGTTGTATTGGGGCCTATGGAACTGCAGTGGACCCAGAGACGAGGAAAACATTTTCCTATAGACAGCATCTCAGAGGCTTAAAACACAGTGAATACTGAAACCCGAACAATGCATGCCAGTGAGTGTCTGACTTAGACAACTAAGCAGCCATCTCAGGTCGAGAGAGTGACACATTTCCAAGCCCTGCAAGTTCTGAGTTATTTTACTGCCAGTTCACTGCTGTGTCTGGATATAAAATAGGTGGGTGGTGGTCAGGTGAGATGAATCTAGCCAGACACTTGGGGATGCCCACTGCTTCCCTGATGGGTGCTTGTTGAATTCTAGCTTGGTACCAGGAGCCATTTTAGGAACTGACCGTCAGCTGTCATGAAGCTCACTTTCCAGTGGGGACATCAATGGCGAACAGATAGGAGTCAGTGATGGCAGGGACTCAGGAGTCCTACCCCGATTTACACAATGGAGCCTCGACAGCGGATTTTATCCGACTTCTGGTTAAGGAATTTGTTCTGCAGAGTAGTGGGTAGGAAAGGAGAGCAGTTTTGTCTGAAAGCTCAGGAGTTATGGTGAAGGTCAAGAGGCCAGTGGGAAAGCCTGTGTCCAAGGTGGTCTAGATCAGTGGCAGTGGATCAAGGGAGGGATTTAATTTAAAAACTATGTAGAATGGAAATGCCAAGACAGTTACACATAGTAGGGAATACCGCCTAGGTGTCTGTGATGGGCAGCTAGCATGGAATTAGAGGTGGAGACATGTTTGGGAAGAATGTGAGCTCAGGCTTGGTTCACTTGACTTTGGCCTACCTTAGGACAGAAGGGTAAACTTTATGAACTTAGCTACGACTTTGCCCTTTTAGAAATGTTTGCATTTTTGGCTCTAAGTTTATTGATTATGTAAAACATTCAGTGTTTAATTCCATAGCTCCACAGAAGTTGCCATTTCCACCAAACTTTTAGTTTATTGGGAAAGGAATTAAGATGGGTTTTAATAAAGGACTTTCTGTTTTTGAATGTCATGAAGATATATATTAAAGCAAGGGGAAGGCAGATTGCGCTTCTGAGACCGCAAGTGCGGAGGTTGGGTCACAGTCCAACAGACACGCTTAGCCAAACCAGTTTTGAGTTCTGCAGCATTTGCCGTTTGTTATGATGACTGCAAGACATGAACAAACTTTAGGCTGCATCCGAGAAAGTTTTTTTTTTTATTTTTAAATCTGCCCTTAATTTTTAAAGCACACTGTACTGTGTATTTTACAAGAAATGAAAAGCCATGGATGTTTTAAGTTGGCAGGTAATACTTTTGGGGCTAACTTCACTGTCCGGACTGCCAGCCTAGTTGGTTGCTGGAATTCAGAGTGTAAGCACTTGGTATTTAGGGAACCAGGTGTAGTTCACAGACTGTGGCTCTGTAGGAATGCTGACCCACCCTGTTATGAGCTGAGGAGTCTAGGGGTTTGGTTTGTCTTGTGTAAAGCCAGCCTGGGTCTCCCCCTACCTGAGATGTACAGATCCACTCTTCTCTTGGTTTCTCTTCTGCTCAGTCATTTCTCAGGAGACTGGTTGGCAGAGATGGGCAGCACTGTATCTGTTATTAGAATGATCAATGATTGGATTGATTTTTAGTGTCACAGTCTCTCCTCCCTTTCAGTGTCTGTCAGATCACCCTGAAGTGTTTTTAAACTGATTTCAGGTATTCCCAAAGTGGGCTATAATGAGAAAAGTAAACGCCTTGGAGGATAAATGGTAACACCAGAAATTTCTCTTAGATTTTTATATTTTTATATATACACATACATACGTGTATATATCTGTGTATGTATGTATGTAATTTGCTTCTCTGTTGTGATAAAATGCTAGCCAAAAGCAACTATAACTACAAGTTATAGTCCATCATCAAGGGAAGTCAAGGGAGGAACTCGAAGCAGGAACTGGAAGAAACCACAGGGAAAACCCGCTCACTTGCTTCCTCTGACTCATCTGGCTACCCTTTTATATAGCTCAGGCCCACCTGTATGAGGGATGGCAGCATCCGGAGCGCTGGGCCTTCTCAGACCTAAATGAGCAGTGAGGAAACTGTCCCCACAGACATGCGCATAGGTCAGTCTGATAGAAACAGTTCTTCAGTCAGGATTCTCTTTTCTCAGATGTTTCTATTTGCCAACTAACATAAGCCACCACATGTATGTGCACACATATACACACATGTAAATGTTTATATATGTGTCATAATATTTACCATCTTAACCTTTTTATAGCGTATCATTCAGGAGTGTTATTTTCACCCTCTACCCATTCAGTCTCCTGAAGTTTATTGTCTTGTAAACCCTAAACAACTCATTTCCCTTCCCTGCCGCAGCCCCTGGCCCTGGCAACCAGCATTCTAGCTTGAGATGATTCTGTTCATTAGTACATAGCCATAGAGCTGGAAGTTGGTTGTCCCCTCCCTTAAAAATGAATGGATAAACAAGGCCAAGCAAACACCGAGAATGCGTGTTTTGAATCATTGTTTCCAAATGCTGAAGGAAGTTTCTCTTCAGACAGACAGGTATTTCGTGTGTTCATATGTAGAGTGGTATTTGAGTTTTCCTATTGGGGAAAGTGATAACTAAAAATTTCCATACATTTCAGGATCATAGGTTGTCAAAGTAAAGCTATTGAACTGAGGTTAGTACTACATGATCTCAAAGAGGGATAAAATATGAAAGTCATGTGAGCAAAGCGATATTAAGTAGAGGCAGGTGGCGGGGAAGGGCTGGTAAGATGTTGAAGGACTGTGAATTTCAGCCATTCACGGAGGCGTTCAAGAGATTATTTATTATGTACCACAGTGACAAGAGTTAACAATATTCACTGTATTTGAAAGTCGCACAGAGAATAGACTTGTGAGTATTTGCATTCTTGGTATATTCCCAGTACACACACACACACACACACAGAATGCTCCTGAGATCAGGCACATGTTAAATAGCATAATGCAGAGTGACTCCTACATTTCTGTCCATATTTCCTAGCCACATGTTATATTTGTAATTAGTGCGACAATTTCTTCTTGTCAATTATGAATAAAGTGAAAAACTAAGTAGCAGTCAGTGACTGTAGAACCATGATATGCTTTTGGACTTTCATCCTGTGGAACTGGATTTGCATTGTCAGTTTCTGGTGTGCTGTGTGACTGTGTGCTCTGCACCAGGTCACTTGATCCTTCTGTCCCCACACTGCAGCATGAACAGGTTGAACACACTGCCCCGAGGGTTCGGCTCTCTCCCAGCTTTGGAGGTCCTGGACTTGACTTACAACAACCTGAATGAACATTCGCTTCCTGGAAACTTCTTCTACCTCAGTGAGTAATGTTTAATTCTGTATATCTCCTTTACATGGTACTTTGGTTCTAAGAGTAAAAATTTATTTGCCAGGGCTGAGGCTTTTAAGAGAAATTATTAGACATTTATGTATTTTCCCATCACATATATATATTTTTCCATTTTTATACCATATATATTTTTTCCATCACAGAGTCCTCTTGAATATTCCTTCAACTCTAAGCAGTATTTATATTTGATGTGTAGTTGGCTGACACCACTGGGCAGACGTGGGCTTAGTAATATTGCATTAACTTTCCAACAGAGATGTTGTACCTCTCTCTTGATGTGAGATGTTGAGTTTCACATTTAGCTAAGAACCTTGATTTTCTGTTTAAAATGTATGAAGGAAAAGAAAGAAAAAGATTACCCCAGTTGCTATTAATTCCCTGCAATATACTGCTCAAAGGTACTCAAGACAATTATTTGTTAAAACGTATCCATTCTGAAGCTGCTAACAATTGTCCTAAAATGTAGCTGAGATCGTTATTTAAGTCTTTGAAGAGCTCTCCTTGCCAAGGACTGATTTAGTCTAGTATATAACCATTATGGACTGTTTATCTTGTTCATCACTGGTGGTCACATGTTTATGTTTTAATAAATTTCTTGCTATAGATACACATAAAAATCAGGACGACTGTTTTTCCAATAGCTCATGAAATATAGAAGAGTGGTATCAAGTTAGATTTCTGAACCTGTAAATAGTGTCTCATGCTGATTCTGTTGGTGATGTTCTCTATATGTTTATTCGTGTGACTCATTTACTCTTAAGTCAGGGTCTTACTGTATACCCTTGGCCTCACCATATAGACTACTCTGGTTTCACTGTGTGGTGATTCCTTTGCCATGATGCCCACTCTAGAAAACCTGCCACTTCTGAACCAGCCTATGCAATTTCACCTTTTACTTCTTCTTAATGCCCTCTGGCCTTCAGAACCAGACATTCTGAAGCACATGAAACCAATTCTAAATTACTTTCTTGGGCCACAGAGGAAATTATTTTGTTATGTATGTTAACATATGAATCTGTCAATTTTACCTGTGTTAAAATGCAAGGAGATAGCTGTTTAGCCAAATATTTACAGTACATCTAATTAAAACCTGCTTTGTTATTGGTGGTGTTATGTTGACAGCTATTTAAGGGTTTTAGCCTTCAGTGGCTTGGATCATGGCATACTGTACATGAAATGACTTTCGGTATTTCGCTTGTGTTAGCCTTTAATCTCTTAAATCCATGTCATCGTTTAAGTCCCTTTGTCTCCATATAGTTTTATCATTAAAGCAACGAAATAAAAGTAACAGGAATTAGTCGATAATGGAAATGATGTCATGAAGATGGCTCCCATCTCTGGAAAGCCCTTCATCTGTGTATTTATTCTTAACACAATTTGTTTGTTTAAGAAAGTTCTGGTCTGTTGTAGATCCCTTTTGATGAAGGAGCCCCTTTGCTGTGGATTCTGATGTGGGCAGCATGGTGGTCCTTTTACCTCTTGAAATGCAGAATCTATAATAAATGTGATCCGGAGTACTAGAGGAAAATAGCTATCTTTTCGGAAAACACTGAAGCCGTGCCAGATCCTCCGTGCAGTTGTCTGAGTTGTGAATTGTGTCGATCCTCATGGATACAGATGTTTTCCTGGACTTCCTAGCGCCACAGTCAACCAGTAAATCTGGGGTTGGCCTGCTTGTTGTGATTGTGAGTCCTAGGTGTGTCACAGGCTCTTCACCAAGTCAGGGTTATTAATCAAAGCTGACTCCCTTGTATTGATCAGAGCTCAAATGGTTGGATTCCGTGGCACCCTGTTCATATATTGCTGTTTAATTTGCAGCCACTCTGCGTGCACTCTATCTAAGCGACAACGATTTTGAAATCCTGCCTTCAGATATTGGGAAGCTCACAAAGTTGCAGATAGTAAGTAATTTATCTAAATTCTTAGAAAATCAATTCACTTCTGCAGCCCTCGGAGGAGTGGAATCAAGTCAATTTGAGCAGGAGTAAGGTTTGTTTTGCAGGAATGAACTAGCGCCCCTGCTTCTGCTTCTTGTTTAGCCACAGACACTTTTAAATGAATTGAAAAGATTGAGCCTTGAAGGAAGAGAGGGCACTGGGCGAGCGTGTGAGTTTCTGTTGAGTACCTCTTTATGACAAATTGTTTTGACAGTTCCCTGTTTTCGTGTATTTAGCTCAGCCTCAGGGATAATGACCTGATCTCACTGCCTAAGGAAATCGGGGAGCTGACCCAGCTGAAGGAGCTCCACATTCAGGGGAACCGCCTGACTGTTCTGCCTCCAGAGCTAGGTAAGGTTGCTCACCAACAGTGCTGGGTTGAGTTAGAATTATCCCAGTGCGGCAACTGTGGCCAGCCTCTCTCCTCTCCATGGTGCTCACTCTCCACTCCCTCAGGCATCCAGTTCTGATCAAGTTAGGACGTTTGTCATTGGCCAGAGCCCAGGTATATGGATTGACTTTGTGATACAGCTCCAGGGAACAGCATCTCAGAAATTGCTGATGGGGGGTGGCCTGAGACAGGGTAGTGTAGCTTAGTAGTAAGAACTTCCTTTAGAATGCCTTGTGTCTAAGCTTAGTAAGCTTCCTGGGTTCTCACTGGGTTAGTTATAGCTTTTATCAATGCAGTATTCTTATCTCATAGGCTTGTTTTTGTTGTTGTTGTTGTTCCCTGAAATTTTTCACCAGCTAGATAAACCATATTTTTTATAGCTACCTGAAAAATGCCTTTTTCCAGTGTTTCTGCCCTGATGTCATCTCCAGTGAGAATTGTTAAATGTGCACTTACTGATAACTCTTTGGTCCCATTTCTACTAATTTCAGTTCCCTGTGTGGCCCCAGGTAGGTGTGTGGCCACCTTCTCTTGTGACCTCTGAACCCACAGTTCAGTTTCTCTGCTGAGGTGATACTGCCTTCTGCAACAATCTCATGAGTGGCATAAACTTAGAACACTAGCTTTGGGGAAATGGAGGGAGGGTCACCCAGGGCCACACAGTGAGACTCTTTCTTCCTTTTTTTTTTTTAACATTTTTATTTTATATTAATCACAGGTTATGTACTTTGTATTCCAGCCATAGCCCATTCCTGCATTCCCTCCCTATACCCTCCATTCCTCCCTCATCTCCTCCCTGCCCCTCTCCAAGTCCACTGATAGGGGAGGACCTCCTCCCCTTCCATCTAACTCTAGCTTATCAGGTCTCCTCAGGACTGGCTGCAATGTCCTCTTCAGTGGCTTAGCAAGGCTGCTCCTCCCTTGGGGGGCGGGGAGGAGGGTGGAAGAGCCAGCCATTGAGTTCATGTCCAAAATAGTCTCTGAGACTCTTTCTTAAACAGATACAATAAAACTAGGAAGTTCACTGATGTTTCATTTCTTCTATTCTTTGAGCCACCCAGCTTTGTTGGACTCATACTCTCGATTATTTGGTTCTCAACACCAAAATAGCACAACAACAAAACCCCCTAAAACAAAACAAGTATCTGTTGGAGAAAGTCATTTTACACATAGGACTGGTGGTTTTCAAAGGCCAACTATTACAAATGAGAATATAAGATACCATGAGAGTAAGGGCATTTTCACACCTCACTCTACCCTTCTTGCTAACCCTATGCCTGCTGGAAGGTATTGAATGAACACCCAATGAATGAGTTAATGAAGGGACAGCTTTGGATACTAAGGTGTTAGGAGGGTCTCATGCACTGTTTGGCTTCTGTCTAGTGTTGTATCTCTAGCACAGAGACTATCAGCCACAAGTCAGATGTTTCCTCGCCATGTGTGGCTCCTGGTTGTCACACTGGAATCCATAGTTGTGAATCAAAATGTTGGGTGAAAGATGAGCTGGGGCCTGGAGAGATGGTCCATCAGTTCAGAGTATTCCTGCTCTTCTAGTGGACTCAGGTTTGGTAACCAGCACCCATGTCCGATGGCTCACAACCACCTGTAACTGCAGCTACTGGAAACCCAACTTTTTTGCGGTAGCCTACGTACGTTTGGCATACCCTCATACAGACACAGGAATACACTTAAAAAAAAAAAGAAAAACACTTGATTTCCTGGCCTGCACACCACTCATCCCCACCTTACCATCTCCTTCAGCCCCTTTGTCGGAGTTAGGAGGATTGACTTTGTTTTATGATTTTGAGGGCTCAAATGTAACTCAGCGCCTTTTCTTTACTGATTCACAAAGAGTCGAGTTTTGCTTTGGAAGGAACAAATCATAGGAGCAAATAAAAATTTTGTTGTTGTTGTTGTACATACTTGTAAACCTAGCAGTTGAGATGCTAAAATCGAGTCACAGGTTCCAGGCCAGCCCAGGCTTAATAAGTCTCTGTGTGAGATCTTATCTGATGCTGTTTAGTGAAAATTTTCTATGATGAGAAAATCTTCCCAAAGAAAGACTTGGGGCAGTTGTTGTTAACCAGGAATTTTAGCACTAGCAATACTTGGGGACTTTTTACAGAACATAAGTAACCCTCCTCCTCCCACACTATTGAATCAAAACTCCATGTGTGAGACATGCCCTCGTGTAACAGGATGAAGCTCGCTTAGCACTTCTGACGCGCATCTTCAGATAGTGTGATTAGTAAAAATGGAAAAAGTAAATATGCATTTGGTTGCCACTTTACTTTCTTTTCCAGTTCTTCAGGCAGTATGGAAATATAAGCAGTTCTTCAGTTGGGTAATTTACTAGAAAAGTGCCTCATCGAAACCAGAATGGGCCTATCTGTATATTTTATACCGTATTCCTTTTTCCTTTTATGTAAATATTCTATGCCATTTCTCTGATATTTCTTTTAAGCTATCTAAGAGCAACTTGTATATATTTTTTACTTAGGAATAAAATTGAAGAGTCTTTCCATGACTTTATTTTTGCTAGCCATACCTAAAAATGTTGGTGTTTACATCTGCCTCATAGTCTTTTTTATTTTTCCTCTGAAGTGAATACTTTCGTTTGAAATATGCAACAAACTTGGAAGCCTTAGTTAACGAATCTAAAATTAAGATGAAGACTCTGGGTTACCTGTTTCTGAGTGGTGGTTATGTTAAAAGCCAAGGGCAGCATACAGGCTGGTTAAAAAAAAAATAGATAGATAGATAGATAGATAGATAGATAGATAGATAGATAGATAGATAGGTAGGAAGGCCTTGGATGCCAGGGCACTCTCTGATAAGTACTTTTCCATGCAGTCATAATGATGAACAAGCCTTTTAGAGATGGAGACATGAGGCTTAGGGAGGGGTGACGTGTTTGTATGGACACAGCTACTGAATCACAGTGGCTGTACTTGAACCTATCAGTCTCTCCTCCAGGCCCACATTCCTGACCACAGTGATGGGCTCCTACACATCCATATGGCAGGAAGAAAATTCCTAGACATGTACTTCTGAGTAGGAACCAAGATGGTAAGGAGGAAGGTTGAGACAGTAAGACCTGTTACATGGCAGGCTTTGCTGGTCTAGGAGTGAAGCTGGAATACTAGACAAAGTGTGCCTGAGATGGGCTTTGCAAAATGACTTGCAAGTTTGTTGTTTCGTTCCAAGCCACTTACATTGTCTGTGCAGTTCTCATCTCCCAGCGAGCAAGCACCACAGTAGGAGTGGCTTCCCTTTGTACATGTGATGCCTAGTGACCCCCAAAGCCCCTTCTCTCATTCAGCTCATCTTCTCTGTCTCTGGCTGAAGGTTTGCCCCTGGGTATGTTTTACCCTGTGTATGGTGATTTCCTTTATCGTATGTATTGTTTACATATTGGAATAGGCAAGGTAAGTGCTCCTGAGGTTTTGTGAAAATTCTTTCAAATAAAGCTAGAGTTTATAATTGGAAACCTATTGGTGAGAGAATTTCAGCCTATCAAAAGAATCCAGATGAGTTCTGACTTGTCAGATCCAAGGACATGAAGGAACACAGCAAAATGAAAAGCAGGGGCTTGTTTGGAATTCTATGACTTTTCTTTTCCTTGCATATGTCATTTAGATTGTGTCTCTGGCTTCTAAACAGTATAAAACACTCGCTTCCAACTCCGTCTATATACCCTGTAATGGCTTTAATGAGCAACATCACTCAAGACTGATGGTGTGAACACTTAGTACCCAGTCTGTGGTACCATTTCAAGCTCTGAAGCCTTTAGTTGGTAGAGCCTTGCTGCAGAACTAGACTGTGGAGGGGAGGGGTGTCTTTGATGGTTTCAGTCAGTCTTCCCATCCAGCTGTATCTGCTTCTTAGTCTGTTACCGTGTAACTGCCATTGCCATTGTTGTGAATTGAAATCCCTCTGAGACCAAGAGCCAAAATAAGCCTTTTATCCCTTAAGTAGTTTTTGTCAAGTAATTTTTCAGCGTGATGCAAAAGTAACTAATAGATATCACTAGAGTAATAGCTATAAATTGAAATGAACTGCTCATTCATTTATTTGCTCATTCAAGAATTTATTAATTTCCGTTTTTAGGCCAGTTTATTTTTTTAATTCTGAGAGACTTGCCTTCCCAAGAAGTCAACAAGTATTTATTAAGCCCCTGTTTTGCATATTTGCTAGGGATAATAAGAGAGAACAATCCATATGGAGTGGTTGTTCTAAAGGGGGTACAGTAAAAGGTAGGAGGGAAGGAATGGAAGGAAACAAATAATCAACAGACAAAGACACAGAAAGCTGGGTAGGTGAATAGAGATTATGTAACAGGAGGTGTCAGAAATCAAGCCTGAGCAGAGTGATGGGTGACAGCAGGAGAACTTTGAGAAACCTTCACCCATAGTGCATTTGCTTATGGAGGGAAGGAGCCTTCCAGGCAGAGGAAGCAGCTGGAACCAAGGTCCTTGTATGGCTCCTGTGGGGAAAATAACTTGAAAAGTTGTGTAAATGTAATAAAAGTCGTGAGTGGGGAAATAGGTAAGAGAAGATAAGTTTAGAGGGTATTAGTTACCTTTTAACTGCTGAGATAAAATACCATGACGGGAGAAAGGGCTTATTTAGTTTACCCTTCCAGAGGGTCAGACTCCATAATGACAGGTATCGTGGCACAGAGGCAGGGACAGGAGGTTGGTAGATCACATTTTTCAAATCTACACACAGGAGGCAGAGAATGAACAGGAAGTAGGGCAAAGCTAAAAATCTTCACACCTGTTTCCCAGTGTCTTGCTCCTTCCACCCAGCCTCTACCTTCCTGTAACAGCGCCACCAGTTGGAAGCCATATATTACATATATTAAAATACAGGAAACCTTGGGGGGCTATCCCTCATTCAGACCACCACAGAGGGAAGTTGAGAAAAGCATGTCAGAACACTAGCTTTTCCTCCAAGTGAGTTGGTTCCACAGATAACTCTAGCTCAAAAGTTCTCAAGCTATAGGTTGTGACCCCTTTGCAGGGGGTCACATATCAGAATCCTACCTATGGGGTGCTTACATTACAATTCATAATGACAGGTAAGAAGTAGCAATGAAGTAGCAATGTTCTAGAGCAACAAAAGTATAAGGGTGAATTTTTTAAGTGTCTGGAATAGGCTTTCCAATTTGCTGGCACCTATATTTAGTGAAGCCCCTTCTAGAACCCCAGAGATCATTGAACGCCTGTAGCGTGAACTATTTTACAGACATGCAGAGACAAATGCCTTTAAGATTGAAGCCCAGGACGGAGACATTTCAGGTGACAATAGTTTAACTCACTTAAACCTTCTGTCCCCACCTTGATGACCTTGATGAGGAGAGCCACCTGTGAATCACTTGCCACATCAGTTGAGTCTCTCATCTATATTGTTTTCGTTAGTTCACCAGAATCATTACCCAAGCTGGTCATTGTTTAATTATCTCTGGTCAAGTGAAAACAAACACATTACCTAACGTGCACTGTGTTTTAAAATATACTTTTTCAGTAAAAGTTCTGTTTTATTTTCTTATATTTAATTTAACGTTTTTGGGATGAGGCTTCACGATAGCTTAGGCTGGCCTCACAGTCAGCTTCTATAGTGCTGATTAAAAAGGAATTTTAATATCATAAAAAATAATTATCCTGTTATTTACTAGATACTTAGATGGCTTCAGCTATTTAGTTTATCAAGTGCTCTGGGTAGAGGCTAGTTTAGAGGATAGTTAAAACTATATAATAGACACCCTTCATTAATTTTAAACTTCCTTGTAGAAAATGCCAAGATTGTCCCTTGAGACCTGAATGAACTCATGTCGATTCTTCTGTCTCGCCTGGTGTATCTCTGCCACTGTTGCTATGCATGTTTGAGTTGGAAAATCATGCTGTTACTCTCTGACTTGGGTTCTAGTCCTCTACAGAGAGTGAGGCAGTGTAGGCACCTGGCAAGCATTCACCCGTGGGGTTCCATCCACTGACTCCTGCGTTACCCTCATTAGCATTCTTTTGTTCTATTTATTTTCTTTATGTCCTGTAGAAGAGGCAACAGCTGATTAAGGCCTTGATGCTCCTGTAGGAAGCCTGCAAAAACAAACAAACAATCAACTAAGGCATATATGTTCCTGAGGAGCCTGACAAAGGGAATTTGGAAAGACAAAGTATCTTAATTTGATTCTGAAATGTGCCCACAGGCTTATGTGTTGAATAGATCTATTTTATATGGAGATTGACTCTAGATTTATTCTCTAGAAGGCTGGTGCCATTTTGAAAGCTGTGGAACCTCTTCAGGGGTTGGTGAAGTTGGGGCATGGGGGCCCTCACTTGTAGTCCCTGGCTGTGTCACCGCTCTGCTTCCTGGTCCTCTTCTACCACCATGACCTCCATTTGGCCTTTCCTTATCATGGTGGACAGAGAACTTCCAGAACCATGAGTCTTTTCTCTGCTTAGTTATTGCTGTGGTATTTGTCAGAGTGACACATGCGTAGGTAAGTGGGTGGAGGTTTTCTGAGATGAGCCAGGGAGAAGGGAGAAGAAAGGAGATGAGACGAGAGAGCCTAGAAGTTCCTGAGCACCTGTTTATGTTGACATCATTTATGTGCTAAGTATTTTCTTGTTTAAAAATTGTTAGTTTTTCTGTATTGCTGTGAAGAATACATAATATAAGAAAACTAATATTTATTTAGTATGTAAATGTCTCCACTCAATATTTTTATTCATATTATTTTACTTAAACTCTTAACAACCTGGCAAAATTGGGGTCCTTCTTCCTATTTGATGAGTGAGTAGCAGAATGTTGCTTTAGGAGCAACATTGCGTAGGTTGAATGATATACTGAGTACCCATGGAAGGTGTTATAATTTAAATTGGAAATGAATATATTTGAGCACTTGGTCCCTGGATGGTGGCATTGTTTGGGGAGTCTGTGGACATGAGTGCTAGCTGGTGAAATTGGGTCACAAAGAACAGGCATTGAAGGTTATGTCCAGTCTGGGTCTAGCCTGCTCTTGATGCTTTCTGCTCAGCCACGATGTGAGAAGCAGCACCCACAAGGCTCCTGCTGCTAAAGACATTGCTGCTTCTGCTATTATGCCCTCCCCTCCATGTTAGACTGTGTCATTCAGAACTGTGAGCCCAATTAAACCTCTTCTCCCTTAAGTTGTTTCATTCAAGTACTCTGCCTTGGCCACAAGAAAAGTAAACACAGAGAGCCAGGACCTGGCATATGGAAGCCGGGCCACTGTGTGTGGTAAGTTCACCAGCTTAAGAAACGACCTTTTTGCTTTATGCCTTTGTAGGACAGAATAGTATATAGATTGGTCTACATAATGAACATATTGTTTTTAAAAGCTCTACAGATAAACAAAGATACATAATGTAAAAGACCTACCGCTAAGTCTTGTGAAATGATTGGCATGTGGCTGAGAGACATATCACCAAGCAGCAAAGGCTGGTCCATTTCTATTTTTCTTTCAAATTTGTTAATTACATCTCTCTCACTCTGTGTGTGTATGTGTGTGTCTGTGTCTGTCACTGGTCTGTCTGTGTGCATGCACATAAGTGAAGGTTCCTGAAGAGGCCAGAAGGGGGCGTCTGGACCTGGAGTTACAGGCCGTTTTAGCTCCACACAGAGGTTCTGGGAACTAAACTCAGTCCTGTCCTCGGCAAGAACAAGTGCTCCTAACAACTGACCAATCTTTCCTGGCCCTGCAAAGGTTTTCTTTCTGCCAAAAGCCATGTCACTTGTATAAGTACAAATCTGGTTACTCACATCTTAAAGCTTTAAAAAACAACTTAATAGAATTACACAATACCTTAATTTTTAACACAAATATCTCTATTTTCCAAGTTGTCTCCCAAACACAATCTCAGTTCTGTGTGTTCTGGAAGGAGAGCGCTCTGGCCTCTTTGTAAGATTGACTCCAAAATGGACCGTGATTTGCTCCAAATTACATTATTGATGTAGTTTATTTTTCAGAGAACCTGGTTTTTAGTTTAGATCTCTTGATTTCAAAAGTAAGTGTTGCTCCTAGTAATTTGTAGACATGTTGATATTGAGCCAGTGAGGAGGAATAATATCACATTAAATGACAGATTGTAATGACCCAAATATATTCCCTAATTTTATTAGAAAAAAAAAAGAATGTAAAAGGAATGATTTTTTTTAAATTATTTTATTTTATTTTAATGTTTTTTGCCAAACTTTAATTTTGACTTATATGGTACTGCTGGCTGGCTCTTCTACGTTATTCCTGTGGTAATGTATCTTTCACCAGACTTCACACACACACAAAAAAAGCCATGTTTCATATCTTTTGATTCCCCATGGCCTTTAGTTGATAATCAAAAATGACCCCCTCTCAAGCCTCCTCCATGATATTTTTTAACAAGTCCCATTTTATATATTCTGTTCCAGTGAATCATTGGCCCCAGAAAATGCTTTAAGCATGGACTTTTAAAACTGCTAAGTGAGCTGTATTTCTACCTGGTGAGTTAGTGCCGTCAAGGGGGTGGGAAGCCATGTCATATCAAACATTTCCGCCGTGCGGTATAAATTTCAGGAGGCATGTCAGGTTCAGTGTGATTGAACACGTGCATCAATCTGTGTTAGCACCAGCTGGGAAAGCTTGCCACTGTTTGCAGTGGGCATCCTTTGATTTAATAGGACACTAAATGTGTTCTTGCCCTGGGAGAAATGCTGGCAGTAACCAAGCTCCCAGATTTAATTTTTTGTTATTCCACAGGCCTGTCTGTAAGTACAGTTCTCATAGCCTGAATACATACATAATGTTTCACAGTTATGTGGCATCTTTGTTCAAGGCATCCCCTGTATCTTACTCCTGGCGGAACCACAACAAGAAAGGTGAAGTTAGGCCCAGTTTGACCTCAGATAGTATTACAGATGTGAGTGTGAACATGGTGGGATACCAGAGTTGGGAATGGACTAGAATGGGATGGCTTTCTTCTTCTCCTTCTTCTTCTTCTTCTTCTTCTTCTTCTTCTTCTTCTTCTTCTTCTTCTTCTTCTTCTTCTTCTTCTTCTTCTTCGTGTTGTCAACACCAAAGATCTAGTAATGAAACCCAAACTCCTCTTAATCATGACTCATCACGGATCAGCTTTTTAAAAAAAATCTTTTAAAAAAGATTTCTTTATTTATTATTTATACAATATTCTGCTTGCATGTGTGCCTGCAGGACAGAAGAGGATACCAGACCTCATTACAGATGGTTGTGAGCCACCATGTGGTTGCTGGGAATTGAACTCAAGACCTTTGGAAGGACAGCCAGTGCCCTTAACCTCTGAGCCATCTCTCCAGCGCCACAGATCAACTTTTAAGATTATGTTTTTGTAGACCTTTCTGTAACTGTTCATGTGTTCAAAATAGTTCTAGTTTCCTACAGTGACTAGTCCAGGATGAGTTGGAGGCACTGGCCTGCAGTGCTAATGAGAAAGGCTGGGCTTTTACTAGGCCTCAGTTATAACCTCCTTGGACAGCCATATCCAATCTTCTCATACTAGTTTTTGTATAGGGTGTGTTTTTATGTCTGCTGGTTTTAGGGAACATTAGTAAGTGAAGCATTTTTTTTCTCTCTGATAACAAAAACCTTTGAAAATTTGAGTTTCTTTTACTCAGATTTTGACTTCTTACCAATTTCCTTTTTTTTCTTCTTACTTTTTCTTCAGTTTGATATATTTGTTTGTTGTTTGTTTTTAGCTCTGGGTGAGAAGTTAGATTTCTTTTTTGATGCCTCTTCTAAAATAAGCATTTAGAAATATAAACATTTCCCTTATTACTGTATTAGCTGTATGTCACATGTTAAGTATTTTCATTGTCTTTTAGCTTAAAATAGTTTCTAATTCCCCTCTGATTCCTTCTTTGACCTTTTAAGTTATTTCAAAATTGAGAATTTTCTAGACTTTGGCTATTTCTGAGTTACAGACTTACAGTGTTGCAGAATTTCTAGCCCGCATCTTTTTAACCCTTAAAATGTGTTGATTAATCTGTTTTGCAGTCTACTATATAGTAGACAACATGTGTGTATGTCCATCTGTTTTTAATTAATTTATTAAGCAAGGTCTCATGTAGTCCAGGCTGTTCTCAAACTTCCTACGTAGACAAGGATGTTTGGACTTCTCATCTTCCTGCTTCCCTCTACTGTTGCTGGGCTTGAAGGCACCGCTGCACCCAGTTTATGTGGCACTGGGGTGGATTCCAGGGCTTTCTGAATGCCTGGCAAGCACACTATGGTCCGAGCTCCATCCTTGGCCCTGAACAGTGTGACACTGAGAACATGGACTCTGCTGTCTTCCTTTGCAGGCAGTTAAGCTTTTTGCCAGCGAGGAGTTACTTTACTTAGGAGCAAGTTCATTCTTTTAACGCTACTATTGTAGTAGAAAGTATGGTCCACTAGGTGTACTGGGTAGCCTCACTACCTAGAAATGTCTGCAGGAGAAAACAAAGATGAAGATGGGATTTCCCCAGTGTGTCTCCCTCTTCTTATGGGTCTAGTCCTGAGCTGCAGCATTCCTGATCTAGAAGAACTTACAGCATGATTGTCTGGCTTTACTTCATGTTTCTAAGGCTTGATTATGCATACAAGATTACCCTATTCCTCAGACTTCCTCCATATGGCCATGTTTACAGTGAGGTCTCTGCGTTCAGGATGATCTGGACATGGTTGCTGATTCTCTGCAAACTCTGGTAATGGTTCAGTTACATCTCTCTGGAGTTGTTCCCCCCTGGCGCTTTTCATTTTGCTTTCATAGATTTGAGGACACTTGAACTAGACGTCAATGTTGTTTGCTCAGTGACTCGTGGAAATCCTTCTGTGGCTCCCCCCCCCCCCCCCCCGTAGCTCCTTTCTTCCTGCTTCCGCTATAGACACATTGTGATTTCTGTTCTTTCAAGTCCACTGTATCATCTTGTTTGGTTTCTCACTTCAGGTTTAATTACCTAGAAGTGTGTGTGGGAGAAAGCAGTGATGAAGATGGGATTTCCCTAATGTGTCTACCTCCTCTTATGGGTCTAGTCCTAGATATCTTTTCTGATATCTAGAAGCACTTAATAGCATTATTGTCTAGCTTTACACATTGAGCCTAGATGCAGAAACCTAGACTCATTTTGATACCTGCCCATTGGAGAACAATAACCTAGTGGTACCTGTTCAGCATAGCTTCAAGAAGTTAGATTTTCAACGATGCATTTACTGGCAGTGTTTCTTAGCAGACACAGAAGGGCACATCTCGAATCATAATGCTTAAGTGTATCTTTTGAAACCATTTCCCTCTTATGTCTTAAACACTCAGAATAATCTCTGGGTCTTAATTGCATTTGATGTCATCTCTTCACCATCGCGTCTAAGACTGTATTAGCTTTCCAAGTTCCGTTGCGCTACAACCCAAGTGGCTTAAAGAACGGAAGCTGGTCTCTCTCCCTATTGTGCAGGCTGGAGGTCTGTTACCGAGGGCTGGGTCGTCCTGAATGTTGGTTGTAAAGGAAGGATCTGTCCTGTACCTCCTTCCTTCACCCATGGAAGTTCCTTTCCTGTGTCCTCTCCACCCTGTGTCTTCACAGCCACCTTTCTATCTACCCAATGTCTTCCTCTCCTCTGGATACCATGGAGACTGGGTTAATGTCCACTCATAGGACATTGTTTGAAATGAATCACCTCCATAAAATCCCGGTTTGCAAATACACATTCTGAGATACTGGGCCTTATATAAATTTTTTGGGAGAGGACCTAGCCAGTTCTCACCTGTCTTATTTCATGCCCTTTGATGTGCTGTCATTCATTTAGTCCCTTTAATTCTTACAGCTACTGCTGTATCTTAAGCCATTATTGTTAATTGTCAGAAGATGTTAATTCTGTTGAGAAACCCATGAAGCCAGAGTACATTTCCACTTAGGAAGTTTTGTGAGGTATTTGGGAACTATTAAAGTACCCTGTAATTACCCATGGAAACTTCAGTATAACATTTCTCTCCCTAACAGTTCTGTTTTAACTTTTTGTTTTAGGTTCTTTTAGCCAACTAGTAGCCCACTGCCCCTCATGTAAACCTCTCAGACTTTTCTCTGGATTCATGTGCAGTACACAAATGAAGGTTAGTAATGGAAATGGAGCCCCATACATGAATGCATTGTGCTGAAGGAGAGCTGCAGGAAGGGAAATACATCACCCCCTTGATCCCTTCTCTTTCAAATCCAGTTCATAGAGTAATGTAGTAGATGGTCATATATTAAGCTTAAAAAGAAGTTGGCTTTACTCTTGCATTTAAAAGGTTATGTGCTGCAATGTAAGACAAATAAATCACAATTCACTACAACAACTGGGTGGCCGTCAGTTACATAAATTGCCAGTGAAACACTAAATCTGTCACTTTGTGTGTTCTGACCATTTAGCAATTGGAACAGTGTTAAGAGAGCGCTGACTGGAAACCACAGAAGCAAACGTAGTGGCACATGCAATTAGCAAGATCAATGGTCAGTGTTAAAGGTTCATTGTTTGGTCATTTCAGTTGACTGAGTCGAGTGAAAGCAATTGCTATCCCAAAGCCTAGGCTAGCTGTAATTTGTTGAAAGAGGATGCAGAAAATGACTTAACCAACTTGACATCCGAGAGAATATGCTCCTAGCACAGTGTCTAAATGACGGTGCTTGCTTGCATGATCATAGGTGGGGGTGAGAGATTATTTACTTGAGCATGGGCAATTTACCAGTCGCTTCCACTGAATATGGCTCCTTTTCTCCTATCAATTATTAACAGTCTATAGCTTCCTAGGGAGGTGGTGGTGGTAGTGCTGTGTGTGTGTGTGTGTGTGTGTGTGTGTGTGTGTGTGTGTATGAATGAAATTTTCTGGTCTTTGTTGCTTTAACAGTTCTTTGAATACTAGTTCATTACAAATTTGTATGTTTTCTTGCCTGTTGGATTGACCGCTGTCAGTTTAGTCATGATGTTGACTGCAGTGATGTGGCATCTTAAAGTTTTACTTAAAGTTAAAACTTAAAGTTCTACTAGGTAGCACTGTCTTGTCTGTCATTGCCTTGGATCTTTCATGAGTCTGGTCAGCTAGGGGGCTTGATTGTCAGGTGAGTGCTCTGGTTGTGAATAAGTTCCCCCAAAGTTTGTGAGTTAGGAAAGCAAAAGCTCTCAATTCATATGGACACTGGTGGTGTGTGACGTGGAGCCCACGAGAAGTAAGTACGGTTGGATGAGATCGTGTGGATCTTGATCACTAGATGGGATTAGTGGCTTTATGGAGGAGAAGAGAAGAGGAGGAGGAGGAAGAGGGAAGGAAAAAGGAGGAAGGAAAAGAAGAGGTAGCATCAGCAACAGACATCCTTGCTCTGTACCTGTGTAGTGCTCTCTGCCATCAATGAAGTGAGAAGGCTCCACTACACATGCACGTCTTGATCTGGGCCTTTCCAGCTTGCAGAATGGTGACAGAAAACACTTATCTTCGCTATAAGATAAACCTATGGTATTGTGTTATCCAGCAGCAGAAACTAAAATGTGAGATCTGGGATCTCACTTGTGCATCTGTGCGCGTATATTGCTGTTGATGAAGGCACCATGTTTGTTCCAGTTTTTTTTCCACTTTGTTTCTCTTCCTTTTCAGGGTTCCTTGAGCCCTGCTCATGTAGTGGTTCCTTCAGAAGATGTCACAAGTTATATCTCATGTGCACAAGCTATTTGTTTATCTATTTATTTATTTATATACCCAGGCTTTGTCCATGTTTTTGCTTAATTCACATTTCTAGTGACTCATTGGTTAAAGGAATGTTCACAGTTAAACCCAGACCCAAAAAGCAAAGCAAGTGGTGTCAAGGAGAGGATGGGCTGATTGGAGCTATTTTAGTAAACCGTGTTTGACATAAACAACGCGTTAATGCCCTAAAGGAAGAAGGAAGAATCTTTGACTCAAATCCTATTTTAAAGCCTTTGTAGAATCCTTCACCCTTATGTTTTGATTATCCCAAAGGTTTCCTATCTTTTTTGTTTATTTTTATTGTTGCTTTTTGAGACAAGGACCCACCGGATGGCCCCAGTAATTACCATGTAGCCCAAGCCATGATAGTCAGCCTATAGCTCCAGCTAACATCTACTTCTAAGCCCCCTGTCTCAGCCTTCTGAAGATTGGGATTACAGGTGTGCATAACAGCAGCCAGTGCTTTCTGAACATTCTTCCTGGGGATTATCGCTGGGAGAGGGAATCAAAGAGATAGCTGCTGTGCACCTAGCTCTTTTCTGCTGTCTGGCATTCATTTTCCCACTACCTACAGCTTTGTGTCAGTAGCTGGCATATGGACTAAACCCATTAGCCCACCCCCTTCTTCTCTCTCCCTCCCGCTTTGTCTGTCTGTCTACTGTCTCTCTCTCTCTGTGTCTGTTTTTTGTGTGCATATGTGTACATGTGTGCATTCAGGCTCATATTTGTGTGGTGACCAGAGATCAATGTTGATTGAAGCTCTATGCTCTCCATCTGACATTTTAAAGATAGAGTTTCTCACTCGACCTGCAGCTCACTGGTTCCTCTAAACTGACTTCCAGAGTAAAAGGATCCACGTGTCTGCATTTGTCCAGCACTGGAATTACCCAGCTTCTACATGGTTCTGGGGCTCGGAGCTCACATGCCTATGCTTTCTGAGAACAAATCCCTGTACTACTGAACCATCTTCCTGGCCCTTCCACTAACTTTTCTCTTCTGAAAACACCAACAGTTAAGGTAGCCACTGTTAAGCGAATTGCAGTGTAACAGGAGACTAATTTGGAAGTATATTTCAGGTGTTGTAATATCACTAATAATGTCTTATAGCCTCCTGTAAAAGTCAAAGCATATGTATTTGCACACTTTCTGTGCCAAGATAAAAATAAATTCATTTTACTCCGCTTTTTGTAATATGAGGCAACAACTAGCATAGATTTTGTCAATAGTTCCTTAAAGCTTGGAACAGCTTAATAAATGGAAGGAGCCATTGAAGAGGGCATTGTGATTCTTTGCCAGAGCCCATTTAGCGAGGCTCCCAGAACATGGTTTTTGGGGTTTCTTGTGGTGTTCTGTTGCTGTATCAGTGTATGTTTGTTGCTGCAGCAGACTGTCTGAATTTAGTGGTGGTGGTGGTAGTGGTGGTGGGAACTAGTTAATTTTCTTACAGTTCTGGTGGTAAGTTCAGAAGCCAGTGCCACTGAGCTCTAGTCAAGGTGTTTCACGTCAGCAGCATAGTGTTTGCTGATGGCTTTCCCTACACGGTAGGTCCATGCCTCATCCTCCACTCCAGCAGGCTGGACTCTGCAGGGCTCTGCTTACTTCAGGATCATATTTCTGCTGAGATTTGGTTCTGGGTTTGATTCAGAATGTAGGTGTACATATGACAGATTTTTATTATTCATATTGGGAAGAAATGAAATTTATATTGCTTGCTTCCCTCATTCTATATATTCATATTATGATTAATAGCTTTTGACACAAAATTATTTTGACATATGAGTCCGTGGTGACGTATTTTGACAACAGCAATGTCATGCATTTAGCTTTTCTTACAGGAGTAGGTTACAGGGATTACTAGCTCCATATTCTGTACCTAAGTCATCAACCAAAGATGTCATGTCCAGAAATATCACCAAAATGTCAACCACAGAAATCGCTTTCAAACCATCTCTGAGCAGCTTTGACTCTTCCTTCCGTGCAGTTCTGAAATGTGAAATTGGTTAAAGACGGGCAGGCCTTAAGTTATTTCTTTCCTGGCACAGACGCCAGATGGATGCTGAACGACATCCAGTTCTTCGTTTTCTTTTGGATAGTTTTTTGAGTTTGTGGTGGTGGTTTGGATCCTTATCAGTACGTCCTTCCTCCCCCAGCCCCCATAGCTCCCTACGGCTCCCCACAGCTCCCCACAGCCCAGCAGCAGCCTGGTTGCCTTGGTACCTGTTCCTGAAGGCTGTCTTGCAGCAAAATGTGGTTGTTTAAATAGCACGACTTGTCATCTAAAAGTAGAAGTAATTAACACGACACCGTTTGGCTAGGAGTGTCTTGAATTCTGTCTTAAATTCTTATTTTGTCACTTCACTGTTTACTCACGGCGCCATGGGAGGTTTCAGGGTGGGTTCCCAAGGAAAGAGGCAGAGTGAGGCATGTGAAAATGCTCCCTTAGGGTCTCCTGGAATTTAGGCTCAAACTGATGGCCCTGGGTTGATAGATGTTCTACTGCTGTTGGTTCCTCATATGATTCATGGTCCTTACCTGTGCATAGCTGTGGTCTGCCTCTGAACAGCTGTGCTGTCGCCAAGGCAAAAGAAATTTCTGCTGGTTTGTGTTCGAACTTCAACTGGCCCAAAACACTTTTTTTTTAAACCTTGGAAAATGAAGGATATTGATTTCCAATTTAGCAGAAAAGGAGAATAATATGCTTTGGGTGGATATATATTTATTTACCTCCATCCAGAAAATTAGAGGGCCAAATAATTATATGAAAATGTGCACCCATGTGGAACGTCTTCACTTTCTGCCCAGGTGAGTGGACTCTCAAGTTCCAGACAGCTGTCTTTGCAGGTAGGAGGCACCTCATGCTCCCTGCCTGGTTGGGGTCTCTGAGAAGGCATTGTGTTGTAAAAGAATCTGTTAATTAGCAGCTTGAAAAGCCTTCCTCATTAACTGGGGATGCAGTGTAGAGAGAACACTGTGGAGTTCAAAGTGCTGGTTTGATAACAGGAAAACAACTTCAGGCACCAGAGTATGTCATCTTGTTTGTAAGGCAGGTTGCACACAACCCCTTTCCACCTGGTAGGTCTTGTTCAGTCATTAGGGAATTTGACTTCCTTTGAAACTTTGGTTTACTTCTTCCACTGGATACAGACTTAGCAGAAGAGGGTTTCTTTTCCATATTAACCATCTTAGGGGTTTTGTTTGTGTGTCTGGATTTGTTGTTGTTGATAGAGTAGGGAGGAAAGGGGCAACAAAGGAGGGAAACTATTTGTTTTATTTCTGTTTGTTTGAAAATTTCAGGTACACATACACTCACATCAAATTCTGGGAATTTCAACCTCATTATTCTCTCTCATCTCTTCTTCCCCTTCTTTTTCTTTCACTGAGACCTTCTAAACAGGTTCTTTCCTTCTTAGGTATTCTTTTTTCCTTTTGGCCTACTAAGTTTAATTATGTTTAAATATGTTTCATATGTTTGCATGAGCACCAGCGGGAGTCATTTACTAGAACACCCTCTCCCCCAGCATCCCATTAACTGCTTGCAGTGAGCATAGCAAAACTCGTGCGATGTGAAAGTAAGGGGGCAGAAAGACTATTCAGTTTTGAACTCACTAAGTCAATTTGGAAAAATGCTGTATTGCTATCATACAAATAATGTATGTTATTTTATAGATTTAAAGAATTAGAAAGCTAACAATTGTTCACTCAATATCTTATCACCCCAAGTAACCGTTATTTATATTTTGCTGATTAATACCTAATAAGTGTCCAGGCAGAGGATGATCAAGTGGTAGACATTATTTAAACCAATAAATTATTTAATTTAGTAAATCCCACTTAAATTTAATAAAGGAAAACCAAATGAACAAATTTCAAAAATTTTACTACTTGGCCAAGAAAAATTGGCATATTAATTCCCAAAACATTAAAGACAGAATTCTAGAATATTGAATTACAATTTCATTTCAAATTGTATTTTCCAAAATAGAGTCATAGGTCTTTTTGAATGTTGATTAGTTAGTTAGACTTAGTTGACCAGAAGGAGTTTCATATAAATTGGCTCATCTTATATATTCTGTGCTTCTATATATTTGATACCACAGTCTACTTTGTGCTGCTATTACAAATATCTGAGACTGGGTAAGCGAAAGAACAGGTTCATTTTCACAGCAGTGGAGCCGAAGAAGTCCATGATCAAAGCTCTGTCTGGCTTGGTGTCTGGTGACAGCTGCTCCCTGCTTCCAAGATGGTGACTTACTGCTGCATCACATGGGACAGTCTATTATATCTTCACTTTGCTGGTATCAGAAGAGTAAAAGAGAAGGGTCCCTCCATCAGACCTCTTTATGAGGGCATACAGTCCTATTTTCAGGGACTCCACTTTTGAGTCACCTGGCTAAGGCCTCACCTCTAAATACTATTAATTGGGGGCTGAGTTTCAACATGAATTTTGGAAGACACAGAAGGAGGCGATGCACAGCATTGGAGAATGTTTGTTTTTTGTTTATTTGATAGATAATTTGTCTGGGTATAAAAATTTTGTGTCACTGTGAATTTTTCTAAAGCAGTATTAGAAGCTATCATGATTAGTCCACTTGCACTTTTAAATCCAATATCCATAGATATTTATTCTCATCCGTGTACATAATAATGCCTGTGCATATGTTTGTTCATGCACTTTTTTTCCCTCACACATATGCATACACACAGGTACACGCATACACAAACAGTATAAAAGCACAGTACCTGTAAGGTTATAAAGGACTTATTGCCATCTGAAGATGCAAGCAATAACAACACAGTTCAATAAATAGGCTACTTGCAGAGCCTCCAAAGTACCTTGTGGAATTCTAGCAGTCATTCGAAAAGCCTTCCTTTCTGCATATGTGTACCTTATCTTTTAGTATTATTTTTTGATTTTGCTAGTTTTAAATTTCATATAAAACCAAGTCATCCTGCATGCATTCTGTCTTCTTTCATTTGGCATTATAGCTCGAGATCTATCCACATTGTTGCCTAAGGCTGTATTTCATTCATTTTCATTGCTCCCATGATATGACTTATCTATTTACTGGCTCCAGTTTTCATCTGGATGACATAGTTGCTTAAGCAATGGGCCTGTCACTTTCCATACATTCTCTGTTTGGGGAGTAGTAGCAAAATTAGAGAATGTTGGTATGCTGCCATGGGACCCCTACATGCCCTTTCTGTGTTTGGTACTTCTTTCTGTAGCAACGAGTTGTTTCAAACATACACAGTGCTTCTCTGGAGATGTCATTGTTCTCCCCACCTCCCAGCATTAAATTCCAGATATTAAATCTTAGGGTTTCTACCAAGGCTCATTTGAGAGGCCTTCATTATACTTACTACAGTTTGTATTGTGTTTGAACACCAAGGAGCTGGATGACACAGCCAGTGTTTCTCCTCATTGTGTTCTAGATTTCTCTCCATTCAACTACCGGTCATTACAGTTTTGGTAATGGGAAGGTGACCATTTGTTTCTTTGTCTAAATGACCTATTATTGATTAAGTCCCTCCTATCTCAATTGCAGAAGAAAGATAAAGATAATTTCATTATTCCATTTGATTGTATTGCTTTAAAGTTATATTAGGATAAACCTTATTCTTTTTTTTTTTAAACACAGCAAACTAAAACCTATAGATAATAGATTTTTGAGAGCAGCTGAAGTCGGCTGTTTTTGACCCTCTCTACCTGGTGTTTTGTCCTCTGCTGTTGTGGGTTCAGCTTCTCTCTGGCTGGTCTCTTCACTGCCTTGCCTTAAGTCTGACACCTGCCAGTGTCCCTGGAACATCCTTCTTGGACTTCAGTTATCACAAAGAAGAGCTTTAACTAGAAGGGGTAAATTATGGTATGGGGCTAGTTTTATGTTCCCTTATAGGTTTTTAATATCAGAGAATGGAGAATTATTGTATGCTGTCTCCAAGTATGAGCTCAATATTATCATTTGTCATCAAGAAGCATCTGAGAACTGCCACCAGGGCTCTGCGCCAGTGCTTCATTGAACTATAGTCAGGCGCTCTTTGTTCTGTGTAATTTGGGGCCAATGTGGCATCCCCCTAAAGGTAAAGCCATTTCTTTTCAAAGGGCACAGTCATTCTTCTAAGAAATATATACAGGTTAAGGATTTTAAGTGACAGCATTACTTTTTTTTAACTTCTGTCAATATTTATTTGAATTTCTTTTTTAAATGTAATTTATTTTTATATCAATCACAGGTTAGGTACATCCCAAGTGTAGCCCCCTCCCTCAGTCCCTCCCACTCTCCCCATTCCTCCCTCATCTCCTCCCTGCCACCCTCCAAGTCCACTGATGGGAGAGGACCTCCTCCCCTTCCATCCGACCCCAGTTTATCTTGTCTCCTCAGGGCTGGCTGCAATGTCCTCCCCTGGGATCTAGCCAGGCTGTTTCTCCCTGGCGTGTATGGGGGAGGGTCAAAGAGCCAGCCATCGAGTTCATGACTGAAACAGTCCCTGTTCCCCTTGCTTCAGTTGGACACCGAGCTACCATGGGCCACATCTGAGCGGGGATTCTAGGACATATCCATATATGGTCCTTGGTTGGCGAAACTGTCTCATGTAAGACCCCTGTGCCCTGCTCAGTTTGGTCTTTGTGGAGCTCTTGTTCTCCCCAAGTCTTACTAATTTCTCCTATTTTTATTATTACTTCCCGCCCTCTGCCAAAGACTTGATTGTGAGTCTTAATATCTGCTTTGATACATTGCTATATTGATTCTTTCAGAGGTCCTCTTTGGTATGCTCCTGTCCTGTTGCTTGTTTTCTCCTCCATTCAATGTCCATCCCATTTGTTCATCTAAATGAGCATTGATCATACCAACCTGGGTCCTCCTTCTTGTATATCTTCCCTAGGTGTATAGATTTCAGCATGACCTTCCTATCCTATAG
>CM053760.1:22179868-22213692 GCA_028658305.1 Pachyuromys duprasi
GGTATGTGCCTTGTATCCCTAGTCTCTCCAAGACTTTAAACATGAATGGGTGTTGGATTTTGTCAAATGCTTTTTTGGCATCTAGGGAGATGATCATGTGGTTTTTATCCTTCAGTTTGTTTATATGGTGTATCACATTGATGGATTTTTGTATATTGAACCACCCTTGACAGCGTTACTTTTGAGGAAATATTTTATCTGCAGAATGAAGAAAAAATAGTGGATATTTTATAATTAAAATGGTTAGTCTTTATATATGCCTGTACCCTTTTCTTTCTGGCCCGCTTGAATGGTACCCATAGGTGAACATTCTGGAAAGAATAATGAAGTCAGATTCTTATCCACTGTGTTCCCTCAGGCCAAGTCACTCCAACTAGTATGATATATATTATTGCTTACATGGATTTATTAGTACTGTAAGTATTTAAAATAGTGTACTTTTCAGATGCTTTGATTTCCCCTATCTGCTATGGCCCAGGAAATTTTTCTATTTGCCCTTCTAATACATACTATATAGGCCCATGTCCTCTTTCCCTTTATTCAATATAGATTTTAGTCTCCTATATATATTCTGATTATGGTTTTCCCCTCCTTCTACTCCTCCTAGTTCCTCCACATACCCCTTCCATCCCTATCTACCCCCTTTCTGTCTCTCTTTAGAAACAAACATCTGTCTACAGAATAATAAATAAAATAACAATAAAATAAGATAGAACAAAAACACCTTGAAATAGGACAAAACTAATAAATAGAAGGAAAAGAGCCCAAGAAAAGCCATGAGAAACAGATATGGATACAGAGAGCCACTGGTTTGTACACTCACGAATGTAATTTAAATATATATATATATATATATATATATATAAATGTTTAGAGGATAATTTTTAAAAGGAAATGAAAATAAACAACAACAAAAAACTTATGACATTATGAGACAAGGAACCTTTAAAGATGCCGTTGAGTTTATTTTTGTTGGTCTTTGACAGCTAGACACATAGCCTACCTTTCAGAGTAGTTTGTTTCGTTAGAGAAAAAAAAATATATATATATATGTATATATATATATATAGTTAGTTAGTTAGTTAAACTATATATAGTTAATCTATGTATATAGCTTATATATATATAAACTATATATATATATATATTAACTAGAGATAGGCTCTTTATTAGGTGTAGGGAAACTTTGAGTTGGTTTTAGTCTGGTTGTTCTGCCTGCTGGAGAGAGTAGGGGGCTGTTGAGGTCTCCCACTGTCAGTGTGTGAGGCTCAGTACATGGTTTAGGTTGTAGTCATGATTATTTAGTGAACTTCGGTGCCCTTTTGTTTGGTGCATACATGTTGACAATTGCAATGCCTTTTGATGTTTTTTTGTTTGTTTGTTCTTTGGTTTTTTGTTTTTGTTTTTTTTTTTTTTTTGATTGATGGTTATGTAGTGTCCTCTATCTCTTCTGATTACTTTTGGTTCAGAGTTTTTTTTCAGTTATTAAAATGCCTACACTGGCTTACTTCTTATGTCCATTTACATAGAAAAAGGTTTTATATAGTTTTACCTTGAGGTGATATCTTTCATTGATGTTAAGGTGTATTGCTTGGATGTAGCAGAAGGATGGATCTTGTTTTAACATCATTTTTGATGTAGTCTATCATTTTATTGGGGAATTGACCATTGACGTTGAGAGATATCAGTGAGCAATGCTGTTGATTCCTGTTATTTTGTTGTTGTGATTGGTGGTGATGGTCTGTGTATGTGAGTGTGTGTGTCTTTCCCCTATTTTGATTTGCTTAGTCTGATATTATTATTCTTTGTGTCTTCTTGAGTATGATTAACCTCTTTTGGTTGGAGTTTTCCTTTCTGTGGGGCTGGATTTGTAAATAGTTGTTGCTTAAATTTAGCCTTTCATGGAATGTCAGGTTTTATCCATCTATTGTGATTGAAAGTTTTGTTGGCCTGGCAACTGTGCTCTCAGAGTTTGTAGAACATCTGTTCAGGTCCTTCTGGCATTTAGAGTCTTCATTGAAATACTGAGTCTTATTCTAATATGTCTGCCTTTCTTTGCTACTTGTTCTTTTCTCCTTGCAGCTTTAATATTTTTTGTTGTTGTTGTTCTGTACATGTAGTGTTTGATTACTGTGTGCTGAGGGGGATTTTTTTTTTCTGGTCCAATCTATTTGATTTTCTTTAAGCTTCTTATATCTTGTTAGGCATTCTTTAGGTTAGGGAATTTTTCTCCGATGATTTTGTTGAATATATTTTCTGTGCCTTTGACTTGGGTCATATCTCCTTCCTCTATTATTATTCTTATATTTGGTCTTTTCATAGCATCCCAGATTTCCTGGATGTTTTATGCTAGGAATTTTTTATATTTAACATTGTTTTTGACCGATGTGTCTTTTTCTTTTATTGTGTCTTCAACTCTTGAGATTATCTTTCTTCTGTTATTTTCTGTTGGTGAGGCTTGCCTCTGAGGTTCCTGTTCACATCTTTAAATATTTTGATTCTAGATTTCCTTCAGTTTGGGTTTTGTTTATTGATTTTATCTCCAATTTCGGGTTCTGAATTCTTTTATTCATTTTCTTCCACTGCTTTGTGTATGTGTGTGTGTTTTCATAGCTTTCTTTGAGGGATTATTCATTTTCTCTTTTAGGACCTCTGTCATATTCATAAAAGCTATTTTAATGTGTTTGTCTTTGCTTTTCAGCTATGTTGCAATACTCAGGGCCTACTATAGGGTTGCTCGGCTCTAGTGGAGACATATTGTACTCGCTGTCATTAATTGTATTTTTAAGCTGGCATCTAAGCATCTGGGACTGGGAAGACTATAACTCTAGGTGCTGATGTCTAGTCGCATTTTTGTTGGGTGTATTTTTTGTTGTTGTTCCTTAATTTCTGTTACCCTCCCTCTTCCTTAGGCAGTGTGGCAGCTGAGTGTTGCCTGGTATAAAATTGTTCTGGGATCCCGTTAGGTGTGGCCACTGGGAGATCACAGTAAGGTATTTCTAGGTATTAGGAGCAGACACTTAGGAATGTAGATGGGCTTGGAGTTGGGGGAGCTGAGGGTGTTCACAGCAGGTAGGAAAACTGGGTTTTCTGCTCAGATCTCCTTAGTCACCTGGGATGGGGCAGCAGTGAGGAGAGGCCACAACAGGTGGTCTGATACAGAGCTGGGGATGTGGTTAGGGGTTTGGAGCTGGAGGAAAGGAGGGAAAGCAAGGATCTGTAGCTCACCTACCTGCTTCACTGGCCTCCTTGCTTCTCTGCAGGGCTTGGCTGGTGGGTTCCCAGGGAATTCTTGCTGGAGTTGGGAGCTGGGATAACAGGATGCAGGCAGGAAAAGGTTGAAATAGAAGATCTATATGATCAGCTAGAGATGGGGGCAGAGAAGAGGGGAGTGCTATAGCTTGTGGCCTGCTACACAGTTAGTGGTGAGACTGGGGGACTGAATTCAGAGGAGAGGAGAGGAGAGAAGTGAAAATCTGCTGTTAGGTATCTGCCTCCCTGGTCGGCATGGCCTGGGGATTTCTGGGGAATGCCTGGGGCTGTTGGGAGCTGGATAAAGCATTGGTTGGGAGAAAGGACGTATGTAGGGGAAGATCTGTGTCATCTGCTACAGATGGGTGCAGTGAGGGCATAGCTGGTGATCTGTTACAGAGATGAGATGAGACTGGGGCATTGGATCTGGAGAGGAGGAGGGGAAGGAGGTAAAGATCTGCAGTTACAGACCTATGTCTTAAAGGTACTTAACTATAATTTTGATTTTTTTAAAATTTCTTTTTAATATTTTGAGGAATGGTCAAGTAGCCTATATACAAAGTCTAGCCTAAAATGTACAGCCCTCTTACCTCAGTCTCCTACTGTTGGTAGGAGCATATAAATGTTTGCTACCTAGCCTAATTTTAGCTTTTATTAGTCACGGGGTTCTAACTCTGCTGTAATTTAGTTCATAAGTGTATCCTGAGTGCTCAGACGGTTAGGTTGAAAGATGCAGCCCTTGAACAATAGTACTGGGAGGTGGGAAAACCCTGAAGAAGAGGCTTACTTGCAGGTGTGTAGGTCATTGGGTGTTGCACTCAAATGGGCCTCTTCTGCCTCTTTCTTTCATGGCCACAAGGTAAGCAGTTTTGTTTCTCTATTCATCCACCTTCTTGTGTTGCTTTGACCAAGATCCAGAAGCAAAAGCTCATGTCCCAAATCAGGCTTTCTTCTGTATAAGTCGACCATTTGTCTTATTCATTATATCGACCCACTTAGCATCAGTACTGAATCCCCTCTCCAGCTGTTCCTCTGACACAATATTGTAGATTGTAAATCCTTCTGCCAAGGGGATGTTTTCACTTTGGTGTTCCTTGCCTCATCCCGGGTACCTGACTCTGCACCTGCTGCAAGCCTGATTGTCAGCCCCTGGGCCAGATCAAGTCAGTAGTTCAGCAGTGGTAGCTACAGTAGAGAAATACAGACCAGCACACACCCCTGCCACAGTTTTCCTGTGGCAATGTTGTCTACAAGCTTTGCATTTAAAATCCCATATGAAAATTTGATGGTGATACTTATAATACCCATCCTACAGACAAAGCATCTGAAATACAGAGACAAAAAATAATTGACCAGTGTTGTATTGTCATGTGAGATTCAAGTGGCGAGGCACAGACATGAAGGCTTACCAGAGCGTTCTTTTTCCATTGTACTTGCTGGCACCCTGGCTGCCTTCCTCTAATTTCTCAGCTCCTTAGAAAAGTGTGAGTGTTGAAGTGCAAGTGCGAGAACTCATTAATATCAAAGTATTAGCCTTGGATGTGGTCAAGTCATAAAGAACCATTGATCTTTTCATTCGCTATCATTCCTAACAAATCGCTAGTTCACTACAAGTGCCTCAGAGTTCATGACCACACCCAAGTAAGCCTGTGTGATGCTCTTCCTCTCTGTAGAGTGACTACAGGGCTCTTATGGAAGGAGAGGTTGGACCTCTGCGTTTCACAGTAGTAGTTCTCCTTTCTTTCTTAGCATGTCCAGGAAAAGCAGAGCTTCTTCACAAGGCTCATGAGGCTCCTAATCTGTCCCCGCCTGTCTCTTTAACCCCCCTCCCTTTCTTGCCTGTTTTCCTTTTGGTCTCTGGAGATTTCTTTCTTTTCCTGAAATCTGCACCTTGTTCCCTTAGATTCCCATAACTATCATTCCTCCAGGTGTTCCCACCTGTTAGCTGGAGCCTCTATGTTGGGTCAAGCCTGTGAGCTATGTAACTATAGCATTAGACTCTTAGGGATGGTTTCTTTATTACAGGTTATTTTTTAAAGGATGCTAAATCAGTGTTTGTGAGTGACTAAATACCATATTAACCTGAAGAACAGTCTACTCCTACAGCTAACCAGGTGCAAGGGAAATGAATAAACTGTGGTAAACTGATTATGACTTTCTTTCATTCATATGCCATTGTCACCCCTAGTACCTCTCATTGTGACTATATTTGGAAACAGAGTTAAGGAAGAATTTAAGTTAGCACTAGTCTTTGTGGGTAGGCCTTTATCCTGAATGACTGGTGTCCTGGTAGAAAGAAGATACAGATCTGCAGAGACACCAGGAATGAGGTTCACAGAGAAAACACCAGCGTGATCCAAGTGTTAGAGGCAGCAAAGCACAAGCCAAAGAGAGATGGGTGAAAATGACCTTGAATTTGGACTTTAAGTCTCCAGGGTTGTAAAAAAATGTCTCCTATTTTAACTGTGATGGTTTGAATATGGTGACTTTCTTGTGTGTTTTGATTATTGGTCCCTAGATGGTGAAGCTATCTAGGAAGTTCTGAAGCTTTGGGAGGTTAGACCTGGCTGGAGGGACTTGGTCCCTAGGGTGGGTTCTTGAGGAATAAGAGTGACCAGAAAAACAAAATTTTGTCTCTGGCTACTTCCTGTCTTGCTCTCCCCTTCCTGGTCAGCCAGGAACTGATAAGGCACTTTCATCTGCTGCCTTCTCAACTGAGGTTCTCTCCTTTCAGATAATTCTAGCTTGTGTCAAGTTGTCATAGAACTATCCAGGACAAGAGGATAGTCATTCAAAGAGTTGTGAAACGTAATGAGTGCTAGGAAGCAAATCAGTGTTGAAGAAAGTAATGGGGACCAGCTTTCCATGGGAAAGGGCAGTGAAAGAGTTAAGAATTAAGTTTGATCAAAAAATTGAGGATTCATCTTATGGAAAATTATTTACAAGGTGATTTGCTGAATTGTCCCCGTAATGATCATGAATGACTCTGTATTTTAAGGAACAGTTGTTTAAAAGTTAAGCCATGACCCTGACCACTTTATGGAGCATAGCTTTGTGAACCCCAGGCTTTTCCATTGACTGTTCTAAATGATGTCATGCAGGAGACTTGGCCCTTGAATGTTCTTCCTTCACAGTGTGTAGCATCAAACCAAACAAAAAAGTTTCTTTAGCTTTCCATATGCTCAATATTAACTAAATAGGAATAACATAAAATGTCACATGGAAAAGAATTGGAATTGGTTCACTGTTTGAAGTTGTTATTTTGGTCAAAGCAAAGATTCATATCCTGTCAAAGTGCTGAGGATAAGTAGCTGCTGGGTGCTCAGCTCTAAATGGGACGTCTTTAATCACCCACTCAGAGGCCCAGGGAACATCCCTGAAGAGGGTGTGGAAAGAGTGTAAGAGACAAGATGGGGAAGAGTACTTATAAAGTGATGTCTTCTAGAAATGGCATGTCTGTAAGGTCACCAACACAGCAACTGTGATCATCCACCCACAACTTGTGCACACTGGTAGACACACACAGACAGCACTCATGTGCGCACACACACATACCACTCATGTGCACACTTACAGGCAGCACAAGTGCACGCATGCATGCAAGCATGCATGCATGCTCACACACATACACTCAGGACTTGAAGCTAAGGCCAGAGAAGACAGGGCCCCTAGGAGGGGCTGGTGATAAAGGGTGATAATGGGGGGGAGGATTCCTTTTTCTGATGCCAATATTAAGATAATGGTCAGGACTGTCAGGATGATTAGATTTTGTAAAGTACTAGTAGTTAGCTGGGGTTTGGGGGATTAGCAAGGCTGTGGAAACTAGTTGCAACCAGAAAAGTTGGTTATAAGTGCTAACGCTTGGAACCAAGCCAGAGTTTGACTCATTCAGGCTCAGGGTTATTTTTTTCCCTGTAAATAAAGTGAGCTTCCGAGACACCTTCACAGCGAAAATGGTTTTGTAATTGTTGATTGTTTTCTTCTTGAGTAGAGTATGATAGTACTTTCTTTTTTAGCTAATTGTTACTGAGACAGTATTTCATATTTTTAACCTGAAGCAGTTGGCATTCCAAAAATACTGGAAACAAATTCATGATGTAATCATTCTCACCCACATCCAAAATTGTGGTAGAACTCCATTTTCACTGTGCTATTTATAGTGATGCTTTTTTATGTTAGGATTCATAGATTATCAAAGTAAATCTGTGAGAGGTGAGGTAGACTCTTTTTCTTGAGTCGTATGCTTGCCTTGCATTCAATTTCCTATGCCTTACTGTTAAGAGTTTTACACTGTGTTAGTGGCTGTCCCTGTACTCTGCTTGACTATGGATCAACACTAAAGAATAAGGCAATGCCTGTTTATTAGTATCTTTTATATAGTGGTAACCAAAATACCTGTGAGAACTTTCAGGAAGAAACACTTTGGCTCATATTGCTGAGGGTTTATTGTCCTGTGTTACACACACACACACACACACACACGCACACACACACACACACACACAGAGAGAGAGAGAGAGAGACACACACACACACACACACACACTCCTTTTGCCCCCATGTGATTGGGCAGAATATTATGGTGGGCAGGGCAGGGAGGATAAATTCTGGAATAGGGGTGGGACATTAGGGATGCCTTCCCACTCCAGTTATCTGCTTCTGCTCTCTAACCCTCACCTGCTAACGCCCCCACAGCCTCCTGCAGCTGGAGGCAGGTGTTCCGCACATATGCCTGTCGGCAGAGTTTCATGTTCAACCCAGAATAGTTAGTTGGTAGATACTTATTGCCTTTTGTCACCCAGGAAACAAAGGATATAGTTGTCTCTATGAGTAAAAACTTTAAGTTCCATTTTCCACCCCACAGTTTCCTCTGACCCAGTGTATAACTTTTGCTTTCATTTGGAAGTAGGATGTATGTGTGTACATGTTTATATACATGCGGCATATAACAATAGTCCGTCTGCCTTTAAAAATATTCTTAATACTAGTAATCAGTGAATATAGGTTTAATCAGATCTCATTAAAATGGATTGTTAATACATAGCCTGAAAACATTGATTTTTGTGTGTGAAAATCTGGAATCTGGAATTCATTGAAAATTAAGGTGAAATTATTATGGTCATACCTGTAGAATTAGCAACTGTGCCACTCATCATTGTTAATTATCCCAGTACGTAGTTCATGGGACACAGTGTCCACACCTTTATCATTCACAGCCTCTGCTGAGAATATAACACATACCACCAAGGTAATAAAAATATAAGCTCTCAAGCATGAAGCAAAGCCGAAGCAAGCCATTTTTACATATAACTTAAGTTTAGGTTCTGTGTAGTTGGTTGATCCCTTACTTAACCTTTAATAAAATTGGATTCAAGGGTATTTATATATAAATAAAAAAATAAAGTTAATTTTGTTCCCTGCTTTCTTAGGAGAAAGCACCGTGTGCCACATTACAGTGACACTCTAACTTCAGCCTTCATCTTATTGGCTGAAGCGCAGCCTAACTTCTTCCTAAGAACATATTCATGAGGTCAGACAGGCAGAAAATAAGTTTTCCACATTGGGAGCATTATTGAGGTGATTATTGTTTAGATTAACGGATCATATTCAAGCCTGTTGTATTAGTCTACATTTGTTTGGCATTTTGTCTCCTCTGATGTTATCTAGCAAATTATTCTCCCCCTTTTTACATATTTTGGAAATTAAATTTGATAACCCCTCTCCTTTGCCGTCCAGACCCCTCTTGAGGATTCTGCCGTTGCATGTGTACCCTTGAAATGATGTGGTGGTTAGTACAGGTCTGTGCAGAGGCTATACACCAAGCCTCAGAGTCAGGTCTTAGACCCTTGGAAGGTTTCTGGGTTCTGCTAGTCAGGTCTGAGCGAAGCCTTCTGTTGGTTCTCAGGTCTGGGCCATAGAGATAAGGACCACTAAGGAAGTAGGTCTACCCTTACTTCCACAAGCAGGGAACATTCAGAACTGCCACACATACATGTAGGGTCTTTCATAGGCTTATAATCAATGCTGAGTGTGAGTTGTGAGTGATGCAGTTTCTCTGCAGTAGTATAGAGGTTTCCATGTCAAAAATAGGTGGATTAAGATAGAATACCTTAGAGTCCAAGAGTTCCAGACTCCCCTGCAAGACAGCAGCTCTGCTGTGCTGTCTTTACATCCATACCTGCCCTAGAAGACTTCTCTGCTTTGCCCTCCCTAAACTCGAACCCTTCTCTCCCCTGTCTTCCCCTGCTAGTAGAAAATCACCTGAGATAATTCTAAGTCTCACATCTCTGCTGATTTTCATAAATGGGACTCCCCTAATGAAATTGTATTATTTTAAAGGTAATGTCTTATTCAACCTGCAATTAAAAACATACATATTGCTTAGTCTACATATACACCTATTGTATTATAGATTATATAAAAACATCATATCACTGACTGCTGTGACTGTTGGATAGGGAATCATTTGTCCTTGTGAATGTGGCCTGGTAAGAACAGTCAATATTCTGCCCTGTTAATAAAATGGTGTCATGCTCCTGGAAGCTGCTCACGGATTTATCGGAATCCCTGTCAAGTCCCAACAATACTTTTCATAGAAATAAAATCCTGAAATTCACATGAAATACCAGTGGGCCCTAAATGGTCAAAACAATGGTAAAAGAACAAATCTAGATGATTCATACTTTATGAATTTAAAACATGTGCAAAGTTACAGTAATTAAACAGAAAAAGAAGGGCTGGGAGGTGGGGTGTTGTGGCTTAGGAGCCCAGCTCTTGGCTTGTGTGAGCAAGGCCCAGATCTCTATCCCTACCGCAGAAATCACCTAGAATAGAGGGTGCCAGGATAAACTCAGCTACAGAACACTGGGATAGAGAACCCTTACATAAACTCTCATGTACATGGCCCAATGGTTTTTAGTTATATTGTTAACTCATTAATTGTTCAAATTAATGATGTCACTGTGGCGTTTCCATACACGCATGAATCATGTCTGGGTCCTTTCTACTCTTCCTGTGACTCTTTCTTGCCTTCTTTGCTCTCTCTTCCTGTCAGGTACCTGAAATACACTAAATCTTTGGGGGGAAAGCATAAACTAATGTATCCAACTCATAACTAACCAAACACACTCCATCAGTAAGAGAATACATGTTCTTCTCTTTTGTAAGAGAATGTATTTATTTTTGTAAGAGAATTGAGAGTCTTTCTGTTTTTGAGTAAACGTTTTTGTCACTGCACCCCAGTGGACATGGGGGACACCACACACACACAGTGCAGTATTCGCTTTTCTGTGTCTGGTTTATTTCCTTTAGTGGTGACCCATTCGTTTTCCGGCAAATGACAGGATGTCATTCTTTATGGTTGAGCACTACTCCTTATATGTACCATATGTTTATGATGCTTATAGTTAGGCCTGGAGTATTGAGACTAGTACCACAGCAAGGGCAGGGGTGTGCCGCCCCTTTTTCCTGCAGTGGCTTCACTTTCTTCATGGGTGTACCTGCTCTGTATCATATGTGCAGATCGATTATATGGTAGGTCTTCCCTTTTGTTTTTGTTTTTCCTTTAAGGAAGCTCCATCAAGCTTCTGTAATAGCCATAGGGGTCTGCTCTCTCACACGTAGTGTAGAAGACTCCTGTTCTTCCTCTCCAGCATTAGGCGCTATGAGCAGGATTGAGCCCCTTTGCTCATCACTGAAATGCAAATCAAAACGACATTAAAATTCCATCTCACTGAAGTCACAGTTCTTGTCAAAAACAAAAAAGAAATAAACAAATGTTGCTGAAAGGATTTTTTTTAATGAGAATACCAAGACTATCCAATGGAGGAAGGACAATTATTTTATGATGCTGTGTACAGGCATGATTTCAAGAGATGATTATATGTGTACATGCAGAAGCAAGGAAGTTGAACTCCTACCTAGCATGTGCAAACATTAGAAGAGATGAAAGACCAAAAAGAAAGACCTGTGTCTTAGGGATTTTAATTGCTGCAATAAAACACCATGACCACAGCAACTTGGGGAGGAAAGGGTTTATTCAACTTACGCTTCCACATCAGAGTCCATCATGAAGGGAAGCAGGGCAGAACCTAGAGGCAGGAGCTGATGCAGAGGTCATGGAGGGGTGCTCAACATGGCTTGCTCAGCCTGCTTTCTTATTGAACCAGGACCACCAGGCCGGAGATAGCACCATTCATTCACTAATTGTGTACAGCTGTATCTTATGAAAGAATTTTCTTAATTGAAGTTCCCTCCTCCCCAGTGACTCTTGTTTGTGTTACAGTTGACATAAAACTAGCCAGGACAACCCACAAGCAGCAATATAACTCTCCAGTGAAAATAGAAGCAAGGCAAAAGCTTCATGACATTAACTTTGATGATTTTTTGGATGTGATATCAAAGACATAGGCACTGAAAGAATACGTAGACAGATTGAACTCCATGAAAATAAGTGCATATCAAAAGACAGTCACATCAGGAGCAGTAGCACCAATCCCAAACCCAATCCCAGTATTGAGGGTCTGGGGAAGGCGGATCACATGAGCTGAGGAGTTTCCAAGTGGCCTGAGTTGCATGTTAAGACACTGAGGAAAGAAGACAGAGGGTGGGGAAGAGACAGTGAAAAGGTGCCTGCGGGATGTCACTGACAAATCTCTAAATCCCAGTGTTTATATACCTAAAAAAAAAACAAAAACAAAAAACAAAACCAGAAATGTGTAGTGTTCACAATCCCTCCTCAAAAAACAACCAATAGCATTCCAAATGCATTTATTTCCAGCTTTTTCTTTATCTATATGTATATATTCTTAAGTGTATATTCTATTCATCCATCTATCTATCTATCTATCTATCTATCTATCTATCTATGCATGGTGTTACAGTAACTAAGATTGCTTTCTAAGTTTTACAGCCTACATTTCGGCCCTTCAATATTATGTCATGACCATTAGCACATGTCATTAAATTTTATTTGGAAACATTTTAAATCCTGTGACTGCATATTATGCTATCCATAAGTGGTTCATAATTTATTAACCAAGTCTTAGACACAAAGCCTTGTCTATCTGTACAGGAAGAACACAAGCAATACTTGAATCGAATATTTATAATACTAAATCTCTCAGAATAGTTTTGCTTATATCCTCACCATGCAAATTCCACAGTAAATCATCTGAACATTTTAATAGCCCTTCAGAAAACAGGTATAGATTGGCATTCCGACCAGCGGTCTAGAAAAATGTCCATTTCTAGAACCCTGCTCACCTCTAGGAACTGCAGCTTTTTGGGTTTACACCATCTGATAGGATACATGTACCGGTTGAAAGGCTAACTGTGCTCTGTGGCCTGGTGGTGTGAATGCTTTATCACCAACAGTGGCACTATTTTGGAAGATACTGGAAGCTGGGAGATAAAGTCAAGTTGGAGGTATTGGTGTACTTAAGGTGGGTCCCTGGCTGATTCCTGTCTTGCTGTCTGTTTCTTTTCCCACCGTTTTGTGAACACACATGTTCTAGCAGGGCCCCCTTCCTCACCATCACCATCTGAACCCTCTGCAACTATGAGCCAAAATACATCCTTCCTCCTTCAGGTTGTTTCTGTCTGGGCATACAGTTGTCACTACTTAGAAGTAAAGGATAGAAGACATTCTGAGAAGAGAAAAACAAATAGGCAGTTAAAGGGCACTGTCATGAATACTAAATCCTGCTGGTAAGGGAAAGGAGGTATCTGAGGTAGTATGCTAACTTGATGTTAAACTGGCTAGAAAAGTTTCCATCATTAAGCAAAAAGTCCTATGTATTTAAGTTAAATGGATGCAGTGAAAATAAGTTGACAACAGATATATCAATTCAATTAAAAGTATTGATGCGGATCTTTATTATTCAAATGTGCATTTTTTGTTATTAGTGGAAATGGCTTTAATAAATGACTCCTCCCCCGGTTTCAACATCACTGAGACTTCCTCAGTATTGGCATTTCTGGTTTCTTGAGAGGTTGGAAGGAAGGCTTCACAGTAGCCCCCTGAGCAAGGGAATTTGATGGAAAGGAGGATCATGGTGAAGAAGACAAGCCATGGCCAGTGCTCGTGAGGAAGTCACTCAGTAAGATACACACCACTGTTGATGAGCCATCTCTCTGTCTTCAAGGAAACAGAATGCGATCATTGTCCTAAGGTGCATCATAGCCTTGCTTTATTTTGAGATGGAGTCGTTATCTAACCCAGGGAGGCCTGGAACTCCCTTTGTAGCCCAAGGTCTTGCCCCTGCCTCCTAGGTGCTGAGATTGCAGACATGAAACACCTTATCCCTATTCTTGATCACTGACCTTTGTGACTCTCATAATCATGGTCCTCCCCAAATCATGCTTTAGAATTCTATAATGCTTTCCATTCCATAGCACCAGCTCATGTACAGACCTGGCACTCAGCCACATGCTGTCCATTGATGATTATTCTCCCTTGGCAAATGGGGAAACTGAAGCTCCATGGAGCACAGGTTTTGACCATTCTAGTGTCAAAGTTGGTGAATGGTGTGTGTTAAATAGAAGCCAGGATCACTGAGGTTTTTTTCCACAAGATCTGACATTAGCTGAACAGTATAAGAGAAAGCTGGCAAGCAAAAATGGTATTGCCTCCCATGTTTAGAAGAATGATGGGGAGATCCTAAACAAATGCCAGGTTTAGAACATGAATTATTTATTAACGGTCATATCCACTTGCAAAATGAAGCCACTGTGGCGGTGTGCACTGGGGATGCTCACCGTTCTGTTGCTAGGTAATCATATCTACAAGTGAGTGAGAGCTCCTTCTGTCCCGCATTACTCTGGGCCACTGATATAACATGGTCAAGAAGTACATGAGAGAGAAACAATGAAAATGATTTTTTTTTTTAAATTGAGAAAAGGCCTCTGGACCTATTCGCTCCAGCACACACATAAATCAGGGGCTGCATTTGTTGGATGCATTGTCAGGTGGGGGGGGGGTTCTTGTTTTTGTTTTCTAATCTTTCCCAAATTAAATTATACTTTTCCCCTGGACTAGCTGGGAAGAGTAACTATTTATTTTAGCATGTGTGATAAAACATTCATGCATTGCATGACTGAAATGAAAAGAATGCCATTTTTCAAAACTGGCTGGCCCCTCCCGAGAAAGGCTAAATAGGCAATTGGCAGAATGATGGCGTGGCCTTGCATTCCCCGAAGAATAAATTTGAGAGCTGTCAGGAGACATCCTGCCTTGCTCTGATTGTGCAGATGATGCACTGAAAGAGAGGTAACCTCAGACCAAGATTCTTAATCCGTGTAGGGCCTGATAGGCTGTCTTCTGTACCGCAGACTGAACTGGGTGCTAGTGTGGTGAGCATGGTGATGGGAAGATGCTTCTAATATGAGGCCCTTTGTATCCGTTACCATGCATGTATTTTGAATTTGTTTTGACAAATTCTCTTTCATCTCTTCATCTTTAATCTTTTTTAAATTATGAAAATTAGCCACACTTACTACAACATTAAGTTCTTTAAAGGGGAAATATGCTATCCCTTTGTATCCCCCTGTATCTCACCTTACTTTTTCCTGTTTAAGAAAACCAGAATTAATATCTTGTGATATGTCCCTTTCTTCTTTTTATTTTACACATAAAATTTAATTATACACACATCATGAGATCCTTCTTCTTCTGCCTTTTGTTGAAAGAAAAGATGGATAAAAGAAAAGATCAGATAAATGCATTGATACTTTTCTAAAGCTTATAATGTGGACCTCTTTCCAGGCTGCTCCATACAAATGTCTGTTTTAATTACTAAGTCACATTCGATTGTACTGCTGTTGTCTGATCAGCTGGTAGTGAGCATTCTAGTTTCTGAGTTTATTATTACAAATATTTGCCGTTGCAGCATGGGCGTCATTTTATAAGCTTTATCAGCTTTTAATCAGTAAAAAGGAACTGCAAACGGGAACTTTTCATAGGCATTTATAATCACACATTTCTGTTATTAGTAGGGTTTGCACACTGTAATAAAAGTTGTAGTGATTTAGATGTACACTTTCTATATGGAACAGCTGTAAACACAGCTTTCATTTTGTGTTGTCATTGTTTATCATTAGTTTCCTTGTGGGAATTCAGTGCAGAGCCTGGCGTGGGGAGGGAATGGGAGGAGGATCTTCCAGCTGCCTGGTTATCTGGCCTGGATTCCTTCCCTAGGCTAGGGCAGACCTGGGATCTCAATGATGGAATACCTAGTCATCCGTGGTTTTCTAGTTTAGACTTGTTAGACTGTGGTCTTAGATTTTTATGAGTGAGAGAGAATCTGACTTTCAGAGTACATTAATTTAAATGCTCTCCATGGCATCGTTGTGAAATTGGGGAGGGAGGAAATGCCATTTTGATGACGTGATAAATTTACCCAGCTCTTCCCTGCCACCCCTTGCTATATGATAAACAGTGTTCCTGGCCACATGTGTCAAGATTTGAATTCTCAGGAAGAATTCTCACAGTGTGATTACGGGAAACAACCAATTTCCATAAGTGAAAATGAGCATACTTATTAATGGGGCCTTGGTTGCCTATTGCATTCAATCACGTTTATAACCAGCAAGGCGAATGATTGTATTGCATGATTTAGAGTTTACACAATTACCACCGCACAGCCAAGCTGGCTGTACTAGGGGCTGGGAAAGAAGCATATGTGGTCTTTTTGCAGGTAATAAAATGGAAAATCCAATTTGCAATTGCAGAATAAGCGTCTGAATGATAGATGATGTTCAGGGCAGCATCGGTCAGAGGGTCACTGCTAATCATGGTACTCCCTGGCTTCCCCGGTGGCCCCTACCTCCCTGCTGAGGAGTGAGCAGAGTGAGTCTGTCTGGGAGGCAGCCAGCGTGTCTGTAGGTGCACGGTTTTCAAGCCTATTAGATCCTCTTTGTCACAGTGCTTAATCCTGCTGCCTGATCCTTGTTAGAACACCACCAGAGCACCGCTCAGCCTTCTCATAAAGGGGCCGGCGAGGGCTCCTCGCTGGACGCACTGAAGCGTGCTGTGTGAGGGCGATTGCAGGCTGATTGACAGCAGGATGAGATGCTGCCTGCATGTTATTGCTTAAAAGGGAACACACCCCAGACAGCTGACAGACGAGCTTCGCCGAGGCGGTGGGAACTTGTTGCTAGGCCAATATGAGATAGGTGTCATCTTTTCTCACGGTGTAATGGCCCACCTTTACTCTAATTATATTAACCCTCTTCTGAAAAGTGGTGCGTGCCAGGCTGGTACCGAGTGAGGTATGAGAATCCAGAGACAGATGGTTTGCTGGGAGGATGGGAGCTAAATGGAAGCAGGGATTGCGTTAACTCCCAGCGACAAACAAAAGATGCTCATCCCATCACTCCAGGACCCCTTGGTAATTCTGAGGAGTTGTTGCTCTTTAAGGATCACATATAATTTCCATCCCGGTCACAGATAATTGATCCCTCCATCAATGTTTGTTGTGGGTGGTCCAGGTGGTCTTCACAGTCCTTTCACCAAACAGGAAGCTGATGAACTTGAACCATTCTTTTCTCTCAGACCCCGCTCCCCGACCCAGTTCATCTTGGGGCTCTGATGCACCTGTGTATTTGCTTCAGCAGCACCAATAAATACTAACATAAGCAAAAGATAATGGCATAGGGTAACTCAGACCTCCCTCTCCACCCCTCAGCATGGCGAGCAGAGTAGCAGAATGGATTCAAAGTAACGGAAATGATGACAATGGTGCAGATGAATACTGTCCCATGGTCCTTTCTGCTTCCTCTCACTCTCACACATCAGCTTATGACTGCTGCTCCCTGAAGGGAGCGTGTCTAGCTTACATTCAGCATCCCCTCTGTGCTCCAGTTAGCAGAAGTCATTAGCAATCCTCTGTGCCTGCCCCGTCTCCACTGACAGCACGAAATAGAGACATCACCGGGGACTGACAGATCTCCAGGGGCCTGTGGGCTTCAGACAGAAGGGCATGGCTGACCTTTCTTGACATTATTCCCTTAGGTATTTCTTCCAAGTGTGGCAGTGGGGGAATCACAGGATCTTTGTGCATTGTTTTCAGAGGCTTTGCCATTAAAGACTGCAGAGTTCAGGAAAAAAAAAAAAACTGTTGCATAGTTAACCAGAGGCAGTGCCCATGTGGTAATGTATTGGTAGTTGGTTGGCAGTACAGTGCAGGTTCTTCTTTCAAGCAGGAATGTTCACATTGTTCTTAAATTCAAGGATGGCCATTGAAATTTCATTAGTATCATACTTCCTGGTTTTGTTTTTGTTTTTTTGTTTTTTGAGGCAGTCTCTATATTAGCCCAGGCTAGCCCAGAACTCATGATTACCCCGCCTCCCTAGTGCTAGAATTATAGATATAAACCACCATTCCAGCTTGCCCCTGTGTTTTCAGATTACTGGGGCAAGCCTTAGAACTCAGCAGAAGGGTTCATGATGTAGTCCATGGAGAACAAAGAGCCTCATTTTCTCACTGTCTTGTGCCAATAGAATTTGAATAACTGATGCTGGTCTATGACATCTTCCCCAGCCTTTGCCGTGATCCATGCTGCTCTCACACTGACCAAAGGCCCTGAAAATACAGCACAGTCAGAAATCCTTTGTGCTTCAAGCACAGCTTCTTTCTTTAGAATTCCCTGTTCCACTTTGCAAAATAATAAAACCCTCATATTCCTGTGATCCTTGTCTAAACCACACATTTAAAGGAAGCCATTGCTGTTGAGTTAATTCATGGTAATATGTGAGTGATGTAATGCCCTAGATGCTTGGTCTGCAGAAAAGAGTTGTGCCCAGTGAAATCCAGATGTATTTCTCAGCATTGGTGTCAGAAAGGGAAGAGGTCCCACAGAATTTCCACCAAATCAGTTCGTATCCTAATTCTGTCAATCTGTGTCATTTACCACGTCATCCCCTCCTCTACTTTAGATTACAGATGCTTGTCCAGTGATCTTTGGTATTTGTTTTATAGTTGACTCCAGGGAGAGTCAGGAGGAAGGGCATAGGTGGTTCAGGGGACAATCTGTAAGCAGAAGTTACATCCAGATGGATGTGTCAGTAGGGGTTTGTTCACCTGTAGACCTCCATCCCCAGTATATTAGTGAATTGTTACTGTAGCAACTATAACCTGGTACAGGGCACCTGCCATCATGGCCACGCATCCCAAGGATAATGGGTACAGTATATATTGTTCATGAAAAAAAATACAGCATGGAAGAAATATGGACTTAATCTGTAGAAAGTTTTATCACATAATTTTTGGGAAAGGGGGACTCTGGAAAAATAGTATTAGTGAGAGAGTGATATGGAAGAGATAACACTGAAATTTAAAAAGTAGATCATACAAAGAAACCAGAGTTACAGAAAAAAATGAGAGATTGGTGTCACCCTTCAGAACCCCAAAAGGCCCCCTGACATAGAGGTGATGACCACAGAGACATCTGTGCCAACAGGATCAGGCTCAGCTCAGCTACTCAGCTGAGCAGAGCTTTTGCAACACTAGAGCTTCCCTTTCTTTCAGCAAGCTCCCAGACTCATGATTTAGAGAATCAAGCTCATTAATTTCCCAAGTGATATAAAAACTGACTAATGATGTTTAATCATTAAGAGGAGGAAATTGACAATATTGATAATCTTGGAGAGCGATGTATCTGCTTATTTTTGCACTTTACACCAACAAATTCTCAGTTTCTTTGGAAAGATGTAAGGAACTACTTCCCTAAAATTTGGTCTTCTTTAAAAGTTATTTGTTCGGTTGTAATGATGTATTTGTGTTTTTATGATTGTTTTTGAGATTGTAATTTAATTATAATGTGTCTCCCTTTTTCCCTTTCCAAACCCTCCAACACACCCTCTTCCTTCAAAATCAGGGCCTCTTTTTTATTAATATTTTTCTTTTTCTGTGTTTTTTCCAGTTTATGTAATGAAAGGGAAATAATAAAATATCTATCCTACGTTATAAAAAGAAACAATTGTATCCACTTCCTAGTAAAATTTCTGCAACTGGAGAGATAGAAGTGACCTCTGTAAGCATGAGTTCAAATTCCTAACACCGTGCTATGATCCTGACGCTGGAGAGGCAGAGACAGGAGGGTCCTGGGGGCTTGCTGGCCCATTAGTCTAGCTGAATAAGTGATCTCCAGGTTCAGTGAGAGATCCTCTGTCAAAAGTTAAGATGGAGAGCAAGGAAGGTACCCAACTTTGGCCTCTAGTCTACACACATGCATGACACACACCTGTGCAAACACCACATGTCAGAAAAAGACTCTTTTTTTGCTTATTCTTTCATTCCTAGAGCTCAGATCAACTGGAATATTATTTGTATTGAAATCCATTTCCATCTCAGACTATATTTTCGTTGTTCCGACCATCGATTCTGACAGAATGCCACTCATACCTCAAAACAGGACAAGCCTGTCACTTTGACGCATCTTGAGAAGGGTAATTGCTGAACATCTCTGTTCAAACAGCCCTGTGCTGTGGATCCACAAGACTGAAACTGAACTTGCATGGCAGAACTTTGAGGAAAGGCCTGTGGAGACTCTGCAAGTGAAGCTGCATCCTCTCCTGTGGGGAAGTCTTCCCTCTTTGATCTTGTCTTCAGTAGACTGACACTGGAGGAAGCACTTTTACATTTTCTTGTCCATTTTTGAACATATGAGAAGTTGAACCAGGGGAGCAAGTCTGAACATGAATAGGTGACCCCCAGGTGAGAGGGAGCTTATGAGTGTCAGCGCTTCGTTAACACACATTATTGCCCTAGAGGGACATGCAGCTGGGTTGTTTTGGCCACAGGGGAAAAAAAAATAAGGTTTGGTGCCAGGTTCAGATTCCTTTGAGGACTTTTTCGGATCATGAACACATTAGTTCATTCACCCACGTTTCCGTTTCTTCACCTATGATATGATGTTAATAACTGACCTTGGGGGTTGCTAGAAGATTAAATGCGGAAGAATTTTCGAAGGCAGTTTGTAAAATGATTAGAGCCACCCGAATGTTAGTGTCTGTCAGCATCGTGTTAATGAGACTCGCTCAGGACTGATGTGTGCTGCGCTCATCATGCTGGAGTAGACATAGTAACCTGCTGGTGTAACGTGCTCCTCTCACTTCACTTGGGTTCGCTCTTGGAGAAGGAAATTCTGTTGATCTGTTTTGCCTTAGATCACTAGCACAGGAGAAAGCTTCAGGGCTTTCAGTGGTACCTCTGCTCTCAAGCTTTTCTTTTCAGTGACGTGCTTGGGTGGGTATATACATCTGTGGGTACGTCCATGGATGGATATGTCCATGAGTGTGAGGGCAAGGTACCCTTGGAAGGCAAAGGTGTTGGATTGTCCTGGAATTGGAGTTACAGGTGATTGTGAGCTAGTTTACGTGAGTGTTGGGATCTAAACATGATCCCTCTGTTAGTGCAGTTTAACTGCTGAGCCATCTTTCTAGTCCCCCTTTCAATCTTGAACAAGACTTTTTAGTCTCGGTAGCAAATACCTAAAAGGATAAGATTTGCTATACTGGAGAAAGCTCCTTCTCAGGTTGGTACTTACTTTTCTCTAATTCCTGTCTTCTCCTTCCTTCTCCCCCTCCCTCCTTTCCATCTTTCTTTCCTATCTTCCTTCCATCTTTCCTTCCCCCTTCGTTTGGAATCAGTTCCTTGAATCAGGGCATCACCATCAACATTGCTTAGTATACCAGTAATAACTTGGGGTAAGAACTTTAAAAAATAAATTAAAAATGATTTATAAAGTTTATAAGGATTTCTTCACTCTCCTTTTGTTAGATGATAGAACCTTCAGCTTCTCTTTGCTTCTCTTCATCTTTTCAGGCAACTTGGATCTAACTGGTCAGAAACAGGTCTTCAAAGCAGAGAACAATCCCTGGGTCACCCCGATTGCTGATCAGTTCCAGCTTGGCGTTTCCCATGTTTTTGAATATATCCGTTCTGAAACATACAAGTAGTAAGTAAATCAGGCTTTCTAAAACATCAATCTGATTTTAAAAATAATTTTTAAAGATGTTTTTAAATTTTAAATTTTTAATGTTTTTAAAAATTATCCTGTGGTATTTTTTCCTGTTGTTATCAATGAGCATGTAGCATTTCTAAATGTTTTATTGAAAATTATGGGTGGTAATTGTCTCTAATTTTTGTACAGTATTTTTACTTGACATGTAAAAGGCTATTTTTGCCAGTTCTGTTTAGAGCACTTTTAAGGTATTAAATTAGTTAAATACCGTGGTATTCTAGGCACTTCACCAGACAGGGTGAGATCAGAGCATCTTTTACTGTTTTGTGAAGGAGAATTACAGGTGTCAGGAGAAAACGTGTTGAGCTGTTCATTTATAAAATCTGTGTAGAATACCAGGACAGAATATTCTGATTCTTGGAAGGTTTCATTCTACAGGGATAATTAGCTCCAGTGGAAGAAGGAACGACACACAAAGAGGGAAGAGAAGGAAGAGCCAGCCAGCTTTAGGCCATGGCATCACCGTATCGCAAATCCCCCTCTGTATTAAGAGTGATTGTCCCCTACCTTGGTATCTAGTCTCTATTCCTCCATGTTCAGGGTTTACCAGGGTCCTCCCACCTGCTCTTGTTCTGGCCTCTGACAGTTTGCAGTGTTGGTCCCTAGGATGTTCATTTAGGTCAATGCTTACCTGATTGTTGATGCAGAAGGCAAGTGTGGTTTCAAACATCTGAAGAGAGACTTGGAGAAAAATCCAGTTGTGCTTTTAAATCTGCTATTTTTAGCTCCAATTTAGCATCCTGACACTAGAGTAAAGCTAGAATACCAATAAAGGATGCGCTCCCTGAAGAGTCTCTTGCTTTCTTTTTGAAAGCGTTCCATCCCCACCCTACCCCCAACTCAAAACAGTTTTCCTGTAGTCTGTGCTGGGCCAGTGGGTCTGGATCATGTGACAGGATAGAATGTGTCCTTGGGAATGGCCAACTGATGTTCTGAAATCCTCCAGCAGGAGCGCTGTAGAGAAAAACTATGCTAAGTACACTGAAGCATTGAGAAGGTGACTCAGTGGCAGAAAAGTACCAAAAGGCAGAATTTAAATAGGAATTGTCAAAATGGCGGCACGTCCTTGTAGTTAATGCATAAACCCTAAAAATTATGTCTGTATATGGACTTAGATTGAAGCTTTTCAAAAAGTACAAATAGGGCTAGCTCAGCCTTAGAAGTTGTTTAGTTAATGAAAATGTGTGAAAATATAATTACAATTTAGCAGACTATTTTGTTATTCTTGGTAATTATTGGCATCATATTTTTGGTTTTTTTTCCCTAGTACACAGCTGATAATTTTCTGTTAGCAAATGCAAAGATATGGGACCATTCTGTATGTGGTAATGTACAGAAGGGTGTCCAAAGCAGCCGCTGTTAATCCAGACAAAGAGGAAACATTGCTTATTATTCTGACTAACAATTTTTGATTTACTCTAAGTTAATTTAGAATTTAGGGAAGATTAGAATTCATTTTATGTGAAAGTTCTACTATCTTGAATTTCATTTAAAAAAGACTAATTTGTGGGTTCCTGGGGTTTGTCGCACCTCGGAGTGATTATTAGGCAATTAATCACCATTATGCATCTTGTAAGTGGATTCAATTGATTTAAGTCAAAGTTAGGATTCTGGAGAAGAACAGGTACATTGTTTGGCGAGTTCATTGGTAGTTATTTGAAACCAAATACATGATTTCAATCAGTAACATATATCTGCATATGTATATTTCTCTCTGTGTGTGTGTGTGTGTGTGTGTGTACCCATGTATGTTGGGGGGCAGTGCACATATGCCACAGTGTGCAAATGGGTGTCAGAGGATGGCCTTTACTGTCCGTCCGTGGCTTTCCACTGGTTTAAGATGGAATCTTAACGCTGTGACAAACTGGCCGGTGAGCTGCTACCGATTCTCCTGTTCAGACCCCACATCCCACTGTAGGAGCTCTAGTGAGAGCTGTTGTGTCTGCATCTGACTTTATGTTTGTTCTCAGGATCTGAACTCGAGCTCTTACACTTGCATGGGCTGTTGAACCCTCTCCTCATCCCTTGTGTTTATATGTCTTTTTTAAAGGAAAACTTTCTATTGATTATTTGTGAATTTCATATCATACACCCCCACCCCACTCATCTTCCATTTCCTTCATATGCCAAAAAATAAAACAAGAAATAAAAAGACAAAACAAAAACAAACAACCCCCAAACCCCGCATCTTGCTGTGGAAGCTCTGGTTTGTCACAGTATATCCCTTTGCCCAAACATCTTGCAAATGTTCATTGCAGTGGGTCGTTGGTGTGGTTCGAGGCCTCTGGCTTCAGCTACACCATGAATATCGGGATCTTCACCAAGACTCCTCTTAGACACACTGTTGTTTCCTGTGTAATGAAGATCCTGCAGTTTTGCATCTGCAGGACCAACACATTCATGTGCTCCAGCAGGGATAGATGGCTGTGGTACTCAGGAGAGCTGGCCCCGTACCTCACCTGGACAGCAAGGGAAATCTGGCCCTGTCCCTTGCCTAGGCAAAGCGGGAGAGCTGGCAGGCGGACCAACTCAGCTACCACTCAGGCCCAGACCTAGGGCTTTTATTTGGTGCTTTTATTATTATTATGATGATGATGATTTTTTTTTTGAGACAGGATTTCTCTGTGCACCCCTAGCTCTCCTGGAACTCACTCTGTAGGCCAGGCTGGCCTCAGACTCAGAGATCCACCTGCCTCTGCCTCCTAAGTACCATGATTAAAGTTGTCTGCCACCACTGCCCAGCTGGTGTTTATCTTCTTCTCTACATTATTAGGTTATAACACCCTTTTTTTGAGGGTTGGTGTAATGAAGCAGTTGTGTATTTTAAACCTATCTTTTCTGTTTGATTAGCTGTGGCAAAGTGAATCACCTTCTGTAGAGTTACATCAAGATTGAGAAGTGACAGTAAACTCACAAAAAACACTGTCTTCTCTTTAGGGGACCATCCAATGCCCTATTCACTGCTGGAGGGCAGGGTGCATTGTAGCTTTTCCTACCTCCTTGCACAGTGGAGGCTGTTGGCCTCTTCCTTTATTTCAACTTATTTTAACCTTATTCTCTCATCATAACTAGCATCACTTAGAAGTTACACTGGGCCAAGATATAGATTATTAGCTAATTAAAATGCAGAGTCAAAATCATAGTCAGGAAAACACCCCTGTAGCACCATTGTTCTACCACGGATCATCACCATGTTAATATATCATGTTGTTTACATCCGGAGAACCTCTGAGAGGCCATAAATAGGACATAAATAGATGCACTCTCATTGTAATTAAATCCCATTCCATTCTTCCACTGCCCTAAGCAGCTATTACATATTGCAGTATCCTTCCAGCTATCAGAAACAATAGTGTTCTTATTAGAGCAGACTTGGTTATTTAAAAGAAAACCCCAAACCATTTTTTTTCAAGTTTTACATGTGAATACATAGGTCAGCAATTTATTCATTGCACTCATCATTTTTGTAGAAACAACTTTCATGTCCCGTGCTTAAGTTTTAGTTTCTTGAACCTGAAGCCTTATAGTTTCTTTTGTGAGTATGTGGGTACATGTTCATGTGTGTTCATGCGTATATGTGCATGTATGTGCAAACTTGCATGCAGGCCAGAGGCCAATGGTGGGTGTCATTCTTCAGGAATGCTCTCCACTAAGACATGTTCTTTATTGGCCTGGAACTTGTCAAGAAGGGCAGGCTGTGTGGCCACCACATCCCAGGGAATCATCTCTCCGTCTCATCAGTGCTGAGGTCACAAGCATAGGCCAACATATCCTGCTCTTCTGTGTGGGTGCTGAGAAACTGCCTCCGGTCTTCATGTTTTCTAGAAAGCACTTTAGCAGCTGTGATTTCTCCTTAGCCCTCCCTGTTCTTTGTAATAATTACTTCTTTGTCTCTCTTCATTTGAGCTGCATACATGCCCTCAACTTAAAATTACCTGGGTACTTACATATCTGTACATATATTAATATATGGCCACATATTGAAGATATATGTACACACAGGAAAGTATAATATGAAATCTGATAAACTTCCTTTCTTTTTGTTTTCTACCCAATTCATCTTCTACCTAGGTGAAAGCACGAAGGAATTAGGGAACATTCTAGAATGTTTTGTTTTCATACCGGTTCGTGGAAGTTTTTCCTAGAGACCTTTGAGTTTTAAGCACATCCTCAAGATGGTTTAGGTATAGGGCAGTGACAATAGAGAAGATGGATCATCTGACCTATAAGCGCTGATGGACTGTGATAGGAGACATTGCTACTTGAAATGAACAGGGAATTTGGTGCTCTGGAAGAAGGGCCATCTTGGTACTTAGAGGTTGTTTCACTTGATGCAGAGAGGAGCTTGGTCTTTGGTGGAACAGGAGGAGGAAGAGCAATAGGCAGCTAGGATATTGATTTGTTTTTTGTTTTTGTTTTTCAATTAATTTGGTTGTGCGTGTGCATGCGTGTGTGTGTGTGTGTGTGTGTGCGCGCGCGCGCGTGTGTGAGACACTCATTTAAAGATCAGAGGACGACTCTAAGGAAAAGGTCCTTTCCTGCTGTAGTCTCCTGAATTGATTCCCGTTGAAGCACCTCTTCCCAGAGATCCATCCCACTAAGCTATCCCACAAGCGCTGGCTCCTCAGGGATGCTCTGCAGGATACACCTTGCACACTCATTGGATCGTAGCCACTCTCAGGTGAAGATTGCTCTGTGTTCACCCGTCTTCTTGCCTCAAGGGGAGCATATTGACTGTTATCATTTCTGTTGCCCATTATAGCTTACTCCATTGTCAATGTGAAATAAGGGGTAGAGTCTGGAGTTAAGGATCTCATTTCAAACCCAGTAGCATTTTCATTCTGTTGTTGAGTCACACATCACCTTTTAACTCTTTTGGGGATGGAACTTATCCACCTATTAACTTCCATGTGACTTCTTTTATGTCTGTAGAATTTTGATGGATTCATCATTTCCAGAAGGTACATTTCTTTACTTTTGTCATTTCTTTCTTCCTTTCGTTCTTTTCTGTGTGTGTGTGTGTGTGTGTGTGTGTATGTGTGTGTTCCTGCAGCAAGAGCAGCCAGGCGGATGTCTGAGCTCCTGACAAGATCTACTGTGAAAGGGAGTAACTCACACTTTCCACATTTTCGTCTAGGTGTATACATAGCGACGGCAGCCATTTTAAAGCTGACAAGTTCATTCTTGTCAACAAGCTAACAAAAGAAAACATTGACAGATGCTGGGCTGAAAACATGTTAGTTGAAAGAGGCCTGTACAACACAGGCGTCCCCATGAAAGGGGCAATTTGTGGAGCTTGGCAAGCCCACATCCTCATTTCCAACCTGGCATGACACAAAAGATGCTTCTTCTTCATTCTTCTACCTTGTAACTTGCTTTTCTCCTGAGGGAAGCATACCTCTCTCAGGGGATTCTCCATTCATATGAATTAATAGAAACAGTGCTTGAGGACTGGTAAGCAATTACAAGAAAAGGGCCAGGCATTTATTTCTTTTCACAGGGAATCCCCAAAAACCAGTCATCTTGTTTCATTTATTGGGACTGGTTATTTTATCTACACATAGAATTAAAACAAAGTTACTTTTCCTTCTGCACTATAGGCAAACCTGTCCCAGGCTATAATGGACATAAATAGGCTTTATTAATCAACTCCTAATAGCTGCTGAGTTAGCAGCCTAGAAGTTCTTTAAATCACCAATGCATCAGGTACCCTGTCTGTAGTCACTTATTAATGTATGTAGAACCCAGTCTGTGGGCCTTATCACTCCATGACAGCGATGTGTAGCAGGGAATCATATCTATTGAAAATTCTGTAAGCCTTTTAGGTTTTTCTGGGGAACTGGAAATGGATACATAAAGCTAATAGATGGCTTTATAAATATCTTCAAAAGACCAAGGAGAGAGTCGAACCATCGGGCCCTCAGTGAATTTTACATATTGGTAATCAGTGTGGAGAACATTGTATACCTTTCTTTTTTATTATTGTATCTGAAAATAACTCAAATTAAGCCACATGACAGCAACATTTCTGTACAGTAAATGTGAACATGAAGGGACATGTTTTCCACTTAAAATTTTGACATAGAGATTGTTTTTATTCTAAAAGTTGACTGTGTTCTACTCCTACTCATTTATATTTCCCTTACAGTTGCTGCATATGTACAATTGGTGTCCTTTTAAAATTTAATAAGTTTATCATTACATTTCCTCCATGATATACAATAAATTTCAAACTTTTGATACCTCTGGTCCAGATTGCCTGCAAATATGTTATTGTTAACAATGGTTGCTACAAAATATGAAAGAGAAAAGAGAAGACAATTAAAGGATTGTATCACATCTCTTCACTTTGTCAAGGGACAACAACAATAACAGAATCAAAAGCATAGCACCATTCAGGAGCCTTAGGTGGTGTAGAGGAATTTTAATTCAACAACATGGCTGCTCTGGGAAGGGATCACATCCAAGATCTAGGTCTGTTTGATCTGGCAGGAATACAGACATGCTCTTAGTATACACCTTTGATCTCTCTGGCTGAAATGCAGACATGCCTTCAGCACACACCTTTAATCCCAAACAATGATATTTAATTGAGGGACAGACAAATGATGAATGAGGGAAAGGTTTGAAAGAATGAGTCAGAGATATGATATGCCCAATTCTCATGAGAACAGACTGGAAAGAGAAGCCACTTAAGAGCAGCCGCAGCAGGAGAGAGAGTGAGAGAGTGTATGTGTGTATTCGCGGAGACAGTACAGTAGAGTTTGAGAGCATGGTGCAATTCAATTGAGTTTGTGCAGTTGAGTTCCTGGAGTTCAGAGGAAGTTTTTTCAAGCAAAGCATTTCAGTGAAAAACAGAGAGAAATGAGTTTTAATCAGTCAGCTTGGAGAGGAGTTTTGAGCCAGAACAGCTGAGTTGAACCAGCCAGCCAGAGTTCAGAAAGAACTAGTAAGGGTAAACTTATTCAGCAGTGAGTCTCGGAGACTGAAAACATTCTAGGCCTACGTTAGCAGACAGAGGCTGGAAGCTAAAGCCTTCCAGGTTGGGCTTGCAGTAGACTAGATTATACAGAGGCTAAAAGCTTCCAGGCCTAGGCTTAGGGATATCTAAATAGAAACACTCTGGTCTCAGCCCAAGCCATGTGTTAGTAGTGCTTGGCTATAGCTCTCCTATCATCCCATCTTCTGAGGAAATAAAAACATTTACAAGGAGGCCATTGTCTACCAAACCTCTGACAAGTCACAACTGACTTTTGAATGAGGCTACACATGCACCCTTCCATACAAGTTGACCTTTGAGACATTTAAAACCTTACTGACATTCTGCACAAGAGACCCCTTCCCTCCAACTGCCCAGAGCTTGAGGCTGCACTCACCTTATAGAAGGGTGTGCCTTCTGCAAGCACCATCCATGACCCCTCACTAGCAAGTAATGCAGTACTCATACATGTTTGAGGTTAATTTGTAGATAAAAATGTATGACAGATGCAAATTAAATCCTCTTCTTAAACTCAGAACTCAGTGTGCAATATGGATTTTGGTACATTATGAGAAGAAGTATTTTCACTTGCCATAGGTGGGCAACTCTGCTCTGCCACATTCTGTCCGCCATGATATTCTGCCATGGTGGAGCTAAGGAATGTGGACTTAGCCCCTTGAAACTGTGAACCAAAATAAATCTTCCCTCCATTAAGTTGATATTTTCAAGCATTTGTCACAGTTATGAAGAGATGGCTGATACATAGGTAAATCTAAGTAGCAGATCTACCCTGAAACTCCGGTAGCCGCTTCCAAGATAGCCCTCAGCTTTTTCTTCTACCCTGGTGTTCACAACCTGGTATTTCCCCCTTGTACATCATACCATCATGTTTAGTAGTTTGTCACTGCCAGAAGAAGAAATGAAGTATAGTGATACCCCAGAGAGTTAAGAATCATGATATTGGTAATCCTGAGAGTTAATTCCAAGAACAAAGAGTCAGTCCTTAGAAAGCATAGAAGTGTGATGTCATCACCATCCTTTTTGAGTTTTAATAGCCTCCTTGTTGTAAAACCTCCAGGGATATTTTCAACATTGCTTGCAAAGCTAGAGTGGTGACTCAGCAATTAAGAGCACTCTTGCAGAGGACATGGCTTCAGTTCCCAAAACCTATTGGGTGGCTTCTAATAGACCAACTCCAGGTGTATGAGTCTCGGCAAGCTCCTGCGTACATGAACACATGAGCTCACAGTCCCAAACACACATATACATTGGGTAAATAAATATAAAGAAATCTTTTTTTAAAAAAAGATGCAAACGCCTGTATACATGGACATCAAAAAGATTGAATGAATTTATTTCCCTGAGTGATGATCCTATTTAGCTCTAAATAAATGTAAGTCTCTTAGAGCTTGACGGGCCTGGTTTTGTTCTTAGGTAGAAGCTTTAAATCATAAAGTCTCATATAGCTTTCATATTTTCACGTGTAGCAAATGGACTGCGAACACAGAGTTCAAGAATGTTGATCTTTGATTTAGCTGTGCAACTCTTTTTCTGTTTGGTCGTTGTTTTTAATTGTGTTAGTAAGTTAGTCCTTTCCTCTCAGGGTAATAGGAGAAATACGGACTATTTGAGGAATAATAGATAATATTTTTCTCTCCCTTCTATGTTTTGTTGTTTTTGTTGTTGATAGATCACTTGATACTTTTTGCATTTGAGGGATTTTTTTTTTAACTTTCCTGCTTTGCGTTTTAGATAGAACTATTAAATTTCACTCGTAACTAATACTCTTTCTTTGGGCATATTCACAACTTATTCTATAAACAGTTTTTAAAAAATTCTTTTAAGCAAGTTTAGGAAGATTTTGTTTTTTATACTCTTGTGTAAACTGATTCAGTTTTTATAAAGACAAGTGTTTTGTACTTGAATCCCATGCCCTGATACTCTGTGAGTTATACTTCATATCCACCACCTGTCATGCCCATGAAGGTCAAAAGTGGACCTTCTTACACTTAAAAAACAGCTTTCAGAATCTTGCTGGTGTTCTGGGTGGCATCTATACAAAATGTCACTTGACAATATCCAATTCTGGAATGGATTCCATCTTTACATGCTTAACATAGAAATCCAGACTTTGGAAATGGTCCCTTTGGATGCCCACACTGATCCCTTCAGATTGTCCTCAGGTCCCTTAGTGTGGTCAGGCCTTGAGCACATGCTTTCCTGAGATTCTGCAAGGGACTTGGCAGGACCAAGGTTGACAAGAGGCTGTGTTTAGCCAGCCCTTTTCACGGAGACTTCTGCAGTTGTGGTTGAAAGTGTTTATTCTGAACTTTTCACAGAAGATGCATTGACAACTTTTTAAAGTGTGGGACCGTCTCTTCTCCGTCCATATTCTCCGTTTCCTCTTTCTCCTTCCTCTTCCTCTCCCTTTGTATCTCCCTGACCCTCCTCCTCTCTCTCCTTCATTCTTTCCATCCTTCTTTCTCCTTCCCTCTCCTCTTTCTCCTCCTTCCTCTCCTTTGGCTTTGGTGTTCCTCCCCTTCCCGTCTTCTCTCTCCCCACTCCTTCTCTTGATTGTTGATCTTCAGCCTGTGCTGTGTGGCATGGCACACTATGGTGTCAATTTAAGATTAGCAAAATATGTATAATTTCTCACATGTGACAGAAGAGAAGGAAACACCACCTAGACTCTATCCATATCCCACAGGTGACTTTCAGTTCAAGAAGAACTGTTTTAGGTTCCATGGTTAGATAGTAGTAACTTGATAGAGTCACATTGACCTATATTGGCATCTTTTCTGACTCAGATAGCCCTCCATACTGATAATCTTTCTCAGCTTCCCACTCTTAACATTCAATGTTTGATGCTTTCTACCCAAGTACTATGAATTATTGCTTGAATTTGCTTTTTTTATTTGAGAGATAAATTAAAAAGTAGCACTTTTATGATCAAACAAAACTGCCTGTAGTTTCTATTCTCTACACAGTTGTATCTTTTCTTTTTTATTACATGCTAACTTTTTACTGAACCCCTATCTATTCACGTCCATCAAGCATCAGGGAGACAATGTTTTGTGTTTTCGTCTGCTGTCTTTGTATATTGTTTCACATGTGACTTTAAGATTCATGCTATTAAAAATGTTTGTGGTAAAGAAGATACTTTCCCACTATTATAGTTACTTTCAATAGCTTCATAAGAGTAGTATGTGAAGCCTATGTTAGTATTGTGATAATTCTATTATCTTAAACTCTTCAAAATTCAAACATATGCTTTCAATCTCTGTGAAATTAGGTAGTGTTTGTTTAGTGTAGTAGTGCACGCCTTTAATCGCAGCCTTGGGGAGGCAGAAGCAGGAGGATCTCTGTGAGTTCAGGGCTAGCCTGGTCTACAAAGTGAGTCCAGGACAGCCAAAGCTACACAGAGAAACCCTGTCTTGAAAAACAAAACAAAACAAACAAACAAAAATCAGTGACTACCACTGAGAATTTTGGTTAAATTTTACATGACAGGTTAAATTTTAAATGTTTGTGTTTTCATAGCGATTTCTGCCTGGAGAGTTTTACCCTGACCGTTGGCATTAGCTTTCTAAGCCCACCATAATGGAAGCCAGAAGTTCTAGGTCTGGTAGCAGTGAGGCTTGTTTCTTCTGAGGATTGTGAGGGAGAGTCTGTTCAAGCCTGTTGTCCCTGCTGTGCAGTCAGGGCCTTCCTTTCGCCCTTGCATTTCCCTGTCCCTCTTCTCCTCTATATACTTCTTTCTCTGTGACCACATCCCCTCTCCCGCTTTTTAAATAGGAACATTTGTCCTGATGGGCTTAGACTCATCCTAATGATCTTATTTTAACTGGATTTCTTCAATAGCAACCCTGTGTTCAAATATGGTCACACTCTGAATTTGGGGTAGGGTTTATGAGGGCTTATGAGGGAGAATACCCCTACTGTTGCTATTCATATGCCACAAAATAGAATGTGATTCTCCATTAGCCCATCCTGCCATCTTCTCTGTGTTCTTCCGTTCTTGCTCATCCCTCCTCAAGGTTGGTTTCCAGAGCGCTGTGTCCCTGCAAAGCACTGCATGCACCATGTCTTGTTACAGAATGACTCCCGCAGGGTTTTGACACGGGCAGATGGTCACCCATTACTAAGCTTTTTAAGGATAAGACTTGTCAAAACCCAAGCTTGTCTGAATTTGAAGGTGCCATGGGGAAGAAAGGAATCTAATAAAACCCCAATCTTTGGCTAGAGATTCAAGAAGGAAGATTGTACGTAGAGCACCCCCCACTGACACCATTCCATTTCCTACACAAGGAATATAGTGGTTCCTTTTATTGCCCCAGTGACCACGTATCTGATAAACAGCAGAAGAGATTTTCTTTCTGGGATGCCAGTCTGTCATGATACAGGGACCAAAGCAGAACAAAGCAATTTATAGCATGATGGTCAAGGAGGGGAAAGTCACCATGGTTTGTCTGGCTGACTTCCAGTTCCCCGGCGTGTGAGACTAACACTCACATTTAGGGTGGGTCCTCATCCCTTAGTTAGTCTTCTGTAGAAATGCAGAAGCAGGTACACCCACAGCCATCCCTCAACAGTCCCTTAGGCGTGTCTCAACAAACCAGCTGACCACACCAACATCACAAAGAGAGACATGTAGGCTGGTGGGCTTCTGTGTCACTTGCACCCTCACAGTAGACATGGGCTCCTGTCTCTGGGGCATTTTCAGCCCCATCTGACACCTATTGGGTTCTGTCCCATAAGTTCAGAGGCAGCACCCTATCTCAACCAGGAATGCCAGTTCTCATAACTGGAGCCCTCACACTTTTTTAAAAAATTTATTTATTTTTATATCAATCACAGGTTAGGTACTTTGCATCCCAGGCGTAGCCCCCTCTCTCATTCCCTCCTGCCCTCCCCATCCCTCCCTCATCTCCTTCCCGCCCCCTCCAAGTCCACCTACAGGGGAGGACCTCCTCTCCTTCCATCCAACCCCAGCTCATCTTATCTCCTCAGGGCTGGCTGCAATGTCCTCCCCTGGGATCTAGCCAGGCTGTTACTCCCTGGCATGTATGGGGGAGGGTCAAAGCCAGCCATCAAGTTCATGACTGAAACAGTCCCTGTTTCCCTTACTAGGGTCTTCAGTTCGACAGTGAGCTATCATGGGCCACATCTGAGCGGGGGTTCTAGGCCATATCCATATATGGTCCTTGGTTGGAGAAACTGTCTCATATAAGACCCCTGTGCCCTGCTCAGTTTGATCTTTGTGGAGCTCTTATTTTCCCCAAGTCTTACTAATTTCCCCTATTTTTATTATTATTTCTCACCCTCTGCCAAAGGCTTGATTGTGAGTCTTAATATCTGCTTTGATACATTGCTATATTGATTCTTTCAGAGGTCCTCTTTGTTATGCTCCTGTCCTGTTGCTTGTTTTCTCCTCCATTCAATGTCCATCCCATTTGTTCATCTAAATGAGCATTGATCATACCAATGTGGGTCCTCCTTCTTGTATATCTTCCCTAGGTGTGTAAATTTCAGCATGACCATCCTATCCTATAGGTCTATATAAGTGAAT
>CM053760.1:22213792-22374110 GCA_028658305.1 Pachyuromys duprasi
GTGGAGAAAGAGGAACCCTCCTCCATTGCTGGTGGGAATGCAAACTTGTACAACCACTCTGGAAATCAATTTGGCGCTTTCTTCAACAATTAGGAATAGTGATTCCTCAAGACCCAGCTATACCACTCTTAGGCATATATCCAAAAGATGCTCAAGTACACAACAAGGACATTTGCTCAACTATGTTCGTAGCTGCTTTATTTGTAATAGCCCTCACACTTTTTAAAAACGTTGTTCCCACTTTGACTCATAAGATCCCTGGATGGATGGTCAAGATCAAGTTCTCTTCTCTTGTTGCCAAACTGCTTTGCTTTTCTTATACAGGCATTTCAGAGATAGAGGACCTGTTTTTATACTATGCAACATGATGTCATAAAGACACAGTGACTCTACTGTGAAACCCTGAAGACTTAAAAAGGAAGAAAGGCTTTGGGTAGGGATTCTTTTTTTTACTTATATATTTATTTAATGATAGACTTACCTTTTAAGTCAAGATACAACACACGAATTTTAAGGAGAATTATTACAGTCCATGTTGATTTTTAGAATGCTGATTCTTAGAATGGTGGCTTAAAGGGAGGTAGAAATAGTTCAGTATCTAAAGTGCTTGATGACTAAGTTCAAGCCCCAGGACTGACATTAAAAAAACGAAAAGTGGGATTGGGAGGGGACGAGGGAGGGGGCTTCAACTGGGATACAAAGTGAATAAATTGTAATAAATAAATAATTAAAAATAAAGCGCACACACAAAAAGAATAAAAAGTGTGTGAGGTGCCTTTCCTTGCCTTGTTATGATCCCTAGAGCTTGCTAGGTAGGCAGCCTAGTGCACTTGGTAACTACAGGGCAGTGAGAGACTGCGCCTCAAAAACAAGGCAGATAATACCTGAGAAACGGTAACTGCAGTTGGCCTCTGGCCTCCACAGGCTTGTATGCATATGGACACATACACCTCCTCAATATATTTGTACCTGTGAATGAATGTGAGCACATGTGATACACACAGACACACACATACACACAATCAAAGTGGCTTCAATCTCAATTCCCATGCATGAGTGACTTCATTAGTCTTATGCATCTTCAGTGAGGTCGTTTCTACCTTATCTTCTTTTAGGGTCATTCCAGCAACTATTTCTGAGTTCTTTATTATTCTAGGAAACATGGTTTTATTGTTATACTAATTCATTATTTTTAAACATAGTTTAATACTTTATTTTAACCCCAACCCGGATTTACTTTATTGATTTTTTTTTAAGCAAAGGAAGACAATGATGACCCCGATATAAATTGTTACAGGAAAATGAATACAAGATAAAATTACCAGATGAACCTTTTTATTCTATGCTTTATGGAATAGCTAATGTATGTTTGGCAGTAACTTATTCTTACACATGAATTCCTGACACTTTCGATTCGTCAGACTTATTAATCAGTGCAGTCAGCACCAGACCAATTTTATGAGACTTACCAGTCATCAAAAATTTATTATCAGATAAATCAAAGAAACAACGAGCATCTTAATAGGGTAGAGAAAGAGGCATGTGAAGGATCATTTAAGGCTGTGCTTTTTGTCGGCTTTTTGTGTGTGATATTTACAGTCAGTATCAGAGAACTTACTCATAATTTCACACACGCAGTCAGCAGGACGATCGTTATCTTTTGAGGCGCAGCATTTTTGTTTTTCTCCAGAACAATATCGCGCTCGGCTTAACTATGAAACTCAGAATGCCAAATAAGCAGGAGGTAGGAAGTAGCTTGTTCAGTGTTGTACGGACGTAGGATTTGCACTTGCTTCTGAATTTCATCACAGAATTACTGAGCTTGGGCCTTAGGGCACGACAGCTGAACCCAAGCTCTTTGCAAGGGCACAGGAAGGAAGGAATGATGTAGTCTTACTTCCTGTCTTCCCTCTGAATGGAAGTTGACTTGAATTTACTGGATGTTGATGTTCTTTTGAAGGCTTAAATAAAGATTTGGCTCTGTGGTGTGGGATGAACTTCTTGAAAGGGGCGTTTCTCTGTTATCCCCACGCCTGTCTTGAGTGTAACAGTAGCCCATATCCTCAAGACAAAACAATGATGGCAATTGGACCCAGCTGGCATGAGAAAGCCCTTATGCAGAGTCACTGGGTGTGGACCTAGAATCGCAGGGCCGTGAGACATCTTCTCATAGACACCTAATTTCTACCACAGATTTTTGTGTAAGGCAAGGTCTCTGCTTAGAGTATTCTTTAGTCCCATCTTTGCCTATGGAATGTTCTGTTCTTTGATTTTCAGCTTAAATTGTGCTTCCCAGAAGTCCGTACTACATGTCTGCTCTGGGGCCCTTTTCAAGTTTGTTCAGGACCTTTTCTTTTCTTGGTAGTAATCTTTATGACAGTTGTAATAATTGCTATCATTATATAAGTGTTTACCAGGGGCCAAACTTCTTACATATTGTATGTACTATTCATTACTGTTTATTTCTATGAAGAGTAAGATGTATTTTGGAGGTAATATATGTGCATATGTGTACATTTGCATGAGAATACACACACATCCATTTCCCTTAAAAGCCTGGAATTTTCTGAAAATGAGACTTGTAATTTCCTAATCATGTAGCTTTATATGTAGTATGTTCTCAGTGACTTATTATATAAATGAACCATCTCACGCAGAGGAGCCTGTGACAAGTCCCCTGATATCTTCAAAATAATACCATTCTGAGGTCTGAAGTGGACCAAATCATATAGTACTTTGTTTTTGTTTTTAGAGAGACTCTAATTCTTGAAACATTAAGATGTGTTCTCAGTATGTAGTATGAAGTAGATCCGATCTGCCCAGGTATTTCATGTTTTTATAGCTCTCTTCTTTTCCAAGTACCATCCTTACCTTCTAAGTAAAAACTGTTCATAATAAATGCTTCAGTGTGAGACCTTCCGTGTGAACCAGAGGCCTGTAACTTGTCTGCCTTTTGTTTGCCCACCATTGGAGGATTGATTCCCTAGGGCTGTGAAGTATGTGGGTGTGTTTTTAAGCAAGTGCAGTACTTCTGAGAGACATGCAATAGACTAGGAAAGGTAATAATCTCTAGAGGAAAAACCTACAAAAATAGTTAATGTGGTAAGAGGCAGCTGCGATCTCTTCACCTCCTTTTAAGTTTAGCTTCAGAGGGAGCATTTTCTATCCTTTACAGAACAATATGGATGGGAGTAAGCAATGCTTCGAGCTTGGAGGAGTCAGTCCTGTTCCCAGACAGGAGGAGAACTGCCTTCCTTCTTTCCTGTAGTTTTTGGGGCTGTAAGCTAGGATGACATGTGTGTTTCCGACTGTTTATGAGAGATGATGAGCATTTTAAATCTGTTCTTGTGTGTGCTTGATAGGAGCTGCCTGAGTGGTGATCTTTTAATAGCATGCGTCTTGCAACCAGCAAGTTTATTTTGGTACCAAATGCTAGATAGTTCCAAAGGAATGTAAATTTTTGTCGGTAAAACTTGTGTTTGATAATACTTAAAAGTCTTGGAAGTCTATTTTTTTAAGTTTTCTGAAGGGAGGTTTTTTTTTTCTTTCTTTCTAAGTTTAATTAACAAGGCAGGAAAATAAGAAAATTACTAGTGGTGAAGAAAAATATCATCTATAAATTTTAAGCAGAAATGTGGTTAGAAAATATATAATTGCAAACGGTGGCACCTGCTATTTGAAGTCCACCAGATGAACAGGTTTTCCAGGCTGGCTTTGGTGACTCTAGTTCAGATACTAAGAACCATGAGCAAGTTTACTGAGGAAGTTCGGAACTGGTGTTATGAGGCTGCTTACTCCGCTCCGCAGCCCCTTCAACTTTTTCTCTTCCTTTGCTAATACCTCATCAGACTAACGTGTGACGGGACTAGTTCCAGTTACACTCACAACTGAGCCGTGACATTCCTTGACCTCTGCCTGTGATGTAGACCCGGGAATCCGTATTTATGTACTTCATCTCCATGATTGGCTCAGAGTGTCGCCATTGACCTCAGCTTGCAGGTGTGAAATTGGCACAGGAGAAACAAACAACTGATGGACTGGGCTTGTGACAGAGCCAGGCACCGAACCCAGTTTGTCCTGTTTAAAGGACTCTTCTCGGGTCCCTTTTCCTTGAAGTGACAACTAGTACTAGAATGCAAAAACTGAGACCCCAAATCACATTTCCTAAACCAGCCTCTTTCTTCATCTTGTTTTAGGGTGGTCTCTAGGAAAGAACAGAGGAATAATTGCAGTCTAGTGTGGTTTCATCTGAGGTTGTTCCTCTGCAAGGCTCACATACTAGGAGCTAGCTGTTGGGCGGGGGGGCCATGACTAGGTCCTGAGGATGCTAACCTGCTCTGTGGCTTCATCTGGTGCTGGACAGACATCAACCCTTAAAGATATTTTGCAAGATTGTTGCTGCTTCTGTTGCTTCTGCTCCATCCTGCCAGCTCTCAGGTCCACGTGCTCCTGCAGGTCCACGTGCTCCTGACCCGTACTACTCCGTGGTGACTTCCTTCCTTTCAACTTCTCCTGTTACATCCTCTCCTTCTTCCTCTCTTCTCCTCTTTCTCCTTTCTTCCTGCCTTGTGGTCTCTGTCAGACCCTGAGCCTGGGAACCTAAACTCTACCTACTTCTCTTCCACCCAGCTGTAGGCTGTCAGCAACGGGTTGCCAGAAAATATTGGTAAGCCAAGTCCACGCAGCATCACTTGCTGTACGTGAGAAAGTCCTTGTCTGGACTGTAACCAGATCATGGGGGCCAGAAACTAACAACTGAATGTATAGCACCAGGCCAACCCCCAATAAAAGACAGAACCCTGACCTGATGAGAAATATCGCTATTAGTTCCACTCTGCCATGGTGCTGCTTAAGGTACTTCCTAGTTCAAAGAACACCAGGAGAAAGCAGATGGAACAAAGCAAGGTAGGAAGACATAGACATGGAAGATGAGGTGAGCCTCCTGTACACTGGATTTGAGATTTCTAAATACCCTTAATGGGGAGAGATGTAGGTGGGAAATGATTCTGTGGACCTAAACTGCAGAGAGCCAATACGGCAGACTCAGAGCTGTTTCCTTATGGCCATGGCACCTGGGTAACCCTGGCTTTGACTACACAGCAGCCTTCCAACCCCACATTGTACTGTAGCCCAAGACACCACAGCTAGAGATGGCTCTCACTTCTGAGTTTCATGCTTTCAAGAGTCAGATCTTTATCAGCCCACATCTGAATTGCCCAATGTATCAACTCAGGTATGCATTCCTACCTGCTATGAGGTTCTTATATATCAGAAGTAGAGTGCTTAATTTTGGATCTTTCCGTGGGTAACAATGGTACCCTTAACATGTAAGGCAAGCTCACAGAATTGGGATGAAGATGAGTCCTTCTGGCACTAAGCCAAATTTGTGAACCCCTGTGCTTTCTTCCATAACCTGAACTATGCTCTCCTTTATCTCCTCGGTTGATCTCTGGTATAAGCAGTAGAGACAAACACGCAATCATCTAATCAGCTTTTGAAAATAGTTTATTGAATAGGCTTGTCTCATATGCGTGGAAGCTGCTTTGTCTCAATATTAATGTTATAACATAAAAAGTGAACGTAGACAGTGTTTGAAACAAATTCCATTTTCTTTCTTTAAAAAATTATGTTTTAATGAATTCTTTGAGAATTCCGTACAGAGTATTTTGATCGTATCCATCCTGCATTCCTCCCCCAACTCCTCTCAGATTAGCTTCCACTTCCCTGTCCACAATTCATCATATCCTCTTTTTGTTTTAATAACAAATCAAGTCCAATTTATCCTACCTGTGTATTCTTGAGTGTGAGGCTGTCCGATAGGGCAGATTTGCCTACTAGAAACCACACCCTTAAAATACCTGATTCCTCCTAGAGGCCATCAGTAGTCTATAGCTCCTCAGTTAGCAATGGAGGCTTATAAGCATGTGTGAGCTCACACACACATACAGACACACACGCACGTTATAAAATGTTGACTAGCTTGATCTTGTGCAGGTCTTGTACAGGAACCACAACTACTGCCCGTTAATGAGTGTAACAGTCCTGTTGTGTTCAGATTGCGATTTTGCCCTTGGTATTCCTGGCTCTCACAGTCCTGTGATGATCCCTGAGCCTTGTCAGGATAAGTGATGCAAATGTCCCCAGTGTGGTCAAGTGCTCTGCTGATAGGTCCTTTCTACCTTGGGACCAGCTTGGACTTTCTGCCTTAACAAACTCCATTTTTTAGACAACTCATCAAGAGTCTGTGAACCAATACTAGGAGCTGTTAGAAGCAATCACAGTTGCTTTATTTTGACATTGGATGTGTAAATAAATCATAAAGAGGGGATGAGGCAGGCAGAGGTATCCTTTTCTCTGGTTATGTTAGAGGAAGACCTTTGTGCTCCCTAGATGAGTAAGAAACCAGACACATGAAGTTCATTGTCTTCTAGAATTTCCAACGAAGAGCTTAATGGAATCAGGTTAAAAGCCGAGGATAAGAAAGTGCATGAAGTTGCTGATTTTCAGAAGTCAGTAACAAGAGAATCCTCCAGGCCCTGAGGGATAAGGTAGGCCTGTGTTTGAACCACAGCTGCACAGGCTCGGCTGCACCACTAGAAAGGTTTTTTGGGCGCCAAGTCCAACATCTCTCTCTGTTACTACAGTGGGTAACAGGGTTGAGGCCACACTCTGCATGGCTCTGGTCTCACATTTGCCTTGGGAGCAAACTTTGGCGATACCAACACACAGCACTGGTTTGCCTAAATATTTACACTAAGGAATACAAAATTCTGATCTCTGTGTAGACTCACACAGATGGAAATACTCCTGGAATGGCCAGTGGGCATCACAGTTGGAGAAGTGTAAACCACCAACAAAGAGAAAATGAGGCCACATGGTGGCTCCTTTCATTTGCAGATCTTGGAAAGGCAATGAGGTGGGAGAGGCCTGTGAGGGGAGGGGAAGCAGAGGAACTGCGAGCCTTCTAAAGTACACACCTAGAGGCTAATAGTGTTGGTGTACCTAAGGCTCCTTCAAACTTTCCTTATTCCGATGCTATAGAACTAAGAAAGATACAAAACAATAGATAAGAGTCTAGGTCCTGCCTTACTTTTCAGGAACTAAGAACCAATCCCAGAAAGGTTTAAGGGAGCTGCTGAAGGAGACCTAGATAGCTAAGGAGGTTTCACCCACAGGACTTCAGGCCCTGTTACCCTGCCTGAACCATCTCTCCCACCCAGCCCTCCTCTCCTCTAAGGTCTGCTTCATTGCCCCCATTCTACAGATGGAGCCATCAATCCTTCCTCTGTGGCACTGAGCCTGACCCTGACCCCTCTCTCTCATCACGGTCAAATAATTGTAGTGACAGAACATGGCTTGTGAACATTGGACATTTGTTATTTAAGTAGATACTGCTTAAACCCCTTTGTGTTATATGTGTGTATGGTGTGTGTGTGTGTGTGTGTGTGTGTGTGTGTGTGTGTGTGTGTGTGAGAAGGGGTGGTTGTGTGGAGTGTGTGGGAGGGTATGAAGGGGGTGTGGTATGGGGTACGCATATGATATGTGGTAAGTGTGTATATGCATGGCGTGGGTTTATGTATATGGGGTGTGTGGTGTGTGTGTGGTTGGGGTGGTGGTATGAGGTGTGTGTGTGTGTATGTGTGTGTAGGGGTGTGTGCTGTGTGTATGTGTTTGTGGGGCATATGTAGCATACTTGTAGTGCATGCCTGTGAGTTTGAGTACACAGCAGGAGCAGGAGGCCAACGCAGGGCATCCAGTGGCTTCCTTTTTCACACTGTTACTTGACAGGGTTTGTTACTGAACCGAAGTCACCTGGGGGAGGGTAGGTATGGGCAGAAGGCTAGCTGACAGTGAGATCTTGAGAATCCCCGATCCTGCCACAGAGTGTTGGTGTTGTGGGCGTGTCTTGATGATGTGCATACCCAGGCTTACCCAGGCTTTCTTGTAGGTGCTAGTGACTCTTCCACAGTGGCCCAACTCCCCAGCCCCGTGTCTATTTCAGAAGGAAAACCTGAGATCCAAGGGAACCAAGAGATTTTTGCAGTTACAGTTAGTACGTGTAAGAGTTGGATTGAAACCTTGGTCCTCAGTTTTTATTTTCATTGTGTTATAGTACTGAGCACACTGTTTCACAAATTAAGTAGAGAAAATATGCACACAATGCTCAGTAGTTCATATCCATTGGTAAGTATGCAGTCACTGTAAGAGTAAGCAGTCATCAGAACCTGAGTTCGAGTCCCCATAGCTCAAGAACAGGACACAGAATCTAAGCCCGGGTGCCTAGGCTCTTCACTTTTTTTTTTTCTTATTTGTCATTATCTGTCATGAAAATAATTAGAAAAGCAAGTCTTAGAAATGCTTACTGGGGCCAAGTTTGGATTCTGAACTAGACAGATAGCCCAAGTGTGTTTGATCTTTGAGAATGTCAGCATCTGCCCTGAGATCAGGGCTGACCTGTGGTGCCTGTGATTCAGCGATCGGGCAGCAGCGAATCCAGCATGGAGCACAGGAAAGCCCCAGCGTGTCCTGCTGGTAGATGATCAATGTGTGTGCCTACGTTCTTTCCCAGTTACAGTGTGACACGGGTTATGTGTGTCTTCACCCTTTCTTTGATCTTTCCTGTACATTTATGTGTACACATGTTGTTCCCTGTCTTTCTGTATTAGTTTGAAAGACATAGATAAGATTTCAAATTTCAAATCATATCCTTGAAAGTAGTTTGTCAGAATCTCAGGTATAGCAATGTGTTTGGCAAGGAGTCTGCAGTTTTTTCAGTTTTTGGGTTCCTCCCCCAGTGGGCAGTAGAACCTAGCTGTAGAATAAAACTTGACTTATAAAATTAATCTGTAACACTCACAGGCAAAATGCTGAAGAGATCAAAATTAATCTTTAAAAAGTACCAGACAAAAGGCAGATGGCTTAGGCTCAAAAGATAGTGGTATTCATGGAAGTGACAATTAATTATTTAATTCCAAGGACACATTATAGTCTACAAATATATATCAAGTTCTCAACTGACTACTTATTTTATGTGGCAGAATACCAGCTTTGCATATTTATTAAAATTATTCATAACTGCATAGCTGCCTAGATGAACTGTTGAGTTCTTGTCCTGCGTTCCAATATATTATTTCGTCCATTTTGTCATGGCACGAGACCAGAAATTTGTCTAAATTTTATAGTGATCTGTGGAATATTGAGCATCGGCACCTCTTAGATTCATATTTTATCATTCCCATTTTGCTTAATACAATCTTTTATTTAAGATTAAAAAATAGTAAATATTTGTGAAAAAATTCGGTTTTTTTACCTTTAAAGAATAAGCTCCAGACAAAAATCTTTAATTTTTTTAAAGAAAGCTATTGTTATGTAGTTAGTGATTAGATGTCAAATACTTTTTTCTTACCTAAAAATCTGGACAAAACCTGAATTCTTTGTGGTAAAAAGAACAGTGGTTTTCTGAGAGCAGTATTTTCCCTCAGGTTTTATGTGTTGATCTGTGCTAATGTGTTGCTCTTGTCAGACCTTACAACAATGTGGGATGATGGGCCCTGAAGACAGTTGGTTTTCAGTGTATATTTGAGCCCGTGTTATTATTTGTTCAAGTTGTGTATGTATGTGTTGTACACTGCCACGTACAAACTGCAACGGAGACCAGCAGAGAATGTCTGGGGCCCCGCTGTGACATGCTGTCTCAGTCTTTTGAGACATTTTCTTGGAGCTAGACTGTTAGTCAGCAAGCCCCCAGGGATCTTCCTTCCATTCTTCTATCCACAATACTGGGGTTACAGGCGTGCAAGTGGCCACACCTACTTTCTTCCTGTGGGTTTTCGGAGATTCAAACTCAGGTCCTCATGCTTGTATAGAAAACACTCGAATCCACTGAACCATCTCCCCAATCCTCTGTCAGAACCTTCTGAATACCAGCTAATAGAACAGTGCCTCTGTTATAATGTTGCCAGGGAAATGCCCTGAGAACTGAGTTGGCCATGTAGTAATCATTTAATAAATAGTAGTTTCTGTAAGTGACAATAATAATGTATCAAAGAATGTCACAGCAAGTGAGTTTAGGAAAGGATACATGATAAAATTATATTTGCCTCCAGTATTGTGCTTCCAAGCTGATAAGGTATAGACAAGATGACAAATCAAAATCCAATAGTGAAGCAGTTCTGAGAGCTGCCTCACTAATTCAGCTGGGCGCACTCTCTTTGTACTAGTGCAGTGCAACTCCCAAAGAGAAATTGCTTCCTCAGGATCACCCAGCAAAGATAAGGGGTGAACCAGCTATCCTGGCACACAGCTTAGTCCACAGACTGTATTAAAACTCTGGCTTATTCATAGAAGCAACCGATCTCCTGGGTGTGGTGATTGTTTTTGGAGCTAAGATGTTGTGGCATGTTGGCCAATATATAATACTTCCATGTGCCTTTGGCTTGGTCTTCTAGTGACTGTTGACCTTCCAGCGGTAGGTGTCCACATAGTCAAAAGCCTGCATCTTGTCCCACCATCCGGGCAGGTTAAGAGCTCCATATGAGTGGTAGGCTGGTATCTGTTCCTGCAGGTATGACACAAGAGGAATATCTGCCTTGGGGTCTCTAGAATTTCCCTGGGAACCTCATAAATGTCTAAGATTAAAATGAAGCCTTTCTTCTTTATAAAACAGTCATGTGTTAAAGGAGCTGCATTCGATGCTTCTGAGCTGTATATTTTAGTGGATTCTATAAAATTCTCAATAAAGGAAAGGTCACTGTTGGGACCATAAACAGTATTCGTAGAGGCAGATTTAACCATGTCCCTTCTGTGGTCCCTGGTACGCACAGCAGGTGAACCAACTACTTTTCTTTGAATGCACCCCTTTACCTGTCACCTTGGAAAAAGGTTCCACTGCCACCCGGGCAGGCTCTCAGAGGCGGTAACTGAACTGTGCCAGGCTCTTGAGATAGCCTGTCCCTGAGTAGGAATCTAAAAAGATGTGATTTTTGTCTGTTAGAAAGCATGTGATTAGGAGTGTCCCTTCTGGCGTAGCTGCAGTTTTTGTCTTCAAGGTTAAAGTGAAAAGATTGTCGTCACACCCATTTGTGGGGTGTATATAGTGCAGTCCTGTGTCCTCCGTATTTTGCCAGGCGACCATGTGAGATACTAAGAAAGACCAGTGATGCCCTTTGCCTGATGACGACATGGGCTGTTGTTCTGCACAGTGAGTAGCTCTCTGTGACCTTTCTGGCTGTCAGCACAGTCACCCAGCCTACAGAGAAAGTATCCTGCAACATACAATGAAGAGATAATAGTCCTGGGCTTGTTCTGCAGAGTGGCTTTGAGGCTTAATTGAAGAATATTTTTGACCCATTATCAAGAGCATTAGGAGGAAATGTTCAAAGAGATTTGATGTAGCTCCTTCAATTGAAGAAAGTAGATACCCAAATAAGCAAATTATAACCTTAAAGAGTCATCCATCTTTATGTTCGGTCCCTTCATCTTTTCAAAGTAAGGACTTCTCTCTTCACTCTGAGGGCAGGAGACAAGGGAGGAGGGGGTGGGACAAGCCTGAGCATTGCAAATGGCCCCTCCTCCTGGCTTTCGTGAACTTGTAGCAGCCTTGTTTAGAAACGAAAGGTTTGAATGGACTGTCCTGAATACATTTATCACTGCGCTGCTAACTCTGTCTGTCAGGCTGCCATGTCACATCCAGATCTGGTTGGAAGATATTTCTGGGAGTTAGGCATCGTGAAGCAAAAGCAGCAGTCTGAAGCATGAATGGGCTTCTCTAAACATCATTATTTCTGGCTCCTTTCTGGTTTTTTGTACCAAGAAAACACGCGCACATCATTTCAGACGTAGAGAAGTTATTTCTTACTGAAGGATTGCAGAGGGATGCCCCCTCCAAGTATTATTGCCACTGACAAGTTCTTAGTCTGTCTGTCGTGGATTATCATCAAAATTAATCTCATCTTTAACTTCACAGAGTACTTAATGCCATCTTGTGCTTGATTTCTTTCATGATGTTGTCTGTTAATTTTAAGATGGCAGGACGAAAATGTAACCCAATTTTTTCTTTCATTAAAATAAGTCTGTATGAAAAACCTAACCTGTGATTGATATAAAAAATAAACAAATTAAAAAAAATAAGTCTGTGTGAATCAGCGTATGAACAATCAGAGAGTGCCTAGCTGCTTGTAGTTTGGAAGCTTCTTTTCTTTAAACGGAAATGGGGTTTCAGCCACATTTTCACTTATTTATTCCTCTCTGTTCCTACATTCTGAGGTGACTAAAAATGGGTTTCAAACCACCAAAAAGACACTTCTAAAGCTATGATTAGATTTTGCCTTAAGATATTCACAAGTCAGTTTTGCTCTGAGGCGAGGTGCTGCCGTTACAGGAAGTCAGAAGGTCAGTAGAATTCTGTTGGGAAAGAAACAGTAGATTTATAGAATCATAGGAGGCCATGGTACCTATTCCTGAAACTTTAGGGTATGTAGTAGTAATGTAGGATGTCTTAAGTTAGTGCTGACTCCTAATATTTTCTTGAATTTCAGTTCATCAGAAATTCATTTAGAAACTCACCAGTTTTTTCAGGGAGACATGGTAAGCTATAGATACTGTGAACCCAGGAGTAAAATGATGCCTTAGCGTCCATTGTCTCAAACCTGTGTAAATATGAGAAGCAATCTGATCAGTATATGAGGTCTTGCAAAACAATATGCATTTTTGTATAAATTTTATAATTTCCAGACAATGTGTATTGTTCAGAGTCTCTCCTGGACAACTACTTTTAACCACCTTTAAGAGGCTCCTGCTGAAAAGGAAAGATGTCCATTTTGTGGGTGTCTGAATTAAAAAGAAATCATAGAAATGATAGTTTATGGGGCTCAGAGGTTCTATATACTAGATGGATGACTAGCTACAGGACAAGTCAGAGGATGGAATTTTATAAACGTGTCACTGAGCTTGCAAGAGAACAAAGGAGTTGTTCAAGGAATCCTAGGACTTTGTAGGGCATGGAAACCAAAGATGTGGGGCAAAGCCCAGGGCTGCTCCAGAAACAGCTCAGCTGAGAAGGCTGGCCCTTGATTGTGTAGTTGCTTGGGGAGTAGATGCCAAGGCCTGGGATCCAGCTGAAGGGCCAGTCTTGTAACAACTCATAAAATCAGAACATGGAAATTGACTGTATTCTCAATGAAGGACCTATAAGAGCTAGTGAGCACATGATCAAAATAGTGAGCACATGACCATATGAATGTGTTTTGTGGTTGTTTTTTTAAAATGTATAAATTATATATTTTTTCATATTCATCTTTCCTCTTTACAGTTGTGAACCTATTTGGGGATAATTGTGAGGAGTAAGTTTATGCCAGTAATGTGGTGATACAAACACCAGCCTAAAAGGCCCTCTGATACCCAGTAGTGATGATCAGAAATCCTGTCAGAAGGAACAATTTAAAAATTCATCACCTTGAGTATCTACAGGTTCATGTTACCATGAGGAAAACTCAAAAGCCCTCTGAAACTTTGCAAGTAACAAATATATAAGCTAAAATTTGCAAGATTCATTACCAACAGTAAACAACAAACTTAGATCTCCTATTTATTAGAGCACAAAGATGCTGGATCCTGAATATAGAAAACGTGAAAAACATATGTAAAAGAATTGTAGATGGATGAGACCATCAAAATGAACAAATTTTAAAATTAACTGGATACAATCACAGAAGTGAAGAGTATAATAGTAGCATTGTTACTTTTTCTATCTCCTGCGAAAAAAGAAGTTTAGCAAGGAGGAGGGAATTCTGGCTCACAGTTTGAGGATACACTCATGGAGAAATCATGACTGAGGAGCGAACCAGATGGTCACATTGCATCCACAGTCAAGAAGTACTTACAAGGATTCTGTCACTTGGCTCATGTCCTTTTTTGATTCAGTCCAGAACTCCATCCAGCCCATGTTCAGGTTAAACCTTCCTTAAACAGCCTCATATACTTGCTCAGAGTTGTCGTAGCGATTCCAAATCCAGTCAAGTTGACAGTGACTATTAGCCATTATATATGGTGATTTAAAACTTATATAGTGAGTATTGATTTTCCTGCAGCTGAACAGAAATCAGTCTGGGCAGATCATGGAAAAGTTACGCAACATGAAGCAAAGAGATGAGCAAGACAGGTTGCAAAGTGTTTTCCTACATGTCTATTTGAAATTACAGAACACTGCAGTATTGAACATAGGTGCTCTAAGGAACTGTGAAGGGGATGAGACCTTACTCTCATGCTAATATGTAAATCTGCCTCAGCTTTATGTATACTAGTCTAAGGCATGCCACTTCTGAGTCAGACACAAAGGACTTTGTTTTTTGGGGTCCAACAAGCCACATGGGATTCAGGATCAAGATGAATTCCCCCTGCTCCCCAGGCCCACAGTGAATACTGAGCCTGTGCACATTCAACACAGATGGCGTTCTAGTGCTAAAAGGTGGAAGTAGACATGAATTCCCATCCCAAACCAAGTAGCTGTCTTTAAGTGATACTGCTTACAAAGAAAATATTAGCTTTAGCTTTCTCTAATAGAGTCTCACTGGGTGTAATAGCTACACAAAGGAGTAGGTCCCAGGCCTTGTAGCAGGTGGCCAACAGAAAATGAACTTGATATTTTTGTAGGCATTTTTCAAAAATTGTATTGGCTTTTGTTTATGTGTTATGGTTTCCAATTTTGTGTATTTGTGTGTGTGTGCGTTGTGTTTCTTGTGTTTTTCTTTTTTCCCTCATTTTTCTTTTTCTAATTCAAGCTTGTTGGTTTTTTTGTTTGTTTGTTTGTTTGCCTATTTGTTTTCTAAAGAGAGAAAGGGAATGAAGGTGAATGGGTGGTGAGATAGGAAGGATTTAGGACAAGTTGAGGGAGAAGAAACCGTTTCCCAAATATATCATATGAAAATTTGTTTTTTAATGAAAACAATAATGTGGGCTCTAGAGAAATGTGTGCTTATTCTGGAGGCAGACATTATCCTTACCATGGTAGACAGTGAACAGATTTGGCCTCTGCTCAGAAGAGCAACTATCTGTACCTTTAAAACATCTTTTGAAAGTTATTCCAGAATCACAGCGGTCATTGCCTTTGCCTATAAAGCACACATAAGGTCTATCCCTGGCAGATAGACCCCTAGGAGCAGAGTCCATTTGGTTAAATACTTGAAGATTTTCAAACATTTTAGACCATGGAGCCCTCAGAGGATGTACATTACATCGTAAGTGATACTTAAGTATATGTTGAGACCTATTTTGTTGGAATTGCAGGAACAAAGACAAACCAAGATATTAAAAGCAACCAGTGACGCAGGGCACACGTCCATGATTCCAGCATTCAGGGAACCAGAAGCAAACAGATCTCTGTGAGTTTGAGGCCAGCCTGCTCTACAAAGTGAGTTTAGGACAGCTGAGGCTACACAGAGAAACCCTGTGTCAAAGAAAAAATAAAAATAAAATGAAAATTAAAAAAAAAAAAAAGGACCAGTGAGGAAAAGTTGAAATTGACAAACTTGTTCCACAGTTTTGGTTTGGTTTTAGGTTTGGAGGTTTTATTATTGTTTTGGTTTTTGTCTTTTAATAGTGATAAATTTTAAAAAAACACAAAAAACATGGCCTTTAGGAGGAACTAGAGTAGGAAATACTGGATGTCTTATCAAAGACATCAAAGCCTGTTATAAAGCTGTGGTAACCAAGATGCTAAGGTCGTGGCATGCATAAGGTGGGCGTGGATAAAGGACCAGGTGGAAAGGACAGAAAAGTCCACACAAAGTGTTATATGCATATATGGCAACTTCCAGGGCAGAATAAGAATTGAAGATGCACGAGAGAGGTTAGGCTGGCCAATGATGCTACTGCAATATGGCACATGTGCTGTGGCAAAATGAAATCAGATCACAACACATACAAGTGTTCTGTGTATATTAAATACTGGAATATTTAAATCACAAACAAAAATGCTGAAAGGAAAAGGAAAATTATAGAACTTTCAAAGGACCCAAAAGAGACATTATTAATTTTGTCTTATTGACATTGCTGGGTGTCAAACCCAGTATGACCTTGTGTGTACCAGCAGGTGTTCTACTGTTGAGCTTCATTGCTAGCCCTAAGAATATCTTTTTTCTCATATATTTGGAGAAACATTTCTTTTCCTGAGGATAATAAAAAAAAAAAACAGAAACCAAATAAGCAACAAAATAAAATCTCTAAAGGAAACACTGACAAATTCAGAACAGCAAAATATATATTTCTCTTCATCTAAGGATGCATTAATAAATTAAAATGAGCTGCAATTGGGAGAGTGGACCACACTCTGGATGGTAGGATACCATCTAAGTCAGTGGGAAACTCAGTAAAGCCCCTTATTGTACGGTTTCCTTTTCTCACAGCACAAACAGCATGAGCCAACAGTGGTCCAAAAATATTAAATAGAAGATCCTAGAAAGAACTCATTAGTTTTAAATTGCATGCTGTTCTGAGTGGTGTGCTGAAATGTCACTCTGTCCTAGAATGTGAATCATCTCTTTGTCTGGCGTATCCAGGATGTATATATGAAACACTTGTTAGCCACTTTGTACTGTATTGGTTGTCAGAGAGCTGACAGGCTCCACCAGTATTTGTGTTCAAGTAGCCTTTGCAAATAGCCTGACACTGACCACGTCACTTCCTCTCATCAGTTAGGCATGGGATCATCTCATGTCATCACACAAAAAGTATGTCCGGTGTAGTAGGATGTTTTGAATAACATGGGAAAGAATAACTACTTACACTTAGTATGTTGTGACAGCAGCAATCCTGTCATTTGTTAATCACTCACCATGTCTTAGTTATAAATTAGACAATCATTGGCATGTTTGTGGTTATAGAAAAAATATGATGTAGATCAATAGATGATAGATAGACAGACAGACATTGTTCATGTTTTCATCCATCAACCAAGGGTCTTCAATAAGAGAGGATTACTGTGTGCTATAAGTGAAATAAGAATTTACACAATATATGCACAGACTTAAGAAAAGAAGCGTAATGGGCTAATATTCAGGAAAAATCATCAACCTTACTACGAAGTATAACGAAACTACCGTGGTGACTCTTTTCTACCTACTCAGTGGTGAAGTAAGTTTGAATGACACGGAACTCTCATGTTCTCTTTATCTCCTTGTCTTTAGCAGACAGACAAATAAACACAAGGAGAAGGTAATTTACCAAAATGAAATATTTTTTTAAATTGGTTTTTAAAAGCCATATTTGGATGCACATTGAATATTCGGAGAAAAGTCTTTTATGTTTCAATATAACAGAACTGCAGTCAAAGAAAAACCTACAGTTAAATGTTTTGAGTTCTCTCTTTATTTATTGTGTGGTTTTGTTTTGCTTTTTTTTTTTTGTAGACAAGGTATCACTGTTTAGTCTAGGGTGGTATGGAATTTACTCCGTAGCCCAGGCTTACCTAAAATTCATAACCCTGCCACATCCTGAGTGTTGACACTGTAGGTTTACACTCACACACATATTCACACACACATATTCATATACGCACGCACACATGCACACACAGATACACATGAATACACATGCACATATACACATACATGTACATAGTATGCACACATGCCCACACACTCAATTAGAAGCACACTCACATACACATGCACGTACACTCATACACATATACACATATACTGACACGGTGGCTTTGTTTCATTTTGTTTTCATTTGTGCTTTTTGTTGTTTTGTTTTCTTTTGTAGACAATCTTTAAGGCTAGAATAGTCCAAAAAGAATTCAGAGGACAACTATTCTAAAGAGTCCTTCTCAAACTTTTTTGACACTTGAGCCCTGGGAAAATTTTACGTGAACCTTTTTAATAGGGGTATTTCCAATAATAGCAACAACAATGATAAGAATTTTAATCATCATAAAGAGATTATTTTGAAACAAGCATTTGCTATACAAATAATTTTACTACTTACTAAAGATGAAAGCAAGTATAAGAGATGAATGTGCTTATTTGTATTTACAAGAAAATTGAATCTTGGTAGAATATTTGACACCAAAGGACATAGTATCTTCTGCATTTTTCATGGTTGATCAATACTTCAATTTGATAATTACCAATGCTGAGAAATGACTTTACATACACAGCTTAATAGAAAACAACAAAACTGTGTTGGGCTTATTTAAGAAATTACCAAAATTCAGCCAAATCTCAAGGCAAGATTCACTGAGTGATTTTTTGTTGTTGTTTTTAATGGAAATCAAATCAGAACTCTTGGTTTTCCCATAATTAATCTAGTCAGTATGTTTATAAAATGTGAAAAGTTTCTGTATAAAGACACTGAAGTGCCTAAAATATAGTGGTCTCAAATTGGAGTTTCATTGCCTCAGACAGCATTTCCCGGGGTGTAAGTTACAATGTTCACAGTGTGAAATATGTTTGGAACCAGGGCTGCAGTCAACTTTATTTTGAAACTCCCTCCCCCTACACATTCAGTTGTCCTTTGTGGGTTGTGACCCATAATTTAGGAAGCTGAGCTTTAATTTGTAGTGTCTGCTGTAACTCAAATTGACAAACTTTCATATAGGTTAAGGTGGCAGCTTTGTCTCTGCAGGAGATACCCAGGATGGTCGCCTTCTACAGAGGGAACACCTACTGTTCTCTCAGTCTGGAGATTTCAGAATCTAGATAGTTGGCTGTGTTGCTCTGAGGCCTGTGGTGAAGTGGCACATGGTGACAGAGGCTCATGGCACAGTCAAACAGTTCATCTCATGGAGAGAAAAAAGAGGAATCAGAAGCCCCTCCCCCACCCCCTTAGAAAGGCCATGTCACGGTGATAGAGCTTTCTCCCAGAGGCTCCTTGCAAGTGCTACCATCTCCCAGCAGCTCCATAGGCTGGGAACCATCACGAGCCTTTGGAGGACACTTAGCACACAGTCAAGCCTTAGAGTTACTGAAATATAGGAAAAGACACCAGCCATTAAAATCCCTTGAGTTTAAGGGAAAGAGAAATTATGCCACAAAATCCAATTATCTGCTAAAAAAAAAAAATTCCCTAAGAAGATCAGTTGTGCCTTGCCATGGACCATGGAGAAAGAATTCAATGTCATGGATGCAAAGCCTTCTAGAAGGATGATGTCTGAGGCAGCTACAGAATACTGAATTCATATAAGAACACATAAAAATCTAGAAGAATAAAATCTAACCTAAAGTGGTACCTTTTATTGGCTCTGATGAAGTTGTTACAGTAATATATATATATATTAATGTAACAACTTATATATATATATATATATATATTTTTTTTTTTTAATGAAGGGGACAGCTAAAACTAGCTTGGATGTTGTCTACACCGATAATGTTGCCTGATTTTAAATTCTCACTTCCAAATAACTTCCAGTGTCTAGTGAGTTGCATGCCATCCGTACTCCTCTTACCTAACAGCCTGCTTATTAAAGACTCATAATGCTTGAGCAAGAGTAGACATTCTGGTAACATTCCCTAATTAGTCAAAAGAACCTTGGAAGTTACCGTTTGGGGAAGAAACCTCCCAGCTTTGGCTTTGAATGCTCATCAGATTCTGAGGCAGGAGGAGACTAGGTATGAATCAATATTTCTGCCTGGGTGCCGCGTAACCTCTCTGAGAGATTAATGTGCTTACTGTGGGGTCCCGTGTTCTCCATCAGCTAAGTATGTGCGCTTGCCATTCATATTTGGTTTTCAGCTTGTTGCACTGACAGAAAAAAGTCTCAGTGGAATAAAGTACCAGTTTGACATATTTGCATATTTTTAACATTTAAAGAGAACTGTGTTTTTCCTAGGAACTGTGGGACTCTTCTCTTTTTATGACACCATTGAGCATCACAGTTAGCTGTTAAGCTCTCTTACTCTTGTTTTTGTTTCTGCTCATTACTAATGTTGATTAAATAGTATAAGGGTTAAGGAATTAAAAAAAAACAGTAAACGTCATATTTCAAAACTTTTTCTTATAAAATTAAATACGATTCTTACTTACTAAAAACCTGGTATATGGTATGTATATGTATGTGTGCATGTGTGTAGATACGTCTGTAAGGCCAGAAGTTGATACTAATTGTCTTTCTCTTTTGATCTTTGCCTTACCTTTTGAGACAGGTTCTTCCTCTGACCCTAGAGCTTGTGGATACTGGGGATCAAACTCAGGCCCTCTTGCTTCTACAGCAAGTATTTTACCAACTGGGCCGCCTCGCTAGCCCCACATCACTTTTTCTGTACTGTAAATCATGCTATGGGAGTGTTCGTGGAAGCTTGCTTAATTCTGTTAAATTAGTCAGTCCTGTTGGACACTGTTGCTTCAGACTCATGACTCTGTGAGTGCCTGTGCTCACAGGAATGCTCTAGGATGTATCATGGGAAAGAGTCGGAGGCTAAAAGTTACCTGTTTAAATACTTTGATTTTATACAATTTTTTCTAAACAGCCATTCGCAGATTCCTGGAGATAAAATAAAATTCTTCAGCTACTGCTCACGCTCACCTTATTTTACACGTGAGCTAATCCTCTTATCAAACAAGCCAATAAAAGCTTAATCTCCTTTGGAAACAACAGAGTGCCTGGTAGTACAGGATGGGGAAATGAGCAGAGAGAGGAGTGCAGATGCAGCCAGTTAGAGCTGGGCTGTTACCCACTGCTTAATAGCTTTGACAATTTCCAAAACATAAGCTTAAAAGGCAGATTGCATACCTATTCCTAAATGCAGATTTGTACAGAAAAGAAAAGCTTTGAAGAATATTCCTCTAGTGGTAACAATAGTTCTCTGAAAGAATATGTGTTTTGGTTTTCATGTTTCCAACATATTGTAAGTTTTTCCCTAACTTGGGACAACCTGATAATTTTCATTTTTATTGAATTAATCTAATAACATTTTACTTTTAATAATTTATCATTTGACAATTAACTTATCAGTGCCCAAATAAACTTTCAGAATTAGAAAAATATTATTAGGAAAAAATAAGCGTCATGGTTTTGTATTTTTAGCCCATCTGCAGGGGTGTAATTATTACACATTAGTGAGTATAAGTGGTTTACTACATAAACATATGTGACATTATATACAATCATTGGATACTTATTGAATGCCATATGCTCTGATAAGCCGTGAATGTAAGTTTTCAGGTAGGTCAAAACTGTAATCAACTTCATAGGTCAGAGACCAAACCTCTTTAGCTTCCTTCAGAGAAAGAAAGAGTCCAGCTTTCAACTAGAGCCTCTCTGAGCCTCAGGCTCACATTCCCAGTAATTACCCTATCTTCTCGCCAGTTCTTAAATGTGGTTGTTTGCCAGCAATAACATTACCTTTATTCGTTTCTTGTCTTTTGTTCCTCATTGTAGAAGTAGCCACACATTTCCTTGCACAGAGCGTATGGTACAATAAACACAAAATGCTTCTCTCTGCTTAGGAAGGACTAGGGCATGCTTGGGCTGTGTCAGTGGTCAGTATTATAAATTCACACTAGGCGATTCTGGTTCTAATTTATGTATTTAGAAATACTGGGAGTAAGCTAAATGAATAAAACATAGAAAGGCAATTGTGTTTAAATATCACACTCACGCTCCCAGTGCAGGCATGTGACGTCACAGAGTGGGGTGTGGAAAGGGCATTATTCAGGCAGAATCTACACTGCTGCTTTTAGGAATCCTACCAAGCTAAAAGAAGAAGCAACCACAGGGTGCCAGGGAACTTCGGTCTGGACCATCCCAAACAATCTGTCAGAAGGTATATTCTAGGTTTGAGAAGATGGTTTTGGTCTGTAGAGTGCTCCCCTTGCAAGCATAAGGACCTGAGTTTGGGCCCCTCAGGACCCGCATAAAAAGCTAGTTGCGATGATGTGTATCTGTAATCCCAGTACTGGATGGGGAAGCAAAAACAGGTGACCTTGGGCCTTGTAAAGCATCCAGCCTTCATTTAGTGAGCTTAAGATCAATGAGAGACCCTACTTCAAATAATAAGGTGGAGAACAATCGAAGAAGAAATCTAACATTTTCTTCTGGCCTCCATAGGCACATATGCAGGCTGGTACACCCACATACTTAAATCTCTGTCTCTCACACACATATACATGCACACATATGCACACATGCACATGTGCACAGGAAAGCACATGCACACATACACATACACACAGAGATGCACACCAAAAAATGTCTATTCCTATTGTCAGTACCCAGGCAATGCAATCCTATCTGATAGTGTTTTCATGCACTTCTGAAATCAAGTATAGTTAACTTTAATTAAGTCATAACAAAAATTATGTAATGAAATAATAAAATTGCACTCAATATTTTTGGCCAAGGAGTCCTTGATACACTGACTATTAGACTCATGTGAATTTTGAAAGGCTGTTATGACCTCGGGCATCGTTGGAGGTGATGGATCAATGAATGGTTGAGAAAAATGTTCCTGATTGTTCCTGTTCCCACCACACACTCATCCTCATCTGTCCCGTGTGGGCATGACAGAGAACCGTTACTACAGCAGAGAGCACACAATGGTTTTTATTTCTGTGTTTTACTCACACAACGCACATGGTGTATTGTTTTGTTAGAAGAATCGCATGTAGGAGTGTGAGAGCTATTTGTAATTCAGCTTTCCTAACTGTATCCTCGAGCGCATCCCTGAAGAATTCTCTTTATTTTAAAATAGAGAGACTGTTAGGAGCCTACCTAAGGCCAAATGCTTGTTTATGAAAACCAGGTGGTATGGGTTACACTCTTTAAATATGAGAATAACTTCTGTCCCTTTTGTGCTTGCCCCTCTGAACATGCTTCTTGAACCAGGACATGGTTTTTTGCTGTTGTTAGTGATTCCAAACTTATGGCTTTATCTCTCTGTTCCTACTTTTCTCTTGATCTCCATTTTTAGTTCTTCCATTTATATCTTGCTGTCCTTCAGATAAAGATTTATAAATGAACTAATTAACAGAATATTCTTAGTTTTTTACATATAATGCTTTATCATAAACATGTCAAATGTATGAGTTGATAAATTTTCTTTTTTAATAAAAGTATTCTTTGCATACAAATTCATACAGCATAAGTATATGAATATGTATGTATTGAGCTATTCATGCGGATATGTGTGTGCACATGTATAAACATCATGATGTGCATGTGGAAGTCAAGAGACAACTAGGAAAGCCAGTTTTCTCCACCCCTACCCCCCATGATGTGAACTCCAGGGACTGAACTCTGGCTGTCAGGCTTGGCAGCGAGTGCCTTTGCCTGGTGAGCCATCTTGCCAGCCTCCCCTCCCTAAGTTTTATCTGCCCCATAACCTTGGTCTAGAACTCTCCCAACACCTCATGAAGTTTCTCTGTGGCTTCTGTTTCTAGATGGGGCTTAGCTGTCTTTCCTTAGGGCAGGTGAACCTGTTCTATAGCTTTAGAACACACTTTCTGAGCAGACTCCCTCTTCTTGAATGGGACACAGCTTGCTTTATTTCCAATATGTATGCCCCAGTTGTTGTTTTTTGTTTGTTTGTTTGTTTGTTTTTCTAATGTCTCTGTTTTCATTCCTAAGGCCTGGAGTATGGGAAGCCATGGTTTAGCTGCCTGTGTTGAATAGTCCTGTAAGGGTCTTTAGAATTTTATTTATAAAGTCTTCAATGCTGTCTCTGAAATTTGTGTTAGATTACCTGGCCCCTGTCACTACCCAGGATTTATATAGTTTTATGTACAGAAATGCTTTCCTCACCCACAATGCAGCAAAACATAGTAAAAGCGCACATGAGTGTCAGTGCAAGAAAGTTCATCTCAACAGCCAATCGGTCATTTCTTTGATGTTTCTGCTTATTTTCCTCATTGTTTCCCCCAACTTGGCAAGCACCTGGTTCTTAGTGCAAAGCTCTCTGCCTTGTCACCTAGGTCAGTTATTCTCAGAGCCATCTGTAGTTGTAAACAATGTTTAGAAGTCAAGGTTTTGAAGTTGTATTCCAAGTTGTCAGCCACTGTTTTATTTCTGATGTTTGCATGTAAGTGTCTCTGGATTGGTGTGCCCTGTAGGAGGAGCTGCTGAAGGTGTGTAAAATGCCCGAGTCCCACCTTTGCCTGGGTGTTTACTCCTCTTCCATTTTGCTTTATGAGCACAACAGCAAACTGTCACTATTTGGTGTAAATTGAAGCTTTTAATAACTATGTCTGTTCTACAACATTTGTCAGCTTTGAATATTCTGTCAGTAGAAATAAAAATAGCGGGGATCTCAGCAGCAGTGACACCAAGGATTTATCTGCTTATGCAAAAGGAAGGTAAAAAATACCATCTTGAAGGATATGCATTTAGTATTTTTTCTTCAAATGGGCAAATCTGAATTGACTTTTCCTCAAATATATTTTCTATGAAAAGTTGCCAAAAATCAATAAATAGGTAAGTTCTGTCATTAACTACAAAGTTTTTTTAACCTGAAAGAAGAAGTGAGAAAAGTTGCCTCAAATCATTGATTCAAGCATCCGTGCTTTGTCTGACAGCCTTCTGAAGAGAAGTTATGTAAATACATAAAAAGCATGGTAGCTCAGTAGTAAAAATGTTGGTGCATCTAGCATTTAAATTTTTAAACTATTTCCTAGTAAAAATTCATGCACACAAGGCCATCCTGATATGGGACAATAAAAAATTAATTTATCTAATAAAGATGATACAAGTAAATCAAATAAAGCAAATTCTATGGTCTACGTACTTGTTTGTAAATTGTGTGTGTGTCAGTTATAAATATTAAAAACCTGAGTGAAATATATAGTATTAAATTTTCACTGCTTTTTGTTTTTGAGATATAACATTTAAAAAACTAAGTTTTCCACAAGTCTTTATTGATGCTGCCTTGCAGTGTGTTAGTTTAGACCCTGTTCTTAGCAGTATACTTTTTTATTTTCTATCTCCTTGTGTGACAACTGTACCATTCTCGTTGATAGTAGCAGTGGGGATGTGTGGAGGACCTACTAGGTGTCATACTTGATAAATGCTGACAGCAACTCGAAGCTGTTTTGAGTGAGAACAAAAATGTGAAAGGAACGCTTAGCTGTGTAACTGTAGAGTCCTCACATAACTTCTGTCTTTCCTGGTTAGCAAGATCCCGTGATCCTGTCAAACTATTGACACGTCTACAAATACAGTTTTACAAATAACCACAGTAAGTTTGTCTCTCCTCTGAGCGAATGCTCATGGCCACATGTTTTAATTGTGGGTGCCATCATAGCCCCTCCATCCTCCCAGACTGCACCTGAGGAAATGGGTGTATTAATTATTGTCAGAATCAATGAGATAATTGCATGTGTGTAATTGTATAAACTGCTCTGCAACTGCGTGATTTTGCTGAGGAGAAAGGCCTGATCTAAAAACTTCCCTTCGCAAGGAGTGGAATTTGAAAAGAGCTTCAAATGACAGGATGCATTTTGTTTTCCTAAACAAAAAATCTTGGTCTGATGTCATCACCTTCTTTTGAAAATGGATAAACTGAAAATTCACTTTCCTACTATATATTTATAGTTTAAACAAAAAACAAAAACCTAAGTCTTCTGTGTCAGAAAAACCTTACACCAGGCCAGACTAGAAGAGTAATTCGAATAAAACTGGATAGTAATGGTTTGTGAAGACAGCTGGGCACTTTCTGTCTGCAGAGACACTCTTGTGGAGTTTCGTGGAGAACTGCGTTTCTTCTACCCCCTGGAAAAATCCCTTGCCTCCTAGAGCCAAGAGAGAAGAGGGGACTACAGTCTGCCATGCGCCTGTCTTAACTGCAGAACAATGGCAACAGGGCAGTTGAATTCATTTTCGTTCATTGTTGTCTCTTCACAGAGGCGAGTTAAGATTGTTTTCTGTTAATGTGTCTATTGTAGCTCTAATTTTACTGGCTTAGGATTTACAGACACAGTAACTTCTTTTTAAAATACTGATAAGATTCTCCCCCCTCCCCTTTGAATGTGCTTTTTTCCTTTTTAATTTTGTTAGTTGATTTGGATAAGGAAGTTATCCAAGTTGTTTGTATACTGCAGAAATAAGATGCATATCTCAGAAGGAGAGTAATTTAATTCTGAGTCTTCACTCGGGCTGAACGTGTCTTTTTGATTCACAAGGGCCACTTCTAATCTGTATTTTCTTAGGATACCTGCTTGCTTGTAATAAAAGGGGGTGAAAAACCTTTTTAGGTTTTAATCTGCATTGATGTTCCAGAAATAAATTAAAAATAAAGATGAGGTTGTTTAAATCTTTGTTCATAAAACCTTCATTTTTTGAAAGATTTAAATGAATTTCCCATACCTGTCTAAACATCTCAGAATCAAATCATTTTCTAAGACATCTACTGGGAAGAGGAAAATGACTCCTGTGTGTGACAAGAGGCTCTTTGTGAATGAGTGAAAAATTGTGTCATAACTATAGACAAATTAACATTCTCCAGCTTCCAGTTCCTAATCGGTTAAGCAGTGCTAAGTTAACAAACAGTCTTGGTTTTCAACTGTAACATATGAGTTACAGAAACTCTTTGTTCTAAACCTTCTGAATGTATTCCAGGTACATTTCATTCTTTGGAAGGCAATGATCTGAAGTATAAAAGAATGAACAACTGAATTTGCCATTTCATTTCAAAAAATGAATTTCTGTTGTTTTGTCAGCCATCTGTTTACTTCCCTTCTTCACTACGGATCCCTCTTTGCTTCCTCAGGCAAGCTAAAGACTTAGCTAAGGGGAGGTTTCAGGCAGTGAGTGCTGTTTTCCTCTGTGTTCAGACTTGCAACAAAGTTTGACTTGTCTCAGGCAGTCCAGAGGAGCAAGATAAGAGTGTGTCCAAAAGGTCAGCACAGTTGGTTCTGATAAGACAGCTTGGTTTAAGTGACTTAACTGCCTCAGTTTCCCTCAAATGGAGTCTTTGAAAATCTAAAGGTGAAATGATTCGAACTCCACGTAGAAGTAGCAGGTTCTATGGCCACCCTGCTCCTGCCTGTGTGTGAACCCATGGGTCAGTGGGCCATTTTAGCAGATTTCTTAAGGTAGAATTCATGGTCTGTGCAAATTCATCCATGAGTTGTGCAGTTCTGTGGATTTTCACATGTACATAGACTTAGCATCCATCACTACAATGAATTCTACAGCATTTTGTGACCCAGCCCCCCAAAGAGACCCATATCACTGACCTCCCTTCCCCCAACCACAGCCTCCACCGCCATTGTCTGTTTATATTTTTGGCTGTTCTGAACATTTCACGTGAACAGAATCATTGCCATATGACTTCCCTCTTTTCAGTCTTTGAAGACAGTAAATTAAATAGTTTTATATTTAATATTTTCAGTCTTTATGTAATATTTTCAGTCTTTGTTGTTTAGTGTGGATTAGCACTTCATTTCTTTTTATGACCTCCTGTGATTACAGCATGTTTCATTTATCTATTCATAATTGATAGATATTTATTGTGTTCCTCCTTTATCTATAATTATGAGTAATGTTAAACTTGTATACATTTGTTTATGTAGACATATTTTTTTTTACTTATCTTGGGTGTCTACCTACACCCAAGATAGGTGTGTGTGTGTGTGTGTGTTCACTCATATGAGTGGACACGTGGGTGCATGTGCATGTGTGTATACATGTGGAGGCCAGAGGTTGATTTTTGGTGTCTTCCTTGGTAGTTCGAGGCAGGATCTGTTGGAACCTGGAACTCAGTACTGTCAAGGTTGGTATTCTGTCTCTTTCTAGGGTCCTGAGAGGTGCATGTCACCACATTTAGCCTGTTAAATGGGTGCTGGGAATCTGAAGTCAGATCTTCACACTTCCTCAGCAAGTACTTTATCAATGGAACCGTTTTCCCTACCCCTTAGCTGACTTTTTAATTAGCCGTCTATGGTAGTATAACAACCTCTCATTGTGGCTTTGACTTGCATTTCCCTGACAGCACTGATGCTAAGCATCTATTCAATATGCAGATTCCTGTGTTTTAAGTACTATATATGGCTCTTACACACAAATGCTCATCTTTAGAGACAAGTATTCAGAAGGATCAAGTAATATGTCATGTCTGTAGTAACCGCTGAAGCTGGAAAAGGCTTTGAGCCATACCTCTGTGACATACAGAGTGAGGGAGAATTATCTACTAAATGCGCTTACTGCATTCTTTGAGGAGCTGTGAACCTAAAGGTGGAAGAGTTCGATTCTGCTCGAGAGGAGATTAATAAGGACGAAGAAGTCTTTACTCATCTGCAGTTAGTTCTCAGCCACTGAGCCAAGAAGTGGGACTTAAGGATCAAAAGACAGGGCTCCTCCTGACAGGTGGCTTTCTGCCACAGACCAGCATAGCATTGCATTCCTGTCCTGGTGTCTTTCAGCTTTCTTCATGTACCCACCTAGGGAGCATGCTTTCTCTTTTGTGAGATAGGGTGCATTATGACAAGACCACTGAATAAGAGCTGTGCTCCTGTGCTCTGGACTGCTTAGCTGCTGTTGCTTTTATTGTGGTATGATTTAATTTAGAATGCATGTATCTCCCCCCCCCCCTTCCCCACTTTTTTTTCCAGCTTTAAATATGGGTGGAAAATCCTGTTAGAAAAAACTATTTAATTTACTGTCTTCAACTTATAAAAGATGAAATGGCCTCCCTAAGTCTTTACATATGTGAAAAGAATGTCTTTTGAAGAAAAAAAAAAGTGTCATTGCTGTTTGCCTACAATGAGATGTTTCAATGATCAAGGGATTTAAAAAAAATAATTATTTTTTTCTAGTATCTTTTACAGGAAAGTAATGCTTTCTATGAAGCATGCAAATAAAATCAGCTTTTGTACTAAATCTAATGCACAGCTGTGCTACCTTTTGAGGACTCTGTAGGATTGCCCTTCAGAGACGGATAGCGGAAGTGACTTGTGACAACTTTGTGTAGCCCAAAGCTTTGTTTCTGCTGACTGAATTTGCAACTCTGACATGATATTCTAGAAAGCCATCTAACATGATTCTTCCCAATTGGTCATGGCATCTGGTAGCTTCAGGAAACATATCAGTGTCTTGAAGTTTCTGCAATACCACCTGCTTCTTCTTTCTACCTAAGATAACTGAAGAAGGGTACAAGGAAAGCAAAGCTGTTAAATACTGTTTAGAATTTGATTTTTCATACTTAAAATTGGATTGGAAATATAGGGTGCTTTTTTAAGGGAAGTCAGTTCTCATCATTTGTCCTGAAATAAATCAACATCAACTCTCAGTTGTTGTTGTTGTTTTATGGTATTTTCTTAAGTGTAGTTTGACCTACCAGAGCTCATAATTTATACTTCCAGAACTCCCTGTTGTTAATGCCGTTAAGGAAACTTTCATCATTGTCTGCTTGCGGTATCTCCGTATTATTCACCTTAGACATCCCTTTTCTCCTTCTCTTTCTCCTTTTCCTCCTCCTTCTTCTTTCTGAAGCTCCATTAGCATGCAAAATCAAAATACTGTGCATGGCCACTAATGGACAGACTTTAGACACCCACAAACTCTGCTTTAGATCCTAGACTCACCTCCTCTTAACTGTATGACCTTGAGAAAGTCTTTGGACCTTGATGTATTGGTTTTCTACTGGTCATAATAAAATGAACTTGGTACTATTAAGAAAAAGGCAGAGGAAAGGGAGGAGCTGGGGACATGGCTTAGTGGGTAAGGGTGCTTGCTGGACAAGCGTGAAGATCTGAGCTTGAATCCCAAGCACTGCCATTAGAAGCCAGGCCTGCCTGCTTGTGAGTTTACAACCTTGGTGCTGTAGGGCGTGGAAATGGGAGGGTGCCTGGAACTCTCTGGTCACCTGGCTAGCTTCCAGTTCCATGGAATAAGGTGGCCAGTGATAGGGCAGGACACTCAGCATCCTTCTCTGACCTCCTTCCTCATGCATGGGCCCATATGCCTGCACATACATATGCACAGCATATATCACAGGCCCAATTATGTGATTAAGATAGAACAAAGAGAATTCATATAAACTACACAGCTGAGTACCAGGCATCTGGTAAACATCAGTTGCATAACTCATGATTTCTTCCTTCTATTTACTTAGGAGAAGGGGGCATTTAAAGTTAGGTCCTTTAGAATGCCCAGGAACATTTTCACTGAGGCAACAAGTCACCTTTAAAACATGGGCTTTCCATCTGGAGATGTGGCTCAACAGTTAGGCTGACTTGATGGTCTCACAGAGGATCCAAGTTCCGTTCCCAGAACCCCCAGAAGGTGATTCAAAACACCTATAATTCCAACTCCAGGAGATTTGACACCTCTTCTAGTCTCCAGGGCCAACACTATTCACTTGCACACACCCCTGCATATATATAATTAAAAGTAGAATTATTTTAAAACATGGACTTCCTGTGTAACTGAGTTGTCCATTATTAGGATGTGTAGTGGTAGGCTGATGATAGTAGTCACACTGGCTAACAGAACTTAGCAGCAGGTAGCACTCAGCTGAAGGGCTTGTTCTTGGATTTTCTCATTTGACTTCTTCATAGTCATGAGGTATAGTACTGCATGATGTAGATCAGGAGACTGAGGCACAGAACAGTTGACCATATTTCCCAGAGCGATGTAGTCAGCGAAGATGATGCTGGGTGGTACCAGGTGTATCTGGGCCACTTAAAGCCACTGACTAGGATCTAATATGATAGAAGTTGTCATTTAAATTCTGGAATGAAGAAAGGACTTCAGTTTACTTTCTATTTCTGTGATAAAACATCATGACCAAATACAACTTGGGGAGGAAAGGGGTTTTGTGGCTTACACTTCCTAATCACAGGCCACCATTGAGGGGAGCCAGGACAGGAACTGAAGCAGAGACCATGAAGAACATTGCCTTCTGGACTGTTCCCATTGCTTACTCAGTCTGCTTTCTTACATTACTGAGGACGCACTTCCTCCCTTCCTCCCCAACCCGGCATCAATCATCAATCAAAAAAAATGCCCCACAAACTTACCTACAGGCCAGTCTGATAGAGGCCATCTCAATTAAGTTTTCTTTTTCCCAGGTGACTCTATCTTGTGTCAAGATGACAAAAACCTGTCCAGTACAGCAAGAACGATAATACAAGTCCATCACACACACACGCGCAACGCAGCTCACGACATTCAGTACCATGTATGAGGCTTTTGTCCTTGATGTGAGCTCCATAATTTAATAATATAACCATTATACACGTGTATAAATTTTGGTATGTCTCTCTGTGTGTAGCATGTGTGCATGTATGGGTGCACACATGCCCAGGTGTGTGTGTGTGTGTATGTGTATGTGTGTGTGTGCCAACATTTTAATTGCTGAACTATCCCTTTAGGTTCTGAAAAACAATGTTTCTTCAAGTATCCATTGCAAATCTATTCTGTACCTGTATGTGTGTATGCGTGTGTATATGTGTGTGTTTCCAGACTCTTTATGTAGCCTAAGATGGCCTTAAACTTGAGGTCTTTCTTTTTGCCTCAGCCTCTTAGCTCTGGGATTATACAGTGGTGTGCCCTCAAGCTTAGTTCTAGAAATCAACTCTTGACATGTGACTTTTGACACAACGTTGGCAATTCTTTCGTCAGTAGCAGATTACATCTGCTAGTCAGTTCTAGAAATTTTCATTCCTGCGCCTGACATTGTCCAGACAGATTTTTCATTTCCTGTGGTTGGGCATTATTGGAATGACTTCCAGGCTATACTGTGCTTCTTATATGCTGTAGTTCTCGATAGTTCTGTGGCTGTTCTTCAGTGGGCTCTGAACTACTCCACAGAGCTGTGAGTTCCCTACAATCCAGTTGTTATTTAGAAAAAAAGAATTGATCACTCTGTTGTCTGCTGAGTAGACTAAACAATGGGCATTTTCATTTCTCAAAAAGGGTTTCCTTAAAATTTCACTTCTTAATATTAACAGTTTTATTATAAAATATTGAGGATGTTATTTAAAGAGTAAGCATGAAACTGTATCGTATGTAAACTCTATACCAGATTATAAAAAATGGAAATAGGAACATAAAGATTTGAAATCTTGAGAAATGACCGAGAATTCTAGGGAAACTTGAAATAGAGAATAGAAGGATCTTATTCAGTGAAATAGTTCGGCTTCCAACAGCTTAAAAAGAGCTTGACATAGTACACTGTTATCACAGTCCTTTTGAGAATATTATAAATTGCTTTTCAAGAATAATGCTTTAATTACACATAGCCTCAATGTCCTTCTCAAGCCAAGAATAATATTTCTCTATTTACTTTCCACATGAAAATATGTCACCAAGGACATAATTAATGGCTGGAAATCTTAAGACAAAAGAAAGTGGCTTATTCCTAGGTGTGCAGTTGACAGTTTGTGAAAAATTATTGATGGAAAGGATTAGAGACCCAAATTCGAACACTAGAATAGATTCCCAGAGTTAAGCAGAGTCCAGTGTCTGAGGCAGGCATGGCTGCGTCTTCTGTCTCCACAGTGGCCCCATCACGGATTTTACAGATAACACTTTATTCTTCTGTGACTTCTCTAGAATATTTGGTTTGTTTTTCTGGACATTTCTAACCATGCACTCCTCACTTCTTTTCCTTCTCCACATTTGCTGTCTCTTTTGCACATCTTACTGCTTAAAGTGAAAGCAGATATTGATATATTTCACTGTCACCTGGTAATACATTAGGTGACAAAGAAAATCAAAATTTTACTACAGCCAGGCAGGTAGGTGCTGTGATCAGCTATACCCTTTTCTATATCTAAGAAAAATCAAGGGCCAGGTTGTTTCCACAAGTCTGTAATGTCAGCTTTATAAAGTTAGCTGTGCCTTAGGTTGTCATTTGAGAAAGTCATTTGAACCACCTTTCAGATTTAAGAGCCAACATACCAAGGCAATTATGCCAGGACATGTACCCTGTTGACACCTTGGCCATATGGACCAAGTTCCCAAGTCTTATTCTCCCTAGCTCTAAAGTACAAGTTACCCACATCCCTCATGTCCCCTCCTGTTCCAGGAAATGGCTTCTCTGCCCATCTTTTCCACCTCCATTTGGATACAGGAAGAGGGTCAATTTCACCACTTCTCCTACACACCCTCCCCTGGGTACAGGAAATTGGTGAGTTGTCAGTGCACATGTGGCTTTCAGTGGCTCGGGGCCCAGGTCCATGGGCACAAGTGGCTGTGGTACAAATTTTAGAATTATCTAGGCTTTTCCTGGTTGGAGAGTTGGCTCAGTTGGATAAATGCTTGCACAAAGGTGTTTTCCTAAATTCAGATTCCCAGAACCTGCACACAAGCCAGATGTGGCGGTACATATCTGCAATCTAGAATGTCTGCAGGGAGATGGGAGGTGGAGACAAGAGAATCTGCAGGAGTTTGCTGAGCTGATGAACGGTAGCAGCAGCGAGACCCTGGATCACACAAGGTAGAAAACTGAGGACTGACACCGAGCTTGTCCTCTGGCCTCCAAGCTGGACCCTTATGTGTGCATGCACATGGGAAATGTGCAATTAAGAAAGTAAGGGGCCTTTGTAGTAACAGTCCTACTCTGAGAAGCGGGGATTTGTACCAGTGGGATTCTGACAGAATTTCAGAGAACACAGTCCAGGCTGAACCCACCCCTCATCCTGGCTTTATAACTGTGCCAATAAAGATGAGTACTTGTATATGGTACTGGCTATAGCCAGTACCATATGCAGGAGAGGGTGGAGTTATGAGAGTGGGTGCAGCATTCTTCAACCCTTTGAAGCTGCTTTTGAGATGAGCCTGATGTCAGCCATTAGCTGAGAATCCTGTCTGGTCCCTTCTAAGTGACTCACTTTCATGATGGACAGTGAAGAAAGCTGCTGAGTCCTCTTGCCTACTGTAGATGCTTGGAATCTCTAGCTTCAGCACTTACTGTGCACCTAGTTAGCATTTATGACAGGCTTCCTGCCATGTGAGCCAAGGCTGCCCGAAGACACGTTTTCCATGCTATGTATGTTTGCATCACAGTAAGAGACGCTTCTCATTAAATAGACTCAAAAGTAAGTGTATTCTGTAAAGCATAGTGTGCTGAAGGGTTGTGGTGGACTTGACACAAGCTAGAGCCATTTGGGAAGGGAGAACCTCAAATGAGAAAATACCTCCGCCAGTCCAGTCCGGCTTGTAGGCAAGTTTGTGGAACATTTTAATTTGTAATGATTGATATTCGAGGTCCCAGCCCACTCTGGGTGGTAGAGCCCCTGGGAAGGTGGTCCTCGGTAGTATAAAATGCAAACTCAGTGAGGCATGAAAAACAAAACATGAAGCAATGTTCCTCTATGACCTCTGCTTCATTTCCTGCCTCCAGGTTCCTCCCTTGAATTCCTGCCCTGACTTCCCTTTAGGATAGGCTGTCATTAGGATGTCCAACCCAAATAAACCTTTTTCTCTCCAAGTTGTTTTTGGTCATGGTGTTTTTTCACAGCCATAGGAAGCAAAGTAAGCCACATAGTGAATTTGGGGAAAGAGAGGTAGTTAGATTGTGTTAAGGTATCACACATGAACAAAGCTCTGAAGAACATCCAGAGCTAACCACATGAAGGAAAGTAGTGTCCAGAAGTGAGCCGGAAGGTGTTCCCAGGAGCATATGGCAAGGCCTAGGAATTAAGGACTAAACAGCTTGATCCAAATGAAGGCAGAGTGCTAGGCAGAGGCTATCTCTTCTAGGTGACACTGTGTGATAAGGATACTTTTTTTTTTCCTTTATTGGCAAGTGTAGGAGGACATGCATGTATGATCAGACTTAACTTTCTTAAAAGATTGTTATAGACTACACAGATAGTGCAGCCTTGGACATCAGCTGCCTTTTACTGATGCAGAAGAGATTGCAGTCATGCATAAAGGAAGGGGGTTGAAGAGAGTAAAGAACTGACCAACTTACAGAGAGGTAAGAATCAGCATACGCAGTGCTTTAATAACAAGTGATATGCCAAAAATTATTTCCTGGAGCTAGGGGTGAGGGTGGGACACCATAGCTAGCAAAGTAAGTGCAGTCTAAAATTAGAAGTCCAAAAGGGGGCTGATGAGAAGGCTAAGCCCAGCACAATGCTTGCTGCACAAATGTAAGGGCCTGACTTTGATCGCCAGGGCTCATGTAAAGGCCAGGAGCCACAGGGGCGGGCTGCTGATCCCAGGACTGGGGAAGCACAGGTAGGCAGATCCCCGGTGCTCACTGGTGAGACATCGTGTCTCAAAAACTAAGGGAGAGATGGGTTGGGAAAGACACCTGTTGTCTACTACTGGCCTCCACTTGTCTGAACACAGATGTGTACACACATGTACACACACATACAAATGTGCAAGCCAAAGCACAACCTGAAAGGTGCCAAGTCTAGCATGCGTTCATTTTCTTCTCTCCTTGTCTTATTTCCCTCACTCCTACTCTCTTGCCTTCCTTTGCCTTCTTTCTTCTGATTCTCCTAATTTCGGTTCACCTCAAACAGAAGGCTTTGGGTGTTTTTAAAGTAACTTTGGTCCATAACGTTTTTAGATGCCCAGTGCTCCATCGACTCCCATTAATGTGAAGCGAGGGTACTAAACCTTTCTAAAATATATTATCTCATTGATATTAAAAGCCTGCAACTTCTGGGCTGTTGCTCTAAACTGGCTGTTGATATAACATAGGAGCTGGCCAAGTTGCTTCCTGGTGCTGAGCTGAGTGTCTGCGTGAGTTGCAGTGTTTCCATAAATATTCCCAGGCACAGACAGGTAGACGCAACAGGAAAGACCCGAACAAATCCTTAAGATGCCAGTATTGTCACAGGGTCTCCATGCAGAATGAAGTTGTATGACAAAGTGTTTCCCCGGTGATTTGGCTGCAGATGAAAATGTCTTCAGCAATAAAATTCTGCACTTAAGTCTCAGCCCCGGTCACTTATCATTCAGTGTCTGACACATCAAGGATTTTTTTCTGTATTAGTTAATATGTTGGCAGAAATATAGGAAACATCGTTATTCCCCTCAATTTCAGTGCATGGATTTCTTCTCATACCTTCAACCACATTAATTTTGCCAGAACATTTTGCAGTCCACAAATTCGTTGCTAATCAATAGGTGTGTCTTAGAACAGAATTAAAAGTTTGTGATTGCAGGGGTGTTCTTTCGTCACAAACACTAGGACAGACATAACAGTAGCAATCATTTGAGGAGCCTTTGGGGGAAATTTAAAGATTGGTAAGGCAGTTAGCAATGAGACCATCAGTAATTACAGTAACTAGATGAACTGCTTACAGCTTTATAGATTAATACATTATTATTTAACAGGTCAAAGTCTCACATGAGTCTAATCACACTTCATATTATAGCCACACCTTTATTAGCAATGGTGTTTATAACTTAATAATTTTTTCATAATGAGTTCAGAAGTTCCATCTGTGTGATAGCAAAGAAATAATCTAACCCATATGTTACCACTCATCAGCAGGGCAGTCCTTCAGGATCCCAAGTAGAGAACTGTCCGAGATCATTTTGCATTTAAAGACACTTGCAGTAATGAGGTCATTTTACACTCTGTTCCATCATTTCTGGTGAAATCCAAGCCTGGATTTCACAAAGTCACTAAGAAAACAGGAGGGACAATGACTCAAGAATTTCACACATTTAATAAGTTTGAATTATCCAGTGAAGTCCACATCCACTTGTTAAGTTGTGTGAAAACCATCCGGTGCTGGAGTTGATGCCCACTCATCCTCTGTCCTCTCCCCTTCCTTCCTGCTAGGCTTCCCTGCATGTCAAGAATTATTACATAGACCACTTTGAGCCACATTTATTTTAATGGCATGTGTGCTTCCCTTTAGCTTAGGATTTGCAAAGGCCCCATGCATCCTCACCTCTGGGCATCCATTTCCATTTCAGGGACTGTGGTCTCACCCCATTCCCCAATGGCCTCTCCTAGCACTCCCTGGAGAACACCCCCAGCCCCTGTCATAAAGAGAAGCTAGCATGCAGAAGACTGACAGACTTGCAGCAGTACTGTGCTAGCTCATACTTGTCATTTTCATGGCAGCTTTCTTTTAGATCACAGATCCCCCGGGGCCTCAGTTCTGCAAAGTCTTTTGAGGCTATGGTGTGATTCTGGAGCAGAATTAGACCGGGGTGATTTGCATACGACTCAAGGAGGTTAATAGGCATGAGGTCAAACCAAACAAAAATAAGGAAGAAAAATGTTCTGTTCATAGAGCCTGGGAAGTCCTAGTGAATTTCCTGATGTGCCAGTGTACATCAAGAGCTCCCCAGGGAAGGGCTCTAGCACTCTTCAACTTCCCAGTGTTACTGACCAGAGAACCCTTTATGGAAGACATGTAAACATGATAAATATGCAAATGTATTAAAATATTGAAAAATATTAAAAAGTAGGTGGTCCCACTCTTGTGGCTACCACACAAATTTCATCAGGACAGACACAATCATATATGTTGGAAAGATTTGTAAGCTGTAAAGTACCATGCAAATGTAGGAGGTAAGGTTCCTTCCCTTCTTTGATTTGTTTGTTTGTTTGGAAATAGACATCAGACAAAACACTGTGCTGAACAGTGTGGATGTCTGAATACCATTCTTTCTGTTTCTTTAGTCTTCCTATTCTTCTCTTCTCTACCAAGATAAGCACTTTTTTTTGTCTTTGTCTTCCTGTTCTTTCTTAATATTTATTTATTTTTAGAATGTATGTTGCTAATTGAAGAAAATTGTTTGTAGTCTATGGCTGACCTGAGTTCTCATTTCAAGGGCTTTCACTGGTTACATATGCTGTCTTCTTTGTTTTAAGTGTCTGTGTCTGTCTGTGTGTGTGTGTGTGTGTGTATGCATGCTTGCACTTGTGTGTGAGTGAATGTAGAAGCTAGGGGTTGATGGTGAGAGTCTTCTTTATGTTGTTTGTCTGAGACTGGGTTTCTGACTAAACCTGGATCTTGCCATGCAGCCAGACTGCCTGGCCAATGAGTCCCAGGTTATGGCTGTCTCCATCTCCCTAAGGCTGAGGTTAAAGGCTCACACCTGCCATATCTGCTTTGCCTGGCTTTTTACATAGGTGCTAGCGATCTAAGCTCATGCATTATAACAAGCCCTTTAAGCACTGAGTCACCTCCCCTCACCCTGTTTGTATTGTCTTCTAAATGATTGGCATCAGATATTGAAATGGCTAGAGTAGGTTTTTAATATATTAATGTAGCCCAATGATTTGTCTTTGTGTTTGCTGTTTTGGATACTCAGATTAGTCTAGGCTTTTAACTAAAAGCCACTGGGGAGCCAGGCTTGCAAACACTTTTTTTTGCCACACAGATAGTAAATGTCACACCCAGTAGTAACCCGTCCCTGGTATAACCTCCTCCATTTCTCTCTGCAGCTAGCTCATTATCATAGTACCATATTCACAAATTTTGACTGAATGAACAGTTTGGGGTGCGACAAAGGTGCTTTTTTTGTTTTATAGAGAGTCAAGATTAAATATCTATATGCTTTGATTCAGTACTACCAATTCTGCTTCTGGTCTCTGGGAGATAATGTATTGTAATTTGCCTGTAATGTTTTGGGTGCAGGAAATAAAGAGAACCTGTTGCTTAGGTTGTTCCTTAGTGGTAAAGTACTTGCTTAGCATGTGTGAGGTTCTGGGTTCCATCTTTAACACTTTTAGTACTTTGGAGGAAAATAAAGAAAAGGAAATGGATGGTGAGAGGGAGAAGAAAGAGGAGAGAGAGAGCATAGTGCTCCTCTATTCCTCCATTACTCATTTATTCAGTGTGTATGGTACTTGTCATCATGAAGTGTGAATTCTTTTGGGAGGTAAGAATGAATTCATGCACAGTGTGGTAGATGGTGGTAAAGACAGGCAAAAGGTAGGACTAGCTAATACACAGTGATGGGGAAGGCCTCCAATACCTGAAGAATATGCAGAAACTTAGGGGAAGGATTCTGGCTGGCAGAGGTGTCAAATGGTGCTCCTACCCAAAGAGAAGCAGGCACCCACCGAGGGAGCTGTGGGACAATGTAGGAAGACCAGACAGGTAGAGTGGAACAGAACATGGAGGTTGCACACAACTGTAAAGATTTTGGCCACATCCTCAGAGTCAGGAAGCAATTCATATATTTTGAGGACAGTGGCTTCCTTTTATCTTTAAGAGAAAAAAAAAATCCCTGCTACAAGCAGGTTAGAGGGAAAGAGAGAAAACAAGTTGGAAGTAATCGCAACAGTCTAGGCAGAAGTGGCAGCTGCAGGAATGAGGAGACTTGCAAAGTGCTGGGTGTGTGTTTAAAGGGGAGGCTGACAGAACCTACCAGTGGCTTTAGTGTGGGAGGGGAGAGGAGGACAGAAATCAGAGATGACTTTGCGTACTCCGTGAACAATTTTCAGACTGAAGTAGGCCTTGCTAAAATGGGGGCTTCTGGGAGAGAAGCAGATTTGAAGGAGGGGGCAGCCGGGAACGGTTAAGGGTGAGCTGCCTCCAGACATCCAAGTGGAGATGCTCTGTAGGCGGGCGGCTGCAGGAGACCGGAGGCTTCAGATCTTGGCTGCAGACTGAGATGTGCTGGTTGCTAGTCATGAATCTGGAGGAGATCATTTAGGGAGTGAGCGTAAAGACAAGACATCCACCCACTGAGCCCCTGGGCACCATGCAGAGGAGGGAGCCTGGCACAAAAAAACAGGGGAGGAGGAGCTAGTGATTAAACAAGACCAGCAGAAGGCAGTGTTCCAGCAGCTAGTCAATCAGCACCTCCAGAATGTAGACATTGTCAGCTCTTGGGCTCAGACCAAGCTAAGATTGAGAGATGGGCTGTGGAATTAAGCATGCAGAAGTTTTTTCCAGGCCCAGACCTGGCTTTGGTGATGCCATGGAATTGCTGGCTTAGTTGTGATAGGTTTAGGGTTGTTTAGGTAGAGACAAATGGCAGTTACTGGAGGGAGTTGCTTAGTGTTTCACATGACAGCAACATAGTGTGAATGCAGATATCCAGCTGAGAAGTCAGATAGGTGCTTTGGAACACGGGACAACTCTTCCCGGGCTAGCCTCAAATTCCTGGGCCCAAATAATTTTCCTGCCTCAGAATTCAAAGAAGCTGGGACTATAGGCATGTACCATCATGCCTGGCTAAGGGACTAGGATCCTGAATGTAGTAAAGGGGTTTCCCTTGACTTCTGAAACTTGTCCACAGTGAAAGAAAAGAAGGCAACAGCATTGGGACCCACATGCAGGGCTGTAGCTGCTCTGTGGACCAGGTGAAAGCTTCTGTCAGTGTTCTGGAGGCCAGCGTTTTCATACATCCCCCACGCCGGGCCTCTGCTGAGTGGACCCCAGAGCCTATGCTACCTCTGAGACACATCTACAGCCACAGTACTCAGTAAAATAGGATTCAGAGGGAGAGACAACAGAGAATGGAGCAGGAAGGGCAAGTCTGTAAAATAACAGGCTAACAGAGGGAGAGGGGAGACAGACAAACAGAGACTATGTATGTGTGAGCTGAAGGAGTGAAGTAGGATGGCAAAGAGTACAGGTCTCTTGATGAAAATTCAAGCAGATCTCTCTCTTATAATTATTACACCAAGAGAAGCTAGCCAGGATATTCCCAAAAGCACTCGCTTTCCACTTTTAAATACAACATAGTGTGTGCAACTGCACTCCTGTCTGTGGTCGTGACTGTTGCTTTCAGTTGAAGGTTATTATAGACAGAGCCACTGTGGATAATCTTTTTATGGATGTACATTTTCTGAACTAGTTGTTCTACATATTTAACCAGGCAAAGGCTTTGCTCCATTAGCTAGAAAATAACAAACAGAAAATGAAATCAAGTAAAAACTCATAACCTTGACTTAGTCCTGGCAAATCACATGACACAACAAACCTTCGATAACATCTATGGATTCCATGCCTCCAAATATTACTCGAAAGACACACGACATCTCTCAGCCTCAGTTCAGATCTCACAGTCTTTGATCTAGGGTGGCATTCTGCCACATGGTGATAAAAACCACATCTCTGCACATGTTTATTCGGTGGGAGTCAAGCACCATTTAGTGCAATGGACACAGTGATGAAATTGAGAACATAAGGTGCAGAGGCAACAAGGCTAGGCTTCCACGAAGCTCTCAGTTGTGTGTGAAAAATGTTAAAGGAAAACACTGGAAGGTGATACAGAATTCCACTCAGATTTCTTATATAAAACATTGCATACTTAGGAATAATTCCCATCTGTTTTAAATACAACACATACTGGGAGATGCAATTGGGTGGTTCAGGGAAACATGTTTGGATTGCTCTCAAATATGCCTCCATTACTTTTCCAGAACTGCTCGGGAGGAATTCTTTTCACCTCTACTCTTTCCCAGAGGTGTGTGTGTCGGGGGGGAGGGAGGGCAGGGGAGGATCCTTCCAATAGACAAGAGCAAAAGCTCTGATGCCACCTTGTGTTCAGTCTTCTCTTAATGGAGTTAAGTGCATTGCTGCCCATCTTGCCCATTCACTTCCTGGCTTCCTAGCACCACATGCCAGCACTGTGTGGGGGAAAGGTGTTCATGAGCACAGACTGCCAAGTTGTGGTTCACTTGGTTGAAGCCATCTGATAGAGGATGCTAGAAGAGACAGACTGAGGGATAGTGTGAGATCCACTGCTGCTGTCATCTGGCTTTCAGGTTAATGAGACTTAGGAATAAACCAGTTGGAGATCCAGGTGGCAGTCAGTGGTCGGCATAGCTGTCCAGTTGATTCCAGTCATCCTTCCATGCCCTGGGCTCATGATCCACCCAGGAAAGGATACCCATTCACTGCCTGAGTGTAGCCCAGGAGATCCTGGGGTTGAGAAGTTAGTGGTCAGTTAGGTTATTCCTTAGAGACTCTTGACCCTTTTGTTATCTTGCTTCAGCTTGCCTACCTCCAGTTACCCAAGACTGACTACCTTAGCATAGTCACTGTAGCACTCATGTGCTTTCCGGGACATCCACCAAGGAAGAAACCTTACCAAGCCATTGGTGTTCTTGACCAGATGAAAGAATCTAAAGCTCACCCCCACAGGCAGCTTAGGAAGAGCAGCTTTAGTTGTTTGGTCTTCCTGTGTTTCATCCTCAGATGAAGACATGTGGTAGATGCTAGAAGCGTTTTGGTTCCTTTCATTTGAAGAGACACAAATAATATTTCAGTCGTTGTTTCCATTCCCGGTGACCATGATATCTTCAGTAGCCCTGACATACCTGACATTGCTTTACAAAGATAGCTCTACTCTCATATTTGCCATATGTTCCTCATAGCTTTTAAAAAGTCCATGGTACACATACACACATAAATACATACACATGAGGGAAACAGTATGCACACAAAATTTAAAAAAAAAACTAATCTTTTGGGGGAAAAAAGCATATTGTAAGGCTCTCTGGGGTTTTTTAAGACACTTGGAGCTTAACTACTAATAAACCAAGGATGTACATGTTACCTCCAGTGAAAAGAGAAAACTGAGCTAGTGAAATCGAAGACTTTTAAAAGGCTTTGTAGCCTTGATAGTTTCAGAAAGTGATTTGTTTTCCATAGTTTATAGAGAATAGTAAACCTTGAGTCTTATTTATTGTCCGGCAGAATTTAGTTTGGTAGCTGTTGTTTGTGTAATAGCAATACGAAAGGACAGAGAAAAATCAAAAGTGTTTTCCTCATTATCTTTAGAAGACAGTGATAGGCCATATAGACCCGCTTTTGATAAGTCCCAAAAGTGTGACAGGCATTAGAAGTGAATGACTTTCAACACACCTTTTGTTAGGGTGGGGCTCCGGCTGGGAGAGGGCTCGGAGTTGAGGCAGGAGTGAAGTAGAGGCGCCTCACTGTGTGTGAGGACTGAGTTGGGAACATACGCACCTTGGGCATCGGTATAGATGCCCTCACCCCAGTCCTTTGATTCAAGCCAAACTTGCACATGGATTCTGTGGTACCTACTCTGTGCTGAGGTATGTGCTCACTGGGTTAGGGGAAGGAGGCAACAATGGGAACAGGAAGTATCAAGGTCAAGGACGGAGTCCTGGGCTCACAGTGTGCCATATCTTGGTTCAAAGGCAAGGGTCACCAGGCAGGACAAGCAAAAGACTTTTCTGTGAATTGTCCCACAGGTCATTTTTCTCTCTCTCTCTTTTTTACTGGTGTGGGAATATTTTAAAAATTAAATGACTCTTTTCTGCTTTTAAATGAAAATGCCAGAACAAACAAACAAACAAAAAAAGTGAGCTGTGATTAGTGATGGTGAGCCATCTGGAATTGGGAGGTGTTCTAGGGTACAGGGGTTCTGATGCAGTAAGGTGTAATTTTTTTTCCCTTAAGAAAAAGACAAACCTCTGCTTTGTTTCTTCTTGCTGTGAGGCTCAGGGCCACACACTGGGGGGAGATCCTGGTGGTGGCTTCCGCAGGGCAGGCGTATCCTCTGAACCAACCATCACTGCATGCTGACCATCGTAGCTGGACCCCACACCAAGGCACTCCAGCTTAATTCTCCTCTGTGCTCTGAGTCCATCCCTCCAACAAAGCGCTCTGCATGGGCTCACCAGCAGCCACTGTAGCTCTCTCATAAGAAGCTTACAATGATCCTCCCCTGACTACCACTGTTTCCTGTGTAATGGCCAAATTAATCATCAGAAATAATTCGCTGGCAGCCAGTTGGATGTTAATTATGAGTCAAAATGTAGGGCTCCCCAAATACAAATGTGTCTATTATTGTTAGTAAAAAGTAAATAACTATGAAATAGGAAAGAAAACTTTTTTTTAGCAGAACGAGATAACTCTTTGAGCTCATTGTGATGGGAGTTGAAGCTATTGAAACCATGGTTTGAAGAAGGGCTTAGAGAACCTGTTAATTAATTATAACTTCCTGGTAATGAAGGGATTGAGTTTGGGATATTTTGGTGCAAAGCAAAAATCTGGTGCTGATTAAATGTGATGTGACACATTTGCGAAATATCTGAGTCTGATTATATCCTCATTGAACTGCATACCGTGTCCCAGGTTGGTGACTTGTTCTAGCAAGTGCTACCCAGGATGAATTATTTTCAATTAAATGGGATCATGGCCACCACAAAAGAAATCCTGAAACACACCTGTAGCATGGGCCCATGCAGTGAGTAAAGCTTCCCAGCACACAAAGGGATGGATAAATTAGGGGTCAACCGTCTAAAGCTGCCTTTTGCTATTGCCTGCTTCTTTCCTGTCAACTTTTACATTAATGAGGCATAGAGGTGAAGGCTGGGAGAGACTTCACAGAGCTGGATGATGCAAGGATGATGTCACTGGCTCTGTTAGAACAAACGAAGGGGACTAACAGACCTTTGGTCATTGGGAGTGTGGTTCACATCCATTGTGAAGCTGCTTTAAAACAAAGAGGGAGAATATGATCAGATATTACTGGGAAAATAGAAAAACAAAGAGAAAACTCCAAAGGCTTCCTAATCAGCACTTAGGAGATGGGCAAGATTCCAAGCCCACATTCTAGAATAATCTTTAATTAACAAGTAAAAAACACTCAGAAGAATCTTTTGATGGGCTTCATCTTTAATATGTTCTTTCTGTCAGCAATAAGGAATGCATTTAAGCTGGCTGACACAAAATAATGTAAGGATTTGTCTTTTACCACCCAGTCATTATCCATCAGTTAAGTCTGTTTGGCAGAAACATAAACTTTCTTTTAGGTTTTGCTTGAGGTGCAGCAAGGCAGCAACTTAGTTCATGAGAGACCCATGGACCATTCTCAGCAAACAGAGACCCAACAGGTATATAAACTTGATGGCATCAAGGCAGAAGAGGCTGAGCAATGATGTGAACCTTTTACCAGTTATACTAAGGTTGACTTTCGTGACACTTTTCCTTTTTTTCCAAGATAAGAATAGTTCAAGACTAACAGGAATTTGGGGGGGGGGATTATGCTTATTACATCTAATTTCTCCTTGCATATTACTAAGTTTCTCTCTACCATCTGAAATCTTATCTTGCAGCAATTCAGTGACCTCAATTCTCCCTCATGTGCACAGGAGAGGAAAGCCCTATGTGCTTTCAGAGTCTCAGTCTTTCTCAGTGTGTCCTAGTTCCACTGAAGGGATGCTCTGCAGTAGCAGCCTGTGTGTGCATCCAGAGAGGCACTGTGGCTCAGTTGAAAGGTTTAAAGAAAGTAGAGCCAAGCATTCCAGGTCTCCCACACAGCATTGACAGCTCTAATATTATGTGTGAAAGTGTACAAGAGCCTTAAAAGTTCCAGAATATGCTGAAGTTTGGTGAGCTCTACATGTCCATCAGTCTCCTAGGTGTGCATTCTTGTGTTTGCTTTCATGAATATGTGTGGTGTGTGTGTGTGTGTGTGTGTGTGTGTATATGTGTGTTCACTTGTATTTGGGTGCAGGTGTGTGTATAAAGGCCAGAGGTTGACCCAGATATTTTCTTTAATTGCTGTCCACTTTATTTTCTGTGTTGAGGTCTGTTGCTGAGCCTGGAGCTCACTGGCTTGATTAGTCTAGCTAGCCAAGTTGCTTTGAAGATCCTACCTCCACTGGGATCATATGTGAGTCACCATACCTACCTAGCTTTCATGTGGATTCTAAAGATCCAAAATCTGCTCCTCATCCTTACACTAACAAGTACCTCATCCACTGGGCCCTCTCCTCAGTCCCTTACCAGGTGGCCCTTCTGCTGGGCAGTGGAACATACTCAGTGCATCACTTCCTGGTGTCAGGTATGCTCTGGCCAACAGGGAAACAGTAGAGAAGCAAATAGAAGGCACTAGACACCACTCAAGTACAAGAGAAGCTGAAAAACCAAAAAAGCTTTTTTATGAACTCATTTCTCGTCTTTAAATGAGGAAAAGCTCCACCACCACCCCCGCCCCACTTTGGAGAATTTGTTGGAGATTTTTGAAAGGTCAAACAGCAAGGCTTAATTAATAAAATGTAGGAATTAATAAAGAGAGAAGAGAAAAACTTTTGTATTTGAAGCCAACATTGCCAAGCTTTCCATGTTGAACATAAGCCAGTGTCCCCTCTGTCTCCTATAACTTTAGAGCTTCCAAGTACAAAGTCATATGTGCACACAAAATATAATTATCGTTGTTTGTTGTTGAGAACAAATGTGCATCTAGTGTCAACAAGTGCCTTTCCTACCTGTCTGTGGAAAATCCACATTTTATGTAGCACAAAGTGAAAAACAAGCATAAGACTTCTTGCACTCGGCTTATTCTGTTTAACAAGTGACAACAGAAATGTGACTTATTTAGAAGTTAAATTATGTGTGACGGTTCAGAGAAGGTTAAGGCAAAGGCAAATGTAAAAATTTCCAAAACTGTTTACCCTAACTTCTAGGATTATGTTCTTCAAACTGCTAATTAATGTGAAGTTGGGTTCATATATTGAGATGTTTAATCAATTGGCAGATTGTCGTCAATAAATATGTGTCTAAAGTGGTTTGTAATGGACAGGATAATGAAGTACCCTCTAACTGCCAGGCCTACTGGGAATAATCTCCCTCCCTTCTGGGCTCTCTGCCATGCGTGATCCATCTCCTTCGAATTAAGACAAGATGCCCTTCACTACTGTTTCCCTTACTTCTGGATGGAAAATCCAGAGAGGCAGAAAGTAAATTTCATTTTTCTGCCAGCAGTTTGTCAAGCAACCTGAGGCAGAAAGGAAGGTTAATGAAAATATTGGTGATAGTAATGGTGGCTGTGGTTTTGGGGCAGTTGTTCGGTGCTGGTCTGTGCTCTATACTGTGGCTCCCTCGCTTCCCTGAATCTTCCCAGCTTCCCTCTGAAAAAGGCCACTGCCTCTCAACCTTATTCCTTTCTGTCACGATACCATGGTCTTGCCTCTCTCGCCCTGATACAGTTTACATAGATAATATGCCTGACTCTGCACATTTCAATTGTTATGATTCCCCAGCCAAATCGTGGTGGAGCTTGCAGAGAAACAGAATGTATCACTGGATACATTCTCGGTGTGTAAATGTTACTCCTGGCTATACTAAAGAATTGGAAAAATAGGTGTTTATATCGGCATAGAAATTCTGTGATCTGTCAGCTCTAACTGCAGGTTGATAGAGACGTGCAGCACAGATGACTCAAGTTCTATACATGGACATCCTGTCTCTGACAGGACTTCATAAAATGGCAAGCAGTTCTCAGACAAGCCCCCAAAGTAAACCAAGCAAAAGCCAGCTTTACCTCATTTTGTGCAAAAATTGTATTTCTAGAATAACCATGGGTTGACAATGCTTTGCTGTTCACATATCAGACATCAACTTAGATTCCTATTTCCACACAATTAGAAGCAAGGATTTCAACTGCAGTGATAGCTCGTGGGGCACTGTGATGTGCTGCTGCCTGGAAGGCCATTCAGTGTCTTTCTCTTGAAAGACATCTTCAACCCATAAATCCTCACAACACCGCAAGGTGCTCTAGAGAGTTTCAGAAAGTCTGCAAAAGAGTACAGCCATCCTGTGAGACAAGGGTACCGTGGCAGTTTGAACCTATAAAGGGGACACGGGGTCGTGTTTTCAGTGTTTATTTCCCACAAGGTGGCACTATTTTGTGTGACAAGAATCTCTAGAAGGCAGGGCTGTGTGGAAGAAGTAGGTTGCATGGAACAGGCGTTTGAAAGTAATGTTACACTCACTCCTGGTCACTACTTCATTCTCTGTGCCCACACTGATGTCAGTGGCCTCCACCAACCACCCCAGCTGCCATGAACTGAGATCCACCATGCCTTTTCCACCATGATGGATTGAAACCTCCTGAAACTGTGAGCTGAACTAATGCTTCCCTCCTGAAAAGTGCTTTGCTCTGGTGTTGTAGTCACCATGGTGATGTAAAAATAACAAGGGTAGGTACCCCGCTGTTCAGATAAGGCAACTGAAGGAAGCGTCTGGTCTTTCTCAGAAGCACAAAGGCAAACAGGAGTAGATTGAAATCCAGACTAGTCTGTATCTAACCCGCCATTCTGCCCTCCTAAGTGCATCAACACAGGGCACCACTGCACAGCAGAGCCCAGGAGATTCTGTGGGTCCTGCTGAATAATGTTGGGAAGAGCTGGTTAAAGAATACCACATAGCACACATCCATGGTTCATGAACCTTGTAGACAGTGCCTGATGGGCCAACCCTTGCAGTACAGTTTTGTTGACTCCCTTTACACAAATCAAGAAACTTGACCTTGGCCCCTTTCTCCACACCACCCAGCCCATGAGAAGCTAAGCTCAGTTCCAAACTCATCATGACTCCCAGGCCAGAGCTCTTTCCTACGACCCCAGGGGCTGGAATGGATCCTAATAAGGAGGGAATGCATTTCCCATGCTGATATTATCCACCCACCTCTTCTGCATCTTGCTCTGCCTTCTTAAACATTACCTAAGTAAAATGTGCAAAAGGTGTATTGCACAATTAAGGCCAGTTTTAGTACATTTAATCTGTTGATTTTGAATACCCATGTCGTAAGTAGGCATGTGTGTGGCGGCCAGAGGACACTTTTCAGTTCTCTCCTTGATGTGGGTCCTCATTTGTTAATCTTTGAGAAAGTACTCCAAGAGTTTATGCACTGGCCCGTGGACATACAGTGCAGTTTCCAGTGACAGCACACTAGGGACCATACTTTGCCATCTTCAGTGACCTTGTTAACATCTTGGGAAAGATGTTAAGCTTGCTATCTTGAGATCTTTCCCCTTATTAAAATGCATGGCCCAGTCTTTCTGTGAGTCAAGGACTGATGGGCCTTTTCATGAGGATAGGCAAGGATAGACTTCAGGGGGACACAGACCCCCGAGGGGAGAGGAAGCCATCAGTATTGGTAACAGGGTCTGCTTCCTACCTCAAACATCACTCACTCATCGGACAGTAAAAGGTTTCTTTCACCTTCTGTGCAAAGCTTGTGAAAGAGTGCATGGGTCTTCTTCCACCTGAATTTCCTTGAGCCTCTGCACTTGCCTTTGTTTATTATATTAACAAATACCATGTAGCTAATGTTCCCATCTGGCAAGGCAGAGGGAAAAAAAAGTTGCAATTTCATCACTCCGATACTGATGAAGGTGATACCCGTTTGGCGTGGGAGAAAGGTGGGTCTTTATTTTAGACTTCTTAATTAAGAACCAGCAAGTGACAAGTATTAATTAGGGAGCCAGCTGTATCCTTCAGTTTCATGGTATATTTCTTCTCACAAACCTGTGAAGGGAATAAGTCGGTGGCTCTTCTAATCAATCAGCCTGTGAACAATTATCTGTTAAGTATACTTTGAGTGCACAGAACCAGGCCCAGCAGACAGCGATTTATAAGGTGCTGTCTTTGCCTTCAGAACCTCCACCTAATCGTGGAGTGTCCACAGAGAGCTGGTAATCCAGGCAGTCAGAGCACACCCTGCGGACTACGAGTGATATTAAGAAGTGTGAAGTTGAGAGGAGAGGAAAATTAGGTATCCTTCCTAAACAGTCATGACATTGCTTTCATCTCTGTGGGTACCTAGTGTGACTCTGGGACTCTTCCCCAAAGTTATATTAACAAATTCTGTCATAAGCCATGGGAGGGGTGCCTTTTTCTGAAGGATTGAGGGTCAGCCATCAGGCTGTAAAGTTGGAATTCCGAAGTGAGATTGAGACTCATGGGCAGAAATTGTCAAGGTAAAGAACAGTAGATAGCCCACAGAGGTGGATGGAGAGAGAAAAGCTAGTGGGGCCGAGAATTAGCAGGGACACAATACAGCAGTCCTGAGACACCAGCTCAAGTCTTCAGTCTGTCCTCCGCCACTGGTCACACTGCTCACACGTAGGCAAACATTCACACATAAGCACACACACACCTCCTGCAGCCACCCAGCACCCTGCAGCGGTGCTTCATAATGGGGGTTTCAGAGTACTGCGCACACTTGTCTTGATCACTCAGCCTGTTGGTACAATGGTGCCTAGAGGTTCGCATCCCCAAGCCCTAAGTCTTTTTTGACACTGATGTATCAAGATACATTGAATTCCAGTTTTTGGAATTCCTTTTAACTAAAGAATATGTGAAGATGAAATCATAATTTCCTTTTCTTACCACCACCACGTTTCTGTATATAGAGTGTTCATGATCTTTTCTCAAGCTGGATATATGAATTAATGTGCAGCTTTAGAGCAGTTTTATACCTGGTCTCCCAATCTGTTTGAGTTGTAGCTATAAATTTTCAGCTCTCTTAAGCTACCACTAGCATGCCCTGGGTCATCTCCTGCAGAGCTCTGAGTCTAGAAACCTGCAGCTCTCCATGTATCTTCACAGACTCACTTGAGACCTCGTACTGTCCCTTGTAGAGTATGTAAAACTGCTCTCATCAAGGGTCCTTTAGCTTTGAGCCCAGGACAAGCTCACTTGTGAAGGCTTATCCTTTATAGACTCAGATTCATCCTGGGGAGCTGAGTTTGATACACATTTCTTTCCTCAACCTCTGCTGTTGTTGTTTTGGGTTTTCTGTATCTATTCTCACTGAGTACCAGCTTTTGTTCAAGTTATACTTATGTGTAGTTGTATGAACTGTCAATAGCCTTCGCTTTTAGCCTTTTAAATCTAAGATTAGAAAGCTGTCTTTTCTGCAACTGAACTATTTAACAATGATCACCAGACCTTATGGCTTTAGAAGCCCCAACATGCCTGAATCTTATCACAAACAAAATTTCATTCAGAGAAGAAGCCTTGAGAGGAGTGGCTCTGTAGTCTTTTTTTTTTTTTTAATTACACACTTAGTATTCATTGGGGGTGGGGTGGGGCTGTTGGCTGCGGGTAAGTCACAGTGTGCACTCTGGATGAGAGGACAGGTGTTGGGAGGTATTTCCCTTCTACCACCATGAAGGTTCTGGGGGTTCAAAGTTAGGTTGTCACACCCCAAATCATCTTGCCAGCCGCTTCTTTTAATTTTAGAGTCTGAAGAATTGCACTACCCTCATGTGATCATCAACAACTTAGAATTGAATGTATCCAATGGAATGTATCCAACATAAATGGCCTCTAATGCAAGGGAATTAACCACAGAAATGTTCTTCCACTCTTCTCCATGACAGAAAAATGCATCTGTCCAGGGATGGGGGTAGGGAGCTATTCAGGTTGTTTTTAAAGCGCTGCAGATAAAGTAATAAAAGTTGCTTCTCAGCTGTTCTGTCACATGTCCCAGGAAGAAAGTATAGTGAGAAGAACCAGGCATGCTTGCAGCATGCTGGCGTGTGTACATTTCTGTTCACTGAGTGAGATTCCCTGAGAAGGAGCCTTCCCAGCCAAGTCTGCCCTAAAATGTTACCCACAGTGAAGTGCCAAGATCTTTAATGCCTCTGGGTGCTGTTTTATTATTCTTAATATTTTACATTCTTCTCTGGCATCCTGCCAAACTGGGTCAAAGCTGGCAGTCCAATGAAAACTAACCACGCTTACCGTCTGGTGGCAATAGGCTCAAATGCAGTGCCCAGTCAGAGTAACAGAGTCCACTGGTGTTTATAGCCAAATGGCTGATGCTTATCAAGAATCCATGCCTTTGTGCTGGCCAGGGATCTCCAAGCCATGTCAGTGATGGTGTCCCACAGGGGAATTGCAGCCTGCCTACAAGCAATTTCAAGAGCACAAGGCACAGTGGCATGTGGAAATTCTACTCTCATGCCTAACATACAACAAGCCAAATGAATTTTTTATATTGGCTTTAAAAAAAAACAAGAAAGAAAGAAAAGGAACCATTCCAGCTTTTCTTTGCTGATGTGCCTTTTGGAGTTAGTGTCCTTTGAGGCAGCCAGAGGGGGAGGCCTGTAATGTAAGCGGCGTAGTGCTTGCAGGTGTGAACTATAGGAGAGGCAACGGTGCTTTTGGAAACATTATTCTTGGTGCTGAATTGAACAAAGAGTTATTACCGCTGGAAAAAGAAATACCCAGTAATGCATCGTGAATACTCTCAGGCTTGGGCCTGGAGAACTGTACTGTGAGTGGTGTAGGAGATAAATAGAGAAGAAAATGGCAAATTAAGGGGGCAGATAACCAGGAGAAAAGAGAAGAGGGAACGTGCTACTGGCATCAGCAGAGGAGGACATATAACCAGCGTCTTGATGCATTTCCTTAGGAATCTGTGTGTTTGCAAATTGTTGCAGTGCATCTCAGCAGAATGTAATCTGAGTAACGAAGAGCTGACTAGCACACATACTTGGATAAATTCCCTCAGTACTCCTGAAATATAACGGAGCAAGGAACAGTATAATGAAAAATAACAGAGAGAGTAGCTAGGGGCTTAACTTATGATCAGTGTTCATTACAACAAATGACACTTTCACTGCAGAGTTACCATAAAGATTATTGACTCTTACATAAGGTGGGTCCCCTCTGAATAGATTCTAGAACAGCTTAGCCTGTGAATGGGCGGGCTGGAGCAAGAGAAGGACTGAAGATGTACACAATCTCCTCCTCGTTTTTTTGCGATTGGTATTGGAGTGCTGCCCATTCAGAACCCTGGACAGAGCCCTGTGCAGGGAGGACTCCTGGTGCCTTTGGCACTGACTATGATGCTTATGCCACACTCAGTGAAGAGGAATCTCAAAGAATGACTGAACTTGTCGGGTGTTTTATTTTCAAGGACCTTCTGTGTATCCTCCACTGTTTCCTAGTTTCCCTAGGCATACATAATACAGCATCTTTTAAAATATCTTTCTGGAAAGAAATTGTGTTTTGTGTAAAACTTTCTGCAGTCGAACATAAGGCATTTTGCAATTCTGTGGTCTCACCCAGGTTTAAAATGGACAATCCCAGTTCTGAGCACAGTGCTCCCCAGCCTGTATTTTTTAGTACCTGTTTAGTGTCTGCTAAGTACTCAGTACTTGGTGTTATTTTATCCTTATGACAACCTCATGAGGTGTGTATTGTTAATCTCAACCGCAGTGTACAGATGAGAAGGACCCCACAGAAAGGCTGAGCTACTTGTCCAAGGTTACCCAGTTACCAGTAATTGTAGATGACGTTCAGAATAACTTATTGAGTTTGCTGTAAGATAGCATCCATACAAATGCCAAACATGGAGGAAGATGTCATATTACCTGGCCTCCTCTCTCTCAAAGCATATTGTGGGGGTGGGGGAGTGCTCTGTGCTTCAAACCAGATTCCACGAGGCATGTGAACACAGCATGTTGTGTTGGGGCTGAGGGTGGACGGGCAGTTGCCAAAGTTCTTAATGCTTAAGCTTGAGGAGCTGAGTCCAGTCCTCGGCATCCACATAAAAATCCAGCCAGGGTGATATGCACTTTTATCCCGGGCAGAGAGAGGAAGATTCCCGAGACTCCCTGGCCGGCCAGCCTAGCCTTATTACTGATCACTAGTCCCATGAGAAACTCTGCCTCAAAGAACAAGGTAGATGACTTCTGAATAACAGTACCCAAGATTATTCTTAGGCCCCCCCATGTGCACACCACACTGTATCCATGAGCATGCCTTACTCACGGGCACACATGTGTACACACACACACACATGCATGCACGCACGTACACACTCAACTTAATGAAAAGTGACTCCGTCCTAAGAGAGCACTCCTTGTCAGAATAGGCAGACAGCCAGACAAAGACACAGCATGCTTTGGAAGGACAAGCTACCTATTGTCACAGGAGCAGGGCATGCCTTAATCTATGCAGACAAGTCTTGGATCTCACGCTTTTAATTTTTAGATTGTTTTGTTTTTGTTTGTTTGTTTGGGGTTCGTGGAGAAAAAAATACTTCACTAAGAATTAGAAATTAAAAAATAGTGAGTGTCGCTGTACACAGCAGAATTCATGTTTGTGTCCAGGATCACACAGCTGGAGTCAACTGTTACGGAATGTAGGTTATTGCATTTGCGCGATCCATCTATGTGTGTGTTCCCTTTGAGATCTTCTGTCCCTGTCCTGTGCCATCATATTGAGCTGGGAGGAGTGTCCACACCCCCTATGCCTCTGGCATCTCCACCTCACACTTTTACCCCACCTCACATTCACCATCTGCACATAGAATGTTCTAACACCTTCCAGGGGTGTTTTGTGGGTGAGATTCTTCGATGAAACACTTGAGATTCTTGGATTCAAAGGGGCTGTTGTGACAAGCTTCAGCTCTTCTCTGCCCACCCACAGCCACAGTTTTTCCCTGTTGTGGGCATCAGCCACAAAGAACCAAGTCCTGAGCGTCTGTCCATCCTCACAGTGTTTCCCCGGGTCCTCAGGGGTCCTTGCTAGTTCCTGGGATCTAGCAGATCTTGGTGCACAGCCAGTCTTGCCTGTAACTGTCTTGGGTTTTTAGCCTTTTTTTTTTCTGTAAACTGTAAGTTTCTCGGAGACTCTTAAAAATATGATTTCAAAACTAAAATAGAAAGATATATGGTAAACAATATTCAGAGTAGATCAAGGCAGGAAGTAGCTTATAAACTTCCTTCTGGGGTGTTTTTTCCCCTAAAACTCAAAATATGCAAATCAAGACTAAAAAGGAGGTAAAATTCGAAGATTCATCTTTTTAAAGCTGTTGTAGCTTTGTTGTTCGTGTTGATGCCTTGACCCCAAATACCTCTCTCTTTCTCCATACTCCCAATAGATCCCCTTGTCTGCCAAGAGCTTGTCTCATACACTGCTGCTGATGTCTTTAGGTCACCGGCTATCATTCATAAGTTGGGATCTTGGATAGAGATGCAACATTGACTTGATTTGCCATGTTTCAGAGATGCCAGTGACAGCCTTCCAGAAATACAGCTTACAGGAGGAGCCTGGCCATGCCAGGGGCAGGGCAGAAGGTACCACCTGCCTCTTTCCACTTTTACTTGAAGTCTGCGGTGTGGCAGCCTTGTGAATAAACCATCATATATGCTGTAGCCAAAGACATTCTGGTTCTAATTACTAAAGTTGTTTTGTTGTTTGGTTTGGGTTTGGTTTTTACCTTAGCAATCTGTAAGTAGAAGTGATTTATGTCACCAAAAATCCTCAAATGCTGAAGGAAGAAAAAAATAATGCAGCACACTATTTTAAATGCAAAGCATCAGGCCATAATATAATCTAGTACAGGGTAGACCTTTGAGATGTCAGCCTTGTGAAGTTTCATTTAATGTGCCTTGGCTAAGTGAGTTTGTATGATTGAAGTGCTGCGCAAGTTCCATAAATAAAGTACATATTAGAGTTGATGCTAAGGTGTCCCCCACAGGCTCTGGTTTTGACCACCTGTTCCCCATATGATGGCAGAAACTAAAAGGGCTGCAAAACCTTTAGGATTCAGCTCCTAGCTGAAGGAAGTAAGTCACTAGATGCAGGCCTATGAATATTATAGTCAGCCTCTGGTTTCTGCTTCCTGTCCATCATGCTGTGAACAGTTCTGCATCACCTACACATCTCACCATCATTCTCTACATGAGCCAATCCATATTTGCTGTTGATTGTTGGCTAGTAAGCACAGGAAAATGAAAAATAAAAATGACTTGGATATAATCTTATTCCAGAGGCATTCATGCTCTAACTGAAGGTCATTCCAATAGTGGGATGCTTTTGATAATCCTCGTAATGCTGCAGCTACTTTTATTCAGTCAGCAGACGTTTACACTGTGTCTGCAGCATACTACCAGGTGTCATTTATCTGTCTATCTATTTATTTAATCAATCCCTGACCAAATACCTGATCAGAAATAACTGAAGATGGCAGGACTGGTTTTGGCTCACGGTTTAAGGGAACATCCCATCATTTGTCCTCGGTCCCTTTTTGTCTAGTCCAAGATCCCCACCCATGAGATGGCATTGCCCACACATGACATAGGTCTTTTTCACTCCATCAGACCTCTCTAGAAACAGCCCCACAAACATACTAAGAGCTGTCTGAATCAGTCAAGAGGACAATGAGGACCGACCATCATTGCCAGGTATAGAGGGGACTGAAGAAGACAAGGCAGGTCCCTACCCTCTAAGAATCATTCTTCCATTAGGTGAGGCAAGAAGCAATAGTAATCATATGAACAACATATTGTTATTGTGATGTGCATTTCAGAGGGTAGCTTATGCCACCAATGAAAGTGTTGGCCAAGAAGACCTGGCTGGGGAATTCACACTTGAAGTAGCACTGAGTGACAGTGTCAGCACTCAGCCTTCCTTTGATAGCAAGAAACACAAAGCCCATGAGGAAGAAGCAATCTCATAGTAAGAGCAGCTAGTGGGTGTCAGGCACCTTGTGTGGTCTATGGGCTCGGTTAATATCGTTGGACCCAATATCTCTTTATCTTTCAGTTTTGCCTTGTCTATGCCAGCTTCTCTCCTAGTCCCCTGTCACCCTAGACTAGTGTAGGCTACCAGAAGATCTGGGCTCTTCTTATTCTTCATTAAGTAAAACAAAATGGAAAAAAAGATTTCTTCCCCAACAGTTTGAGTTCAGAGGCTAAGCCTGTTTCTCATGCTATCTTTCATGGATCACCTGCTCATTTATCATCCACTTAGCTTAGCCCAGGTGACAAGACAGGCTTAAGGCTGAGCTGTGTGTCATGTGACCCCCCCTCCCCAAAGCCAGCAGCATTCCCAGAGTTGGCTATATTCTCATCAAAGTATTTAAGTTTTCCATGCCTCTCCTTCTTCACCTATCAATGAATCTAGTGACAGTACCTTTCTAGGGGAGAACCTGGGAAGAACTCCAGACAGGAGGGTAGTAAGGACCAATGTCAGAAGGTGGCAAGAACCTGAGATGGGATCAGGAAGGAAAGTTGTACTGCCTAGTTTTATATCAACTTGACACAAGTTAGAATCATAAGAGAGGAAGACCCTCCATAAGATCCAGTTGTATGGCAATTTTAAAATTAATGGTCACTGGGGGAGGGTCCAGCCCATTGTGGATGGTACCATCCCTAGACTGGTGGTCCTGGGTTTTATAAGGAAGCAGGCTGAGCGAGCCATGAGAAGCAAACCAGTCAGCAGCACCCCTCCATGGCCTCTGCATCAGCTTCTGCCTCCAGGTGCCTGTCCTGTTTCAGTTCCTGCCCTCACTGCTTTTGATGAGGAACCGTCTTATGGAACTGTGAGTGAAATAAACCTTTTCCTCTCCAAGTTTCTTTTGGTCATGGTATTTCATCACAACAATAGGAAGCCTAACTAGGACAGTGATGACAGAGCATGAAGAGCTGACCAGGGGCTGACCCATGTGGGCATGGGTTCATATGTGCAGGGCAAGATCAACACTGTACTTGGTACCTCTGCTCCATTGAATTAGCATCCTTCTTGGATGTGTACAGAATATAGCTTGTGGTTCCAGTTGCCTCTCTCTGGAGGTACAGGGGTCCCCCATTGCCTATAGCAAGCCCACTTTTTCAGTTGGTGATCACTATTTTGCGGGCAGTCTCTAGCTCTATTTTCAGTCAAACTCACTGGCCTAGGGACTGTGCTGGTGCTATTTTCGGTGACTTGTCATGCTCCTGCTTTGATTCTCTTTATGTTGATTTATCATTTAACGCACAAAGGATGATTTTATTTCCCATATATTTGGGTTTTAGAGTTGTGCCTTAGTATTGGTCAAACTATTGTAATCTCCATATACTTGGTAATTTTGTGTTTACAGAAAATGAAGTTTAAGGTGATTTATAGAATATGAACAAAATGTCAGAATAACGTGTGATATTTTATTTTATTAGTACGTAGATATTCATGTTCCAAAATATCTTTGGGAAATTACTATTTAACTTTTAAAGTTATTGGGATTTTCATAGCAGGGATGTTAAAGAATAATTTTGAGGCAAATAAATTTCCTTTTAAAAGATGGCTCCTTGTTTCACTCTTCATGTGTATGAACTCTTTCTTTTCAATAAAAAACAAACAAACAAACAAAAAAGCAGTACCTCCAGATACAGTGTTTGTCAGAGAAGGAGCCTGTTTGGGAAACTTCCCAATGTCCTTGGCTTCTTTCCTTTCACCTCTGAGTTCAATTTGGAAATTGCAACATTTAGCACTTTGCAGTTTAATTTAAAAGGATTACCTATTTTCTTAAATGCTTAAGCAGCGGAGCAAGTTGCAGCTATTGATTTTTCTCTGCATGTATTCTGTGAAAGCTGCCTCTCTCCTTCCCCAGGGAGCATACCCCCTGAACTGCATGCTTGCTGGTGACAGCTTGGACCTCTGATACATAACCAAAGACCTTGCCTAATATCGTTCCGACTGCTCGGGGAATTTTTATTAAGTAAAAGCATCATTAGAGTAGACAGGATGATGAAGTTTAATGAGCATCTTTTGTACATGGTACTGTTGGTTTTGCTCTTTCCGGAATCTACTCTTCTCCCCTCCGGGGGGACAGAGAGTGAGGTTGGGATGTGTGGAGCATTTTCAATTCTGCCTTCTGATATTTGTTGTATTTTGGCATAACCTCATATCTGTGTTCATGCAGCTACATATTCCTCTGGGCTGTTTGTGTAGATGCTGCATACATGTGTAAGTTTGTACATTCTTTTTACACTGTGTTGAGAACAGTGAAGAGAGGGAGAAATAATAGTGAAGATGTGAAAGACCCACATTGCTGCTAGTGAAATGCATGGAAGCATCTCTCAAGGGGGCGGGGGACTCATAGCATTTGAATTAATGAGACTTCTCTTAGGAACAGGAGAATAGTTATATATTTTTTTTCTTCAGGACTCAGCAATTTATGTGCTAAGATTCTGTCACCAGCCCCTCATAGCTGCTAGATGGGATAAATAAAGATATTGCAAATGCTTATTAATAATCCAGGCTTCACACTTTGTCCACAGATTTATTTGCAGCAGTGTTAAATTTAGCATTCTACCATCAGATTACAGATTATAAGCAAAATTACTTCTCATTATTTTTGCTGGCCATCTACTCAGGTTTTAAAATTTGTTCTTTTCTTGGTCTGTATAAGGACTTTCCATGGAAACATCCAAAACAACAGTAGGGAGGCATATGACACAAGCAAACGACTCAGAACAGCAGATTGCACCTCGGGTATACCTGGCATTCCGAGACACAATATTTACACAGCACACAATGTGCTTCTAGTGTGCCTTGAGTATACAGAATACAGGAGAAGGGAAGTCTGCATTCCCCACTCTCAAACATGGTCGTCTTATTAAGAAAACAAGACTGGAAAGTCTGGAGTGATGTAAGACAAGATAACTTAGTGAGGTTTGAACTTTGGAGTAATTGTCTGGGTTGACCCGAGCCTGAAGTTGGAAAGTGTCAGTTTTCTCATTTGGATGAGAAGGAGAAAGGTGGGACCCACTATCACTGGGTGGCTGTGACAGTGAATAATGAGTGTGTGGAAGGCACGGTGCACTGAGCGTGGGGTCATCAAGGCATTCTGCTGACGCCGTGAAATAATGAGCCAAGGACAGGAGTCACCGTGTCAGGCAGGACTTAACGGTGAGAACCTCGTAAATTCCCACATTGCTTCCTGAAGACAAAATAGGGATGAAGAACAGCAAAAACTAGGGAAGCCTCAAAATAAGATGGAGAACTGACTTACAGAAAAGACTCAGGCCAGCATTCTGGGCAGTAAGAACACAGATCACCCAAAGCGAAAAAGAATAGAGACCTACCTGAATGATAGCTGTTAAAACAATAATATCAGGCCTCGGATTGGCTTAGTAATTTTTCCCTTTAATATGTGTTTGTGTGTATGCATAGGTGTCCATGTGTATGGGCACATGTCTGTGTGCTTGTCCATGTACGAGGTTGACATTAAATATTTTCCTCTGTCACCTTCCTTATCTACTGAGACAGGCTTGCTAAATTCAGTTCAGATCTCTGCATTTCAACTAGCTTAGTTAGCCAGCTTGCTTTGGAAATCAGCGGCCTCCTCATTTTGACCACTGGAATTAGTTAGGCCACCTTTACATGGGTTCTGTAGATCTGAACATCTGTGCTCATGTTTATCCAGAAAGTGCTTTTTAACCACAGTGCCATCTCCTCAGCCCTAGCTTTCCCCCAGATACCTCAATGAGCTCATGTCAATCTTGACTACCTTCTAGATATACAGTTTCCAACATGTTAGAATTCCTTGGAGGAGGCGCTTTTGGAGATGCTTACCTGCTTTGTTACATTTTGTAGCTGATTCGCTCGGTGGGTTGAAGAGGCCAGTGACTTAGAAAGCTTTGATATAGTTATTGGAGCTATAACATCAGATGATCTTTCTTTAGAAGCAGATACAAAGAAATAAAAGCAGAGGCTGGGTCTCTAGAGAGGTTTTAAGAGGGTTCCAGGACAGTGCTTTGTAGCCAAGAGAAAAAACTTCCCTGAAGGAGTGTCATGGTCTGTAGTGGTCTTTGTGTGGACACAGCAGAAGACTGTAGGATTTAACTGATGCAGGAAAACTGGTGGGTTTTTCTAAGACTACAAGTGTTGCTATTCGGTAGAACTCATGTATCAATAAGGAAAAATTACACATCTCATAATGCTTAATAAAAGCACTGATTGCAAAAGATATTCTCATATAGTAGGTTGGAACTCGTTCCTAGCCAGTCTTACCCACTAGCAGGTAGTAGTTTTCATTTTCATGGACTTGGTGTGGTTGGTGTACAACTGCTTTGACAATATGGCTCAGTGGAGCTGCTTTTAAAGGTAGGGTCCTGGTGACAAGAGCAGCCTGCAAGATCTTTTCCCAGTGGTCCCCTGAAATGTTCCTCACAGGGCATTTTCTGCTGGTAGCTCAGGGCATGGCCTACTTCTTTTACTCTTCGTCATCACAGATGAAGGTGGAGGGCCCTTATGTTCCTGAGCAAGGTGGTTCTGAGAACATCCACAGACAGACGGGGGCTTCAAAATTGGCTTTGGCCTGCTCATCAGACTCCTGGGAGAAATGGCTCCTCTCCTGTCAATTTAGAGTGTCCTTTGTTGTGGTGGATTTTTTTTTCAAACCTATTGACTATCTCCCATTTACCCTCTACAAAACTCAGATTTCAGAAGTAAGATTTTCTAGGACTCATTACAGAAGGTACACACCCCATCCCCCATTTTCCAGCTTGCTTGAGCACTTTGCCCCTGAGTAGCTGTATCCTCATAGGTAATCTTAAGCCATATTCTCTGTCAACACTGTCAAACTGACATAGCCTGGTGGCACTTCCTGTTGGACTCCTTTCAAGAATGGGAACCTAAGGACACATACTCACATATAGATTCTAGGTTACACTTCTAGTATAGCAACAGCAGTATGTGAGAGAGAGAAAGAGAGAGGGAAAGACAGAGAGACAGAAACAAAGAGGGAGAGAGACAGAGTGACAGAGAGAAAGAGAGAGAAAGGGGGCTGGCTAGGTAGCTTGAGCCACCTACAAAGGTATTAAAAGTAACAATGGCTGTTAGAGCATCTATCATGTGCCAACATGGACAGGATCATTTCTATATGTCTAACTCCATCTTTCCTGGAGCCCTCCAAGGTCTCAGAAAAATCTCGTTTTCATCTTGTAGAAGAGAACATCAGACTTAGTGATGGCTTAGTGGCATTTCCAAGGCCATGTAGCATTTGAAACTGAATGGGTCACAGAATAAAGAGATGAGTCCAGAGCTGGCACTCCTCTCTAGGAACCCACAGTCCTGGTTGCTGTCGGGTGATGTACAGAAGGAATGTGCTATCTTGGGAGCAACAAAGAGTGTCCAGGGCCCAGGATGGCTGGGGTCTGCTCGGGGAGAGAAGTAGGAAGGCACAGGACAAATAGAGGGGCTAGACTCTCTGAGGCCCCAAATTTTAGGGCCTAAAGGAAGGATTAGGATGTGGTCACCCTTGCAGACCAATGATCTTTCTTTCATACTTAGCAGTTGGAAGTACCTCTGGATATTAAGTGATACAGCCAGGAATCGTACTCACAGATTTGGACCCTGAGACACATGTCATTACTGCCCTGCCACGGTCTCCTCTCTCAGTGGGGAGAGCTGCTCAGGATAAGGCTGACTCTCATCTGCCCACATAGCTGGAGGAATTAAAGGATCGCACAGGGGACAGAGACGTCATCCAGCCCTTCAGTGACTCACTGAGGAAGTGGGGCAATGCATTTAGCTCAGCCATGGTTGCTTTCTTCAAAGAGAATTAAAACCTTTCTTCTAGAGTATTTAGAGCATTGTCATTGGTAGAAAATAGCATGTTATTTTTCAGAGAAAACCCCTAATGAAATAGGTAATCATGTGCTTATCTTTATTTAATTGCTCTGAGTAGAATTCCACATCATAAGCCCTCGTTTTAAGAATTGTTCTCTGCCTACTTCCAATAGACTTGCCAAGGTGTCCAGCCTACAGCTGCCCTGGAAGGAAAGGCACTTTCCTATGGGTGAAGAAACTGAGGCATGGCAAAGGGTCAGACTAAAACATGTGCAGCGACTGCTTACCCCTTTGTAGTGAGTTGCTTTGAAGCCCCTGAGAAGCAGGCACCACAGGACAAACTGCATAAAGAAGGCAGCAACTGAAGTACTGCAACATTCCTGTTCTTTCCCTAAGGGAAGGAGAGCCTTGCTGAGTGAAACATGGCCTTTGATTCTCTCTCAGAACTGACTTTTCTGGATCCCCACCTCTCTAGGAAACACCCTGCTTGCCCATGTCACACACCTCATTCAGGCCATGCCAGCCAAGTCCATGTTAGACTTGAGCTCTCTTTAACCCTCTATCACCTCTTGTTGATATGTCTTTCCTAATGCAGAAGTAGTTCTAAGTTTCCGTATTTTATTAGGTAACCTTCTCACTGCTTTGACAGAATACCTGACAGACACAATTTAAAGAAGGAAGGATTTATTTCGTCTCTTGACTTCAGGGGATGCCACTCCATGATGATGTGAAAGGCATAGCATCAAAAGCTTGTGCCATGGCTTGGTCACATCTTGATGATAAGGAAGCAAAGTGGGACCGGAAGCTAACCAAGGTCATAATTCTAAAGAACTCCTCCCAATGGCTTACTTCTTCCAGCTAGGCTCCATACCTCAGTGGTTCAGGAGACACTACCTCCTCCTTAATGCCATTGTCTAAGGATCAAGTGTTCAAATACAGCCACTGAGGATGTTTCACATTCAACCCAGAACACATATAGATGAACTGTCTTGTTTCTGTTGGCTTTTATAATCCATCCAGTCTGGTGTTGTCTTGAGTTTGAGCACGTAAATTTCTTTTTCCTTTGCGGGGAAGATAAGAAGTTGTAAGACAGAAGAAAGGTATAAGAAAGCTGTGCAATGCCTGATCCTGAGTCAGGGGTGTCCTGAGAACAAGCAGAACAAAGATGTTGGCTCTGTGCCAGGTGAGAGGACCTCAGAGATAAGAAGTCTCTAAGGGAGCCTGCAGCCCCTGAGCATGAAATCAGTGGCCTTGGGTAAAACGGCCTCTTAGGAAGAGATTGCAGGGGCTGTTTGGTAGAAAAGTATGTTTCAGAGTATGCAAATTAAAGTGAGGAAGGAGTAGGATAGAAAGCTCTGCATTGGCTCAGGGTGCCTTCTGTTTGTCTCTGGGAGAGATGCTGGAAAGGAAGTACATGGACAGAGGTACTGACAGCGTGAGAACTGGGTTACAGAATTGAGTTTGGACTTGCTTCGTGTGCCATAAAAACTATTAGTTCCTTCCGGGTCATAGGATCCCAGGTGTTCAAGCCACTCTGACCATTACGTTAGCACCAGGCTCTTTAAGTTCCTAATTGCTACAGAGCTTAAGCCTATCTGCAGGCTTCTTATAACCTCAACAGATATATGTTGCCTCCTTGACATTAGAGAATGGCTGTCCCTTTTACCTGCAAAGCAGTCCCTGCACCTGGCTCTGAAGTCTATCTTCTGGCTCCTATGAGCTGTAAACTCTGAACTCTCAGCTCTGTAAGGTCAGACCTCTCTGTCACCACTGTTGGAACAACCAGCTTCTAAAGTGACTTCTTGGGAGACTGCAGAAGAGAGGACAGAACATGTTACCTACTGAAATGCTATTGCCTGGCTTGCTAACTACCGAGGGGACAAGTCTATTTGCCAGGTCCTCCACTCAGCTTGTCTTTATGATGTTGATGCCAGTTGAGGGCATCCTTGCATTCTATACTGTGTGCAGCCATGTAGTGTTAGCATCAGAAAAGAGAGAAGGGGTGTATAGCTCAGTGGTAAAGCACTTGCCTAGCATGTACGTGGTCCTGGACTTCACCCTTGGCAGTGTACAGTAAATCAGTAGTTAAATATACACACACACAAACAAACCTTTAAAGGATGGATGTGATTCCTTGAGACCAATGGCTCTACACGGAGAGGTAAGTCTCAGGTGCATCTACAAGGGTACATCTGGTCCTTTTCTGTAGATGCTGAGGGCTGAGATATGCATAGGTCTCTCTGGAAAACACACTTATATCAATATGGAAAGTTACGGCTGAGCTCTATTTATTTTAGGATGGCTTTCATTTTGTTTAATCAGAATTACTCATAAATTACGGATTAATTACTACCCGCCGCTCAGTTAAATCCTTTCGGCAATGAGTGCCATCCGCTGTAATCGTTGGGCACTTTGTCAACATTTAATCAGCAGTTCTTATTAATGCGGCATTGATGTGTGGTAGCCATCCTTACTCCATCAATCACACATGAACAGCCAGCATGATCTCCAACACCATTGCTCTTCGTCACATTAACCAGCCCTTGGGCTTCAAGGCTGAGCACTTCTTATGAAATGGATACTGTCTCCCAGTGGGTCTTTTGCCCTTGTAGACTTAACTACTCTCGCTCTTTGGAAACCTTTCTGGAAGGGCTCTGTGAACATGAACTGTTCTTACAGTCCTGAAGACCCCTTCTTCCTGTGCTATGTGCAAGCAGGGTGAAATACCAAGAACCTTGTCTACAGCAGAACCCTGTAGTATAGGGTATGTACACACAGATGCATGCCTGTGAACACATGTGTAAAACTGTAAATTCTTAGAGTGGATGAGGTTGAGTAAACAGAGCATTTCTGCTGATTGAAACTTAGACTAGTAAATAAAGCTCATGATTTTGCCACCCCCCTCTCTCTCTTTCTCTTTGTAGCCTCTACGGCAGACACATGCAGGCGAACCCAGAACCCCCAAAGAAGAATAACGACAAATCAAAAAAGATCAGCCGGAAACCCCTAGCAGCCAAGAACAAATGAGGAGCAGGCATCCACACTGGGCTCTGACCTCCTCCTTTAACTCTTCTGTGCCCCCTTGTGCTGTCCCACAGAGAAACACTTGTGCCTACTTTTTTATTTTTTTAAGGAAATTCTTTCCCTTCCTCCTCCCAGTACTTGAGTGCAGCCTCACCTTTGCACCTTTGAAATGCTTGTGGCAGGTGGTACATTTTTATAAAATGTAACATTCATTCCCATTTGTTTCCTTAAAATTGCCAAAGGCAGGAAACAAAAAGCCCTCCTTCTCCTGCCGATTCCATGGTAGGCGCAGGTTTCAGTTCTTTGAATACTCGTCACAAGGCTGCTTATTATCAAAAGAATAATTAAAATCATGTAATCACTTAAATGTCACAGTTAACACTTTTCATTCTTTCTGTGTGTTCACATAACTCATTATTGTGCCTTATTAAAAATCTTCCTTCACCACCAAGCTATTACGTTCATTTAACTTCCAAATGATTTTAATAAAATCTTGAATTTTTATCACATGTTTCTTCTTGACTAAAATTAAAAAAAATAACCTGATGTTGGGGTGTACACATTTTCATTACTTCTCCCCCCTCAAAAAAATACCTCACCTAATTTTATTAATTATATTTGATAATCTGTGGACCTTACCATGAAGGAAATACAAAATTAAGTCGGAGTTAGTTTCCTCTACATCAATCTGTCAAGTTTTTTTTTTCTTCTTCTCCTTTGAAGATTATTTCTAAATTAGGAAGGAGGAGAAAAACACATTTCTAGGAGATTCTGCCAGAAGATTTTGGAAAGCAGCATTCTTTCACCAAACAAAACTGTGACTTTTGCCAGTGGCTGTTAGACAAGGGCTGTGAAAGAAGAAAAAGAAAAACTCAAGCATGTTTTTGTCACAGGAGAGTCTGTTCCCATCAACGCATTCTCCTAAGAGATTGATGCCACAGAAGCTGTGCAGATGTGTGCAATCTGTACCATGCCCGGTTTCGAGACTACCTTGGCAGAGTCCTTAAACTACCAGCTACCATGCACCTGCTGTAGGCAGCTTCCCTTCTCACCAGCAGCGGTGTGTGTGCAGATGAAAATAAACCCAAACACAAGTTTTGTGGGCGTACCTAGAGACCTGACAACAAAAGACAGGTAAGGTAAAATACACCCTCAGAGCTGGGCACAGTGGCACATGCATTTAATCCCAGCACTCGGGAGGCAGAGGCAGGCAGATATCTGTGAGTTTGAGGCCAGCCTGGACCTCAGAAGGCGTTCCAGGACAGCCAGTGCTACACAGAGTTACACAGGGAAACCAGGTCCTCGGGGTAAAATTTAAAAAACAAAAACAAAAACCACCACCCTCAGTGGGCTGTGGGAGAGGGACTTATCTCTTCCCTTTGCAATACTGTCATCCATCTCCCAGCCTAAGCTGTACTCTGAGTGAGCCAGGGTCAGAAAAAGAAAAGGCCTTGAGTTGATTCAGTCATGAATTTCTTATTTACCCCAGTGGACAATGCATTTCAAATTCTTCCTTCTGATTAATACCCTGGTAACACATTACCCATGTAAAGGAGAAGCCCCGGCTACCATCACCTGTTTTAAACTCCAGATGATAACGATATTTACAGGAACTGAGCTTGCTTCACCATGAATTTTTTTAATTATTATTTTAAAGCTTTTGAAATTGTAGAAGGAAGAATAGTGCCACCACTGTTGGCTGAAAGATCTCACTAACAAATCAGCAGCGAATTATTAGTAAAAATAGCGATATGGAAGTTTATAAGACATTTCTCTTTCAAAAGGTGATCTCTCTAGATAGAAATATGGCCAGCACATTTCAATTTGTTAGGAGGCAATATCCCCAAGAAGTATAAAGATATAAAAAGGTAAAAGCTCACTAGTAATCAAAGAAATACAAATCAAAGCTAAGCAATGTCTAACAATGAGAACTGAGCAAATATTTTTGAGGTAGCCATTAAATGTTAGAGAAGTAATGTGAGAAAAGCATTCTTAGAGACTGTCACAGGGAATATAACTTTCCATCGCAGTTGGTTGTACCTCTTTAATAATACATATAGGAAAGCCCTAAAATTATGTACTTCCAAACAAAAATTTTTACATACAAGGGTTTATCCTGAGGGCACTGCCAGATGTACAGACAAAGAATTGTGTTTGAGGATTGCCTTCATACCACTGTATCCATGGTTAAATGTAGGGAAAGCCAAGTGATCCAATGGAAGAATTGCAGGGTATCCACATGTGAGACTTCCTTGAAGACACTAACAGTTGAGGTACAATGTCTAAGGACAATAGGAGATACCTAATTATGCCAGCTGGTTAAGTAGCAAAAGAACTTTAAACTACAAAAAGACTATCCTAATTTTATTTCTTTTCAAGTTGTATTTGTAGTATGTGCATGCAAAACTAAATGAAAAAAACTGATAAATTATCCCTGCAATGGAGACTAAGTTTTTTTCTCTCATTTTATTTCTTAGCCTGACTCTGTGCTTTTAAATATCTTTATTGACCATGTAACTTGTAATAAAAAAAAAACATTAAATGTATATTTTTTTCAGAACAAAATTGCTATATTATTACATATGAAGTAGTCCATAAAATAAGATCGTGCATTTACATTCAAAGCATAATATAAAATGTCACGTTAGCATTTTTTGCTACTAAAATGGATTTCCACATCTTCTTTTAAAAGATTTATTTCATTATTTATGTATGTGTATATGCGCAGGTGCATATTTCCACGGTTCCCACAGACTCCTGAATCAGATCTCCTGGAGATGGAATTACAGATTGTTGTGAGTCTCCCATCGTGGGTGCTGGGCACTGAACTCTCATCCTCTGAAAGAACAGCAAGCACCCTTAACTAGTGAGCTCTCTCCAGACCTCTTATCTCCTGGTACTCTATGTCTGTTGGTTATCTAGACTAACAACAAGGACTAAATCACAGTGCAGAAGGTAGCCTTTGAACAAATAGAAGTCAACTCTGAAATCAACTCCACCAACTATTCATGCCTTTCAAGGTGCTTTTGCTGGCAAGTATTTCATTTTATGACCTAAAATCATTTATATACATGTTTTTCCACACTATATACAAAATATGTTATATATCATATACATGTATATATACAGATATACAGATATATATATATATATATATAAACACACATAGTGAATATATTCATTCCCCATCAATAACATTTCAGAAGACTTCCCTGCTCTTCAGGAATGTCACATTTCTATCAAGACTGCATGTAAATACATTGTGACATTGTCTTTCATTCATGTTTATCTCCTATGTAATAAACATTGGAACCTATTGTCATTACTGTTTTACTCTCTTTTCTGTTAGGAATAATGTCACTTATTTGTTGAGGACCTTTCATATATCTGGCATTTTACCGACAAGTTTTCTTTTCATTCTCACTATATGGCCATGGTCAGTGGTAAAAAATAAAAATAAAAATAAAAAGGTTAACCTCAGAGAAATTAAGGAACTTCCCTCAAGGGTGCACAGCTAGCAAATGGCAGAGGCAGGATGTAATGGAAGGGTCTCACATGTCCGTGATTCACATAGACATGTCCTTTCCAAGTCCACATTGCCCCTCAAATGCCAATCAAACTCCTTGGGTCTCCCATAGGCTGTATACCCTGCCACTTGGAGTATCTGCTTTTGAGATCCTAAAGTGTTTATTAACTCATCTAAGCCAGTGCATGTTGATACCGCATTATGGATTCATTACCTATCTATCAGTGTTGGGCCTTTGGTTTCCAGTGTGTTTTCTTCATGTTGGTTATAGGGCAGCAAGTCTCTACTGGCTATGCTATGTAGTCACTGAAGCAGAAAAACCTCATGAATGTGAACTTCACATTCAACACCTAGAAATGTTGTAGCACCCTCATATGAAACCTAGTCCCTTAAGCATAGTGGACTTCAGATATTACTGCATGAGTAAATGCTGTTTCCACTGGGTATTTCCAATATCCTATTTCCTCTAAGCATTTATACTCAATCATCAATGTAGTGGCCATGGCTTATGGGATGTTTAGAGGCGTTCTGAAGAATGTGACATGTCTGAAAACGTGTAATCAAGGTCAGGCCAAAATGAAGTGTTACCAGAAAAGGCCTTGAACTAGAATGCCTTGTCGCCAACCACCTAGGCAATGTATCAGTTCCTCCAGCAACAAGGGAGCAAGCTGTAAGTTACACAGCTGACAGTCCAAATCCCTTGGGAGGAGTGAAAATTATGTTCACCTCCCTAACACACACACAGTACTCCTCAAATCATTCTAATTTTCAGAGTCTCAAGCCAATTTACTAAATTGGAGGCCCAGTCTTGACACCACTATTCCACACACTCTGAAACTGGCACATCCTGTACACAGATGTTGTCAGCCAAACTAACTTGTTTTAGCCCAGGAGGAAAGTGTTACCATGACTAACAGCTGCAAATAGGGATGGGGCGCACAATCCATTCATAACTCCTCCAGAGTACCACCCAAAATATGCCTGCCTAAGGCACTGCCACAGTCCTGTTGCCTGTGTGGGTTGCTTGCTGCATTTCAGTTTAACAAAGAGCCGCTTTAATCACCATACACAATGCAGCAGCAAGACCCAGGCTAGGACTGAGGGAGGCAATGCCTGAAGATTTGGCATTCGATTTCCCCGGTATCTCACCATCCTGCTGCTCCAGCTTTGATGGTGGTGTGGGTTAAGGGTGTGGACGGAAGAGTAATTGTTTTCTTTGCAGGTGTGAAAAAGCACAGAGATGAAGACATTGGGTCTGCTGGCTGGAAGAGGCTGCAGAGGGAGTGAGCTTCAAAGTTGCTGGAGATGTTTAGACGGGTGCAGGCTTCAGGTTTCCTTGGTTGCCTTTCACCTGCCTTGGACAGTGTTCTGTATTAAGTATTAACCCCTCCCCCTTTAAGATTCAAGTTCACCTAGCTCTTGAGAATGTGGCTTTATTTGGAAACAGTCTTTGCATGTCTAATCAGGTAAGTGAAAATGAGCTCGTACTGGATTAGAATGATCCATAGCCAGTAACTGGTATCGTCACATGAAATCTATGATGACAGAGATGGAGAATAGAAGGTCATGTGACAATGAAGAGCCGGGGGTATGCTTCAAACCTAAGAATGCAAACCAAAATCCTGAGCTTGAGGAGGCAAAAAATGATCTTCCTCTAGAAACTTCAGAGGGAGCATAGTTATACTGACAGTCTTTCTTTGCTAGCATAAAACACGCGAGAGAAAACAACTTATAAGAAAGAATAATTTATTACTGCTCACATAGACCTTCAGAGGTCTGTGCCTATGTTCAGCTGTTTTGTGGTTTCTTGGGTATAGGGAGGCAAGCAACATGCAGAGTGAAGCTACTCAGCCTATGGCAGTCAGGAAGTGAGAAAGAAAAATGTAGTAAGGTTGGGTAGGGAGTTGAATACATATAGATAGAGAGACAGACAGATAGGTAGATAGATAGATAAATAGATGATGGATGGATGATAGAGACATAGATAGATAGATGATGGATGGTTGGATGATGGAGACAGATGGATAGACAGACAGATGATAGAAATAAGCGAAACCTCCAAGATACTCCCTCAGTTGCTTCCTTCCTTTCACTAGGCTCCACCTAGTTATGCTTCTCTAACTTCCTGCCCTAGGTTGCTTTTCTCTTGTTAAGATAAAACACCATTACCAAAAGCATCTTAGGGGACGAAAGAGGTAATTTGGCTTACAGTTATGATCTATCATCAAAGAAAGCCAAGACAGGAACTTAGGCAGGAGCTGCAATCAGAAACTAGGAAGAAATACTGCTTAATTGGCTTGCTCAACCATATTTCTTATGCAGTCCAGACCCACCTCCCTAGGTATGGCCCTGGTCAGAGTGGGCTAGACTCTCCTCTATCAATTAGCGATGAACAAAATGCCTCGTAGACATGGCCATGACCCAAACATATCTAGACAATTCTCCAATTTGGGTTTCCTTCTCCCAAGTGACTTGGGGTTGTGTCACATTGACAGCTAAAGCTATGACACCACCCAATAAGACCATTCACTTACATGAATCCATCTATGGATTAATTAAATCTCTCATGGTGCTGTCACCAATCAGTGATTAGATACATCGGGAACCAAATTTCCAAAACAGGTCTTTTTAGGGGGACACTTCAGATCCAAACCCTTACGGTTTTCTCCAAAACCTGGAGAATGAGTATCTGTTCTTTTAAACTGCCATGTCAGTGGTACTTGGTGGCCATAGGAAACAAATACCAGCCGCCCTGTTCAGCACAGGGAAGACCAAGAAAAATGTAAACAGCTGTTAACCCCATGCCTCAGAACGGAGAAGCAGAAGCTCCCAAGACTGCATTCTTCATTCTGCTGCCTGTGGTCAACTCCCACAGACCAGCCTACCAGTGAGGACAGTGCCTGTCAGGGCCACCTTAAGGAGATCCCCTACCCAGCTCAAGCTTGGGCATTGACTCCCCACTTAAGAACCTGAAAATTTCCTCTTTCATCAGGTCGATTCCATTGCTACAACCAAGTCCTAAGAATAAAATTAAATCTTTCAAGAAAATAATAACTTTTCTGTTACCTCGTTAAAGAACTTTCATTTCTTTATAGGTGTTGGGTGACAGTTTGCATTCATATTAATTTTCTGATTCAGAGCTCCAAACAAAGACAAAAAGAATCAAGAATGAAGGTTTGGGGTTTTTTTTGTTTTGTTTTTTGTTTTTTGTTTTACTAAGCTGCCTACATTATTTTTGAGTCAGCTGGGAAAGGCTTAATTTATACAGTTTTTATTAACAGAGTGAGAAGTTTCTATCTTTCTGGCCCTAAGATTTTTTTTTACCACAGTTTGTAATAATAATGGATAATGGATTGCACTATCCATTATCATGCTCACCAGAAGAATGTTTGTTGAATGTATGTTAAATATGTGTTTATGTACTCTCAGATTATCTCTACAAGAATATATGTGAACAGTACAGCAAAGGTTGCCACTGGATATAGAGGCTGGGGGCTTGCTTTCAGTGTTATACCCTTTAAAAAATGCCATGAATGAAGCATTTAGAATAAGTAAATACATAGCATTATACCCTTGTAAAAAAAAACTGACATGAAATATTTAGAATAAGTAAACACATAAAACTTCAATTTTCTTTTTAATATTTAATGACACATAGTGTTTAAAGCCTTTTACCCTGTCTTCTGGCTCTTACGCAGTTTCAACCCTTCTACAAGATTCTCTGAGCTTTAGAGGGAGTGGTATAGGTAGCTTGTCTAAGGATGAGCCCATATCCATTGCTTACTTTCTGCATCTTGGGCAGCCATGAGTGTCTGTATCTACCACTGTTCATTTTTGCTGTCAGTTTGAATGCGTTAAATAAGCTCAGGGTCACCAGTCATGTGTAGGTGCCACATAAAGAAGTCAAAGCACAGCGCCTTGATGTTATTAACCAAGAGTAAGCCCAGATTTAAATGCTTCTCTTCACTCTCCCAGTGTCTCCCATCATTCTGAGTGCCTGTTGTATGAGCCTGGATCTGTGTCTGCCTACAAGCTATCTGTGAATCTGACTTTGTGCCTGTGTCTGTCTCTTTGTGTCTGTGTGCATTTGTTCTGTTGCTCTCTTATACTGAACAACACAGAAAGCATCACATAGGAATGAATGAGGGATACTTTACAGACTTGCCGAAATAACCAGAAGTATTACAAACATCATTCATCAAACAATACCCACGTGCTGATTTTAGCATTTATGGTGGTACTCATTTACAAGGCTATTTTTAGTCTGTTTTTTTCTGTATCCAGAAAATGATTATCATAACATACATGCATTACTCTTGGGTTAGAGGCATAGAAAAGTATATAACTTCCTATTAGAGCTGTGCATTAGCTTAAGTTGTAAAAGCTGATTTCATAGGAAATACATGGCAAATGAGGTTGGCTGTGTTACATTGTTCTCCTAAAGTTGGGTTAAACAAACAGGCTAAGTACACAATAGGATAGCATCTTAAGTCTTAAGTAACCTCAACTTGTATTATTGTTAACTGTGGCTATGAGATCCAACAGAAGGTCCAGTCCCTTAGAGTGTGAGAGATATTTTTATCATAGTGCATTGGCACAGACTGTAAGGACAGAATTCTCTTTTGTCTGTGGGTAAATGCATGGGTATTCAGATAACAGTGCATGCTCGCTCAGCTTAGTCAACCATCAGAAACTTGCGCCTAGAACTTTAATTGTTAATGGACTCTCTAAAATACTTTTAAAATGGATTCTTACTCAACACTTGTATGTAGAAACCATCCTAACTATGGAGAGGACCATTTAAATGAAGCAGGAACAGCCTTGCCCTTTTGTAACATAAAATCTACTCGAGCGCAGGAAACCATCCAGAAACTAATATTCACACAAATAATTATGGAATTACAAATTCTAAACTTCTATGAAAGGGAAAAATTGGGTAGTGTAAGGAGCAATAATAAAAAGGACTAAATAAGATTAGAATATCATGTAACTTGAGATCATCATATTAAGCAACATAAGCCAAACTGAGAAAGACAAATATTGCATGATTTCTTCCACTTGTGAATCCTAGATTTTATGTAGATATATGAATCTCGCTTTATCTTCCTCTTCCTCCCTGCCCCCAATATTTATATGACATCAAAGCAGAACGAAGGGAGACTGACAAGGAAGAGGACTGCCTGTAAAGCTCATCTGTGCCTGCTACTGCATACCTGCTATTCTTCTCAGGTCTAGAGAACAGTAGTGAATAAGCACCGGGTTTCCTCAACAAGCTTACAGGGTTTGGAATTTATCACAAACCCAAAAGGAATCCTTTGAAGCATCTGAAGAATGAGAGAAGACCTTATATAGATACTTAAAAGGCCACTTGAGAGAGGTGGAACATAGAAGGATCAGATAGCCTTGGCAAAGCAACACATGGAGTATGAGCTTGCACAAGCCACTGTGCTCATGTGGATACCTCAGTAAACAGTACCCGTGTTTACAAAATGACACCCATTGTATCTCACAGCACTGATATATGCATACCAAAGAATCTTGAAGGAAGTCAGGAGACAGAGAGGTGGTATTTAATTTGGATTTTTAGAAGGGGCTCTTTGTTTTAAAAAAAATCTTTTAAAAAAGACTTATTTTATTTTTATTTTATGTGTATGGGTATTTTGCCTGCACCTGTGTCTAGGCATCTCATGTGTGTGCCTGGTGCCCAAAACAGACAGAAGAGTACACTGGACCCCCTGGAACTGGAGTTGCAGAGTGTTGTAGATTGTCATGGGGTTGCTGGGAGCCCTGGTTTCTGGAAGAGCAACAAGTACTCTTAATCACTGAACCATTTCCCCAGGCCCTTAGCCACTGCTTTTTTTTTTTAAGTAATAAACTTCATTTCTCCATGAAGAATAATTGGCACAGATTAAGTCACCACTGTGCCAACATTAAGAAATTGTCACAAGACCAGAACTGTTGGAGCTAGAGAGGTGGCTCAATACTGAAGAAATCTTGTTTGTGGCTACCCACACATAACATATACACACAAAGAGACACTTTTTAAAAAATAATCAGTGCTGTCCAATAAGACTAAACTGAAAGTAGACATCAAACTGTTCTGCCTCAGCAGCAGATGAAGATTCTGTAATTGGATACAAATTACCTCTTCAGCCAATCCACCTTAGTCAAAACTTTGAGACATTAAATAATGTCACCATCTCATCCTTATCCCCCATTCTCTTCAGCAAAGGTCATCGTGAAATCCAGATGATGGAGAATCTTGAGAAATTGTTCTGGCAAATCTTGACCAACCCATTCATTTGATAGATAAGAAAAGAGAAGCTCCAAGAGATAGAGAAATTCCTTTACATTCAAGAGTCATACACAAATGAATGACAAAATTAGGACTAGCATCTAGGTACCCAGGCATGATATCAATGATCATTTAAATAAAATACTTGAAGAGGAGACAAATCAACACAATGTGATATAGTCCATCTTCCAGACCTCACAAATCATCATACACATGTGTCTCCTTGACTTCTCATCCAAAATGAAAGGAGATATCTGGTTCTACCCTCTTTTTGACAAGGAATTAAGTGGTTTAAGAAATCTGATATTTGAGGAGTGATTAAAGTCATCAAAGATAAGTATCACAGCCCAAGAATGTGGGATAATGGCTGCTTAGCCATAGTGTAAAGCAATTAGCCTCACCATTAGGTGGAGGGAGCAGATGGCCAGCATCACTTCAAACTGACTCAAAACAGTGTCCCTGAAAGCTGGAACATGCCACAGAAGAGGCTGAGCTAGGTTCTCACAAGGAATAACTAGAGAGGAGAGACATATAAGGCCCCAAGACAAAACCCACAGCCTTTTGTTAGGTATCTCAGCAAACTAAAGTGAAAAGCATGACCAAACAGGAGCATAGTTTTGTTCTCAAACAATTTGGTAGAGATCAAATAAAATCAAGGTCTGGTGAAATGAAACTAGTTGGCTATATATGCATTTCAAAGACAGCAGACGTCTATATTTGAGTTCTAGAAATCCATCTCAACCAACGTAACAGAAACACAGGGACAGTGGTTCTCTGAAGTCCCTGTGTGTTCAAAACAAGACCTCCCTGACAAACAATCAGTAAGGAAGAACACCAGGGACAGGGAATGTGATGCTGCCTGGTCTTGCATATGTGCTTGGCTCCTGTATGGCATGCCATCATAATTTGATCCCAGCACAAATGTGGAAATGCTGAACTGTGAGTTCAGAAGACTCAATCTATGGTTTTCTCTCCTTTTCCATTCTCTTAGTTTGGGCTGAATACCATGTTCCCTCCCCTGCTGTCTCTTTCAGCTCTTGACACCCTCAGGTTCCAGGTCAAGGCTACAGGTTCCTTCAAAAGCCTCTCCCTAAGTAGGTGGGGTCTTGAATAAGTGGAGAAAGTGGAGAGGCCACCCTAAGAGTATAAGAGGTATTGGAGGGGAAGATCTGAAAAAGGCCACTTCAGGGACATCTAAGTGTGGAACAGCTAGAAGGAAGGATAGAGAAACTCTCACTACAGAGATACAGGTCACTAACCACCAGAACCATGGGGCTCGCATGTGTACCTGGTGCTAAAGGAAGGAATGATTAATAATGATGAGATCTCCCTCACACTTCCATTTGGGATGCAAATCACCTTAGTATAATTTTGGCTTCCAGACATATCATCTGAAGTCACCCTCTTGAGGGACACAAAGTGTGGTAACCCCTCTGGCCAAGAACACAGAACAAAGCAGTGGCCTCCTACAAGCTTTGAAGCAGAAAGTGGTGGGAGAATTTGGAGTGATGTTGTCTGTCATAATTTGAAGCTTAGATCTGTGTGTGGTATAAGCAGTTGTTAAGCATCACTCTAAGCCCTCGCTAAATCCCCACTGCTTGAAAATGTTCCCAGGGAGGGCACTCTGAAGCATGCACAGCCACAAAAGCATTCTGCTCTTGATGGAGGTAGCTCATATTTGGGAAGGGTTGGTGACAGATGAGGACTATGGTGGTAGTTAAAAGGTATGTTTCTGGAAACATTTTATTGTCCTCCCTCGGCTGGAATCATCATGTTCAAAATAACAAATGCCCCATATTTTTCCCCCTGAACTTTTGGGGCTTGATTTTTTTTAAATAGATGGAAATTGGTGTGGAAATCACTAGAGTCAGTAAGGAGGTCTAGAGAAGAATAAAATCAGCCACTCAAAGCTGCCAGCAGCCGCTGGACCCCCTCTCAATTGCTATTTCCATGTCACAGAGGATTTTTTTCCCCTTCATTTTAAAAAGTTCTGGGATATTTTCATGGTGTTGTGGCTAACCATTTTTAGTCAGTTAAAAAATGCCTTCATCACCTCCCACCAGGAAACCCATGGAACACACTGTCGGAGATGCTGAAATTTTTCCCCATTTTCTTCTTAAAAATATTAATGGCAAGCATTAAAAAGAGGAGAGATGCATCTTATTTGGCTTTCAGGAAACGTCGTTAGGAACTAGTTGTGACACCTGTAACCGTGCTGAAGGCACAGGACAGAGCCCCAGTGAGTGGCAGGGTAGAACAGTGAGTGCAAAGAAGGTGCTACCCTGTGCAAGCGCCGTAGGCTTTGGGTGGGATGGCCCAGACTGACAAAATTAAAAAGCTGTGGCTCTCAAACAGAAGGAGTTCTGGCGTCTGGTGGGTGAGGAAGACAGGAAGAGGGAAGCAGACAGAGGTAAAGAGGAGCTGAGAACAGCAATCAGTGACGGAGGAGAGTTCCTCTTTTGTCTCCTCTCAGCTTCCATCTCTTTCCAGAGATCAAACTTGAGGTTGTCTTCTTTCCATCCAAGCTTGCCTTCAAGTCAAGGACAGAGTGACTGTGGCTGTAGGTGAAAGAGCGCTACCAGGATGGTCTTGGTGCTTCTCCAGGCAGCTGAAAACACTCAGTTGACATTGAACAGCTTAGAAAGCCCTTCTGCATTTAGGGGAAGCTGTGAAAGTAACCATGCTTTGTTTTGCCGAGCTCTATATAAAACGCAGCCAATGCCCAACAGCTAGAGCAGTGCTTCTCCACCGTCCTGATGCTGAGGCCCTTTAACACAGTTCCTCATGTTGTGGGGACCTTCCAACCATAATATTATTTTTGTTGCTATTTCATAACTGTAATTTTGCTACTGTTATGAATCATAATGTCAATATCTGTGTTTTAGGCGACCTCTGTGAAAGGGTCCTTTAACCCCCAAAAGGGATCATGACCCACAGGTTGAAAGCCACTTGTCTAAAGTGTAATGACAAGACAAGATCAAATTCTTAGACTATTAGACGCTGATATTCTCCCCCCAAGGTGGGACAAAATGCAAATGAATACAACAGTGTATTTTCCTCTTGCTAAAAGATACAAGGAAGTAAATGATAAGGGAGGAACAACAAAAGCAAAAGCAGGAGCAGACTTCAGTCTTTATAGAAGTTTCTACTATACTTTCACCTCCATGTGGCTTGTAAATCTCCCCATAGACTGTAAGAGAATGGAATTTACTATTTGCATGGGGCATCTGAAACCTAGTGCGCTGACCACACAGCCCAAGATTTTCAATTCCTTTCTTTCCCACTCTAGAAAGATTTGCCAATGAAGATGCCTGATCATGGTCAGTGCCACAGGCACAGATTTTTGTTAAAGTTCTAGACACCTCTCAAAATTCATAAATTGGCTTCTCGACCATGAGACCCTCAATGTGACCATATTTGGAAATCAAATAAATATAGTTGTCACCTGATCATGAGATCATGAAGGATAGGATCACAATCCAACATTACCGTCATTGTTATAAATCAAACACGAGTGAAGGGATGCGTGTATGTGTCTGTCTCTCTCTGTGTGTATGTGTGTGTGTGAGAGAGAGAGAGGAGAGAGAGAGAGAAGTGGAGAAGAGAGGGGAGAAGCAAGAGGGAGGCAGAGGGGAAGAAACACAGTGAAGAGACAAATGAAGGAGATGAGCAAAGGTTCCACTGGAAGAAAGTCTCCAGAGCTCACAGAAGAAACCAACCCTGTCCTCTGTCACCTTGATTTTAGACTTGTAGCCCTCAGAGTTATGAAACAATACATTTATTGTTTTAATTCCTCAACATGGAAAGACTTTTTTTACAGCACCTCTAGCAAATGAACACAAGCAGTTCCTTTGGAACAAGTTAACATTGCATAATATTAAAAAGATAATTAAAGCTAATGTCTACCAGAGTCTGTCCCACCTTACTTCCCCTAATCCTCACAGATCCTATCATATGTGTGAGAATGAGTGCATATGTGTGCTTAAGTGAGAATCCAAATAGAGGGCAGAGGTCAACCTCAGTGTCATTCTTCACCTTTCTTTCGAGACAATATCTCTTGCTGCTGGAACTCTCCATGTAGGCTAGGCTGCTCTCCCGACACTGGGATTGCAGGTATGTGTTGCTTTGCCCAGGGAACTGAACTGGAGACTTAAGATGTGAACTATCTCTCCTGCCCTACACCATCCCTTTCTTAAGTTGTATCAAGATATGATGGTTGGCACTATAGCCGCCATCTTTATTCACAAATGGGGATTAACCCCAGTCTAAAACCAACATGCTGAGTAAATCAGATTTGAAAGATAAGATATTGAGCCAACATCAGGATAACCACTGAGTTCACCAACCCTGGGAACTTCTCTCATGAGATGTTCCTTAAAATACTGTGTTATCATTAAGCCACATTTTATTAGAAGTTTTGTGACTTGGAGCCATCGACATGCTGACGGACATATTTCCTTCCTCTTAATGCCTGGTGTTGTTTCTAATCAGCTTCCCCAGAAAGGAAGAGTTGTGTCATTTTCATTTTTACATTTGTAGATCTAGCCACAGGGACCAGCATATGGATGTAAAACTTCAACCAGTGTTTGTTGGATAAGCAAATAGGTGAATCTCTCTCAAACAGATAGCAGTGACATTTAACAGATGGAGAGATGAAAACTCTGTGAGTTGGAATGATTTGCTGAAGATCACACAGTGAGTCAGTGGTGTGATGAAGCCCCTGGCCACATTTCCACACCACACTGCTTTCTGCACTACTTGATGTAATGATGAAGTTCGCTCCTCATTGTCCTCCCCAGTTCTATCAACCTGTTTCTGGCATGTACACTGCATTTATGTATTCTTTAGAATTTTTATTTTGTCCTATTTATTTTATTTTGGCCTATGTGCATAAAGAAGATTCTAGATGCAGGGACATACTCTGAGCTGATATCTCTATGCAGTGCCTGATCTAGCTTGGGTGTAGTTTGCCATTAAGAAAACTCCTCTGCTAACAATGATATCTGAAAACATAATTAAACTCCACTAAAAAGCAAGCATCTCTTCCCAGCCCATAGACGACATCTTCTGGAAGAAAATTAATGGGATTTTATATATTTCAAACACATAGTCTGAAACACATAGACCTTCCTCCCTTTTCAAAACTTTATCTTAAGTATGTGTGTTTGTCTGTCTCTCTCTCGGTGTGTGTGTGTGTGTGTGTGTGTGTGTGTATGTGTGCATATGCATCTGTGTCTCTGTGTCTGTCTGTGTGATGGATATGTGTACATGAGTGCATGGAGGCCAGAAGCAGGCAATGGATCCCTTGGACCTGGATTTATAGTGATTGTGAGTAACCCAATGTAAATGCTGGGATCAAAACTCCGGTCCCCTATGAGGAGAGCATGCACTCTTAACTGCCAAGCTATCTCACCAGCCCTGGCCCCATCACTCTAAATTGGTGAGTTTAATTTCTAGGTTCAATTCCTACAAGTTGTAGCTGTAAAGAAAGAAACCATAAACACCTAAAGTTTGGAACCACCATTTCAAGGTCATATCCATACATCTGGGACAAGTCAAGACAGAACGCTTATCTTAGAACTTCTGCCCTAGTATGATCTAGCAGAACCATTCCTGGAAATGTATGCAAAGGTCTCAGAGGCAGCTTTCCACAGAGAAACCTGCGTGCTTCCTGCCTTAAGCAGGATTTACAACCACAAGATAAAAACAGCCTGAGTATTCATCAACAGATAGGTAGGCGAGAAAACAAGGTACGGATGCATGATGAAGTTTTATTCATCCACAAAGGGCTCACATTTCAAGTATTTGTAAGAAATGGGTGTAACTGGGGACTATAATGTTAAGCAACTAAGCCAAGCCCAGAAATATAAATTTTCTCTTATATGCATAATTTATGTTTTATAGTTTTACATGTATTAATATATATATATATATATATATATATAACATACACACACACATAAGTGTGTGGAAAAAGATATGGCAGGCAGGAGCTGAAGGTAGGAGGGACAAAAGACCACAGGGAATGAATATGGGTACAATGGATGAATGAAAATGTCAAAAGCATGAAACCCACTATTTTGTACAACGTATATTCACAAATAAAACTATATACTTATAGCTATATATATATATGTATGCATACATATAAATATGTATGTACACACACATACACACATGCATATGTAAACATCTGGCTCACATCTCCAGTTGCTTAGCACCATCATTTTATTGTTGTCTCATTGGAACTATAAACTGCACATGCTCACGAGGACATCTGTGATCACGTCTGAGGAACACCGGTCTCCTTTCCTGACTTTCCCAGGCACCACCACCTTTACTTGCATCTGTGTGGTCACGTAAAGACCTTTAGCTGACCTTTAACTCATTCCCTTTCTTCACTTTTCTTACCAAGCTAATTCCTGCCCTATTCCCTGTGAAATACACTCAGTCTGTCAACTCTTTGCTATCTGTCTGTCTGTCAGGTCTGTCAACTCTGTTGCTATCACTGCTGCCCCTCACAGCTTATTTCTCTGAACTAAAGCAGTCTCCCATGAAATTTACCTTGGCGTTATATGTGAGGTATTCTCCCTTCAACACAACCTCTGCAATGATGACCTTAATCAGTTCAACTGCTCAAACAAAATACCATGGGCTGAGTAGGTTCTCAACAACAAAAGTGTATTCCTCCACTGTGGAGGTGAGAAGCACAATGTCTGATCAAGACACTGGCGCACTCGGATTTACATTCTGCTCTATAGCCTGGGGCTCTAGCTGTGACCTCACATGTTGGAAGGGGTAATGGATGTTTCTGATATTTCATGAGCAATATTCATGCGATTTCAATACTCTCCTACCTTCACGATTTAATCACCTCCCAAATACTCCCCTTTGGAATGCAACCCCCTCAATTCCTCTTGTCTCTAAGTTTATCACATTTTTTCCAGGTTTACCCTAATTTGTCTATGTGAACATATTGTCTATTTTCCATCATGACATATTTTCCTCAGACTGGCAGATTTTTCTGGTCATCTCCCCAAAATAAGTAGCTTATTTTACCTTTCTAAGCCCCTGATTAATGATCCCCTTTGTCCAACTGAAATCAGTAGTAGTGACTTTGTACACTGTCACTGTAGTACACCTTGGGGGCGGGGGATGTCTACAGAGAAATGCTTGGCAACAACAGTTTCTTACTACAGCGTGGTGGGACAGGTAGAGAAGAATGGTGCTGGTTTGTAGGGCTTGAGCCCAGGGTTCTGACTATGTGTTGCTTGAGGTTTGAGGTAGCTTTGAGCAACAAACATTGATCCCAAAATGTTAGTGATGCCATGTTTAGGAAACCACAGTCTATTAAAACGAACAAAAGAAGCATGAACCAAAGTCTTATGTGGTGATGCAAACCGGTAAGCCCAGCCTCTGAGAAGTAAAAGCCAGAACACCAAGTTCTGGTCATCTTCAGTTAAACAAGGAGTTTAAGGTTAGCCTGGTCTTCATTAGATCCTGTCTGAAAATACGAAAAAGAGAAATAATACAGGGCAGGGAGAAAAATGAGAAAAAGATAAAACAATAAAAGAGAAGCATGAATGAAGCCAACCCTATGGGACAAAAGTTCTGATAATTGAACTCCTGTGTTAACATTAGGGGGCCACCATGAGCTCCTCCATTCCTTATCTCTTCTGATTTCTTTTTTATCTCTTATCTTTATCTCTTCTGAGTCTTTCTCCTTATTCTATAGTGCTTGTTAATGTGCAGTATACACTTTAAACTTTCATATGCTATGCCTTGTATTCTCAGTGATGTTCTTCAGGAAGGTACTTCTCTGGTTTGGGTATCATAGCCCAATGCTGATAACTCCTGCAATACCTGGCCTAAGGTACCTAAGAACCTTTCTTGGCCATCTATGGGTTGCTTATGTCTCAGGACAAATATCCCCACACTATTTAACACATAAGAATATACTTATATATAATATACCTAATCCAAAATTCAAAGACTGTTTGACTAGGACAAATACTTAGGTTATGAATGTGTGTGTGGGTGTTTTAACATTGTAGGGAAGCATTTTCCTGTTTCAGCCTAACTCATTCAGGGTAGCTAATGGAGCCAAGTCCTAGAGCAAAGAATATTTTTCTCGTGGACATGGTGATCTACTAATATAAAATTATACTACTTTAACTTCATCTTATTTCATAAAGTACATTTGCAATATGTCATAAGATTAGTATATGTTCATTAATAAAAATATGAAACCATGTTCAGTACAAAATAAAAGCTAAATTTTAGCCCTACCCCAAGAATTAAGCACTGTTTCCATTTTGATATGTTCCATTTTAAATAAGCTTACATATCTAAGTATTATTTTTGTTTATGAGCCTAGCCTTTAACAGCTGAGCCATCTATCCAGCCCCATATCTAAGTATTATAAAATAATTGAATGCTACAGAAAGTAAAGAATACTATTACGTTTAAATACTTTTATTTAATGTGCACCTATTATACAAACATTTAAGATGGCATAAAATAGTAACAAAGAAATGATTGCCCTCTCTCCTCATATTCATATCCTCCAAATTTTTCTATAAATAACAATTAGCTTTTTCTCACAATTAGCATGTACTCACTGTACTTATACATATATGCATTCTGTATATGCATTTTTACAAAATGTTACACATTGTTATGTATCATATGTTCTCGCATGACATAGTTGTAGATTGCTTCCTGTGTCCTATAAATCTCACTCTTTAACTCAGTACTGTAATGACATTGAGAAAAAAACTCAGTTATTTTTTTTTTAAGTAGGGATGATGAGATGTCTCAGTGGGTGGAGAGGCCTGCCACTGCATCTGATAGCCCGAATTAGATCCCTGTGACCTAAGTGTTGGAAGGAGAGAACTACTTCCTGAAGGACATCCTCTGACCTCCGAGTTTGGTCAACTACAGAAGACTTTCATTTCATCCTGGCTGTTGGGTTTTAGTGGTGGTTTGAATAAAAAGAGCCATATACATGCATATATGTAAATGCTTAGTCTCCAGGGAGTGGCACTACATTTTAAAGGATTAGAAGGATTAAGAGGTGTGGCTTTGTTGGAAAAAGTATGTCCCTGGAGGTGAGCTTTGAGTGAGATTTCAAAAGCCCATGCCAAATCTGAATCAGGATGTAGATCTCACCTACAGTTCCAGTGCCATCCTCCTTACCATGATGATAATGGACGAAGCCTCTGAAGCTGTAAGCAAACTTAAATGCTTTCTTTTATAAGAGTTGCCTTGGTCATGGTGTCTTTTCACAGCAACAGAACAGTGACTACAGTATTTCCCTAACAGCTGCACATAAGAACAAGGGAAAATGATATTTCTGGATCCCCCTGCATTGCAACCCAGTACATATGGAGACAGAAGGGGACCTATCAACAAAGTGGTGGTTTACGTTGTTCCAATATATGATAAACCAGCTAAGGAGAGTTAAGGCAGCAAACGTGCTGTCATTCTTGGATAAATGAAGAGTACAGTGAGTGGCTATCCCCAGCACTCTTTGCAGCAATACAATTCCTCTACCCGTGGGTACCCCTGAGCATTTGTGGGTCATAAAAATGAAATGGCAAGAAATTCTGCAGAAGAATGAATGACCATAATTAGAAGTAAGTTGAGTAGAGAGTTATGAAAATTAGCTTTTATTATTAATTTTCTTCTTTTCATAATGTAAGTGCTCACTTGTAACATAGGTATATTTTGACAGTAGTTCAGGACTTTAAAAATACCCCCATGAGCCAGTTATAAGCTGTGATCATCAATTTCTTGGTGATTATACTGATTAAGAAAATTATTCATCTACTATATTTTTCATCTCAGATATTTTTCAAATGTCACTTAAGCCTCTTAAGCTTAAAAAGCCTTGCCATCAGTCGGTCCACACAATAAATGTAAAACTGATGGCACAAATATTATGAGTAGTACCTCTTAGGACAGAATTTGATTTGTTTGAAGGCAGATGACATAAAGTATAGTCAGGATGTCAGGAAAGGGACTTGGTGTACGGCATGATTTAGTTAGCATCTTTGTCACTTTATAGATTGATATTTGATTGATGACAACATTAATATAGAAAGTATGTTAATATTAGAACAGGCTTTAAGATGCCCTGCCAGAGGATTCTCCCCCTCCTCAAATTGCTATAATTTAGAATAAAATGCCCTAAGGTTGCAATGCTTCCGAGGCTTGCTAACCCCCTTGATGTAAGCATTCTTTTAAAAAAGAAAAAATTAAATCAGTTTTATTGAAGTATCCTTCCTATACAACAAATGTGACCATTTTAAGTATACATCTCAATAACTTTAGACAAATTTACATAACCATCTAACAACCATCACAATCAAAGAATAAAACATTTTCTTTCCCAAAAAGTTCTCGTTATTCCCAACTCCCATTCTCCCTTAGCCATTGCAGACCAAGTACTATACTATTCTTTTTTGTCACCATAAAGTGGGTTTTTCTTTTCTGGAGTTTTATATAAAGATGTCTGGCGTATTTCGCTCAACAAAATCCTCTTGAGACTTACCCACATTACTGCACATATCAGCAGGTTTTATGGGAGGAGCTTTTAGTTTTTTATTAGGTATATACTCTGTGTGCCTTTCTGATGGTCAATATATCTGATTGTTTACATGTGGGTGTTATTTTAAATTAAATTACTTTATATATTGATCAGTAAGTCTTTTGTGACCACAAAATTTTTGTTTGCTTGAGGAAGAATCTCCCTAAATATCCCAGGCTGACCTAGAACTTGTGATTTTCTCACATCAGCCTCACAACTGCTGGGATTATAGCTTCACCTTTACTGTGAGTGAGCTTTTGCCTGGGTACATGTTTCTCCTGCATAGAAACAGTGCAGTGGAATTATGCTTCAAACCTGAAATGCCCCCATGGGCTCATGCTTAACATTCTAACTGACAGCTCTTTGCGGAAGCTGAGGAGTCCTTGCAGGATGGTGAAACCAGGTCACTTAGGGTGGAATTTGAATGGATCCAGGTTGTACTTTCTCTACTTCCAGTCTGGGCTATAGGAACAGACTCTGCATTATCACCTGCTTTGAGGCCATGTCAGGAAAACTTCCCCTACCATGCCATCTTTGCCATGATGGACTTTAACTCTATCTTTGAAACAATGAGTTCAAATAACTTCCCATCCTTGGGCTGTCTCTGTCAAGTAATTTGGTCACAGAGACACCAAAGCAAAGAACACAATGGAGTATAGCATACCTGTAGATTTAATTTCATAAGGAATTTTCAAATTGAAGTTGAACAGTTTCATATTCTCATCAGCAGTGGAGATGAGAATATATATATTTGCCTGCATTTGATGCCGGCAAATGTTTTTTTTTATTATTTTGATCATTCTTGGCAGTGTATTTTGGCAGTGTAGAGGTACCTGATCATGGGTGCCAATGAATAACATCGGACATCTTTTCATGTACTTACTTATCATGCATGCAGCTTTTTCTAAGTCTTCCCATCTTAAGCTCATTTCTTTAGAAGAACAGGTATAGCCAAATATGTCTGCTATATATAATTGCAGCTAATACTGCAATTTTTTTTCTTCAGGCAGAATCTTCTCTTTTCATTTTTTTTAACATTGTCATTTGAAGGCCAATGTTGGTGCATTTTGAGGAAAAGGTTTTTTGTGTTTTTTTTAATGCCTTTTTCTTTGTCTCTCCCACAGCTTCAAACTTTGAACACAGCTTTTTGAGCACAAAAGTCAGCCCCATAGTGAGTCTTCATTTTATTGACAAACTGAGAAAGGGGGGAAAAACACATTAGCTCTGAACTTAAAACTCTTTTAAATATTGACATTTGTATCCTTTCAAGTAAATTATGCAAATGTTTAAAAGCAGGCAGTAGGGTAAAAAACATTAGAAAAAAAATGTTGCTCCCATTTCATAGGCAAATAATCTGAGGGGGCAAAGACCGAAGACTGTGGCCTGAAGTAATGAAAATGGCCAGGACAGAGAAGGAAACACAGTGAAACTAATTGGTCACAGTGATGGGTCTAATCCAAGCCCTTTGGGGTCCATGCCTAGTGCTCAAGCCCACTGCGCTAAATAATTATAGGAAGGCTAGGGCCTGAAGGAATTAACTCAGGTCTGCTGCTATTGATTCTCTTCATTCCACTTCTCTTCTGTGTAATCTGCTCTGCTTTTCAAATTCCTTGTCTTTGTGCGTGTGCCTTCATCCAGCTACGTTGGGTTTGTAGGTTTGTTTTTTTTTTTATCCCCTTTCCTTCTCTCTTCTTCTCTTCTCCTTCCTATTTCTTCCTCCCCTCCTTGTCTTTTGTTCCTAACTGAAGTTGATAGCCACGTAGTGCAGGTTAGCTACTTTTGTTTAGGTCCATACACTGTCTTGGTTGTGGTAGAGCTAAAAACAAAGGCCAGCATCCCCATCAGGGCTGCAGGTCCTGGTAATGGGGGAAGATCAGTCTTTTGAGCTATGTCCACAGCTGACAATAGCCTGTCATTTCAGGGAAACTCATATATATTCTGAGTATTTTTCTATTACTTTTAATGTGTTAGAAATAAAGTGCTAACTTATACAAATCACATTAAAAATTACAGATCCCATTTCTAAGTGGATAAAGTAGCAAATCCTTAGGACACTTGCAAGAACCTGTACATAGACTCTCTCTGATCACACTTATTCTGACTCACAAGTCCTATGCTGGCGTGATTTCTTAAATTGCTCTTTCTTTTCCCCCCAAGCCCTTTCAACTTCAGGATGTTCCATTGTTTCTGGAAATGCTTTTTTTGTTCCTATTCTTTAGTTGACTCCCTTTTTAATGTAATGATAACCATGTTCATTTAAACTCAAATATATACAGTTTAAAACATGTTTTAATAGCAACTGACCTAAATTTAAGAAATAATGCCCCTCACATTTAACATTACTTCCAACCTTATTTATACAAACATATAAACATCTATATGTAATACATAGTTACATACAAAAAAGCATCCATATTTTATATGGTTACAAAATGAATTTGCATACATACATGTATCTATATACCTTATACATTTATTCATGTATGGTATATGCTACATTTAAAGCGTATCCATATATAAAGGTATACATATGGTATACACACATAATCCAAGCACTACAGATGCTGAGGCATAGGATTGATAAGTTTGAGGACAGCATGGGTTACATAGTGACTTTCAGACAAGCATGGGTGTCGGGTACTGAACAAGGCTCTGTCTTAAAAAGAAAACAAATATTTGTGAATTTATTTTTATACATATATTTTTCACACAAATGACATTTAGCCATTTGAGAAGCTTCCTTAACATAGAATCATACCATATAATGTTTAAATGGTTTGCATTTGTTTTATTAATCTGGCTAAATGGCGTGGCACCATTACCCAAAACCACAGAAGTGGCACACACAACAAGCTCTCCGATTGGACTTAAGACCCGTACAAAAAGAGGTAGGCCGTGCCTGGTACTAGAAAGCTAGCCAAATACTCAGTGGTAGTTATGGTTGCAGGAGGAGGATCTACAAGTCATTCAGGAGACAATGTAATCCTTAACAACCATCTATAAGCGTTTATCTTTCTACTCACCAACAAGTGCAGTAGCTCTATTGGGTGACAATAGCCCTGCACTGATCTCTCTGCACATACTCCATGTGTGGAAACATCAGTTTGGCATTTTGCTTTTCAAACAGCTATGAAACCATGGCGACACTCAAGAGCTTCACCATACCCTGCTTTCTCTACGGTTCCCTCCAGTACCTTTGCAAATCCCTCTTTCATTTTCTCCCTATCTCCTGACCGCAGTCAAGTACTTGTGGTTTCTAATAGATTAGTTCATATTTCACAGGGTTTTGCACAGTTGAATTACAGTTTGTGTAGCACTTGTTTTGAAATAGTTTATTTGGGGTTCCTTAACACCTCTTTCTTTCCTTAACCCTAGGTAGGAGAGAGGCTAGTGGGGAGAGGGGGTGCAGACCCCTTTACTTCTCCCAGCTGTTAAGGTTGATGGGTTCCTTTATGGCTATTCCAATCTCCGTCAACAGCAAATGCAGCCAGCAGGCTCCTCCAAGCTGCTGCACCCCAAGGCATTTCTTTCTGGTGGTGTCAAATCACCACCTTTCCAAACTGCCATTCACCACACAGCACCACCTCATGCCACACCTTCTCTCTACGGACTCTCATATTTATATCCTCAGAGTCCCAGACCACACCCCCCTCTCCATGTTGTTATCTGCTGTCCAAGGCCACACTCTGCATGAGACAATTATTAGCTGTGGACAAACTAAAGCCCAACTAAAATCCCACACTTGCGATTAAAACAAAAACATGTTTACATAACATAACTGAGTTTACAAAGAAACCAAAACTTCCAAGTTTATGCTTTTTAAACTACGTATTTTGTTTTCAACAGAACCTATTAATTCCTTGCCATCAACGAGGGGGCTTAGCGAATAGTTGCCCTGCTATGCCTCCTTCTCCCTCTTCTCTGTGCTTATATTAATGCTTTTGTGCATCCAAGGTCTATGGCATTTTATATATCCTATACTTGTATAATACTAAATATAATATAGTATATAGAATAGATGTCATATGTAATTATATATATTGGAGAAAGAATATACCATATACCCGATATATATGATATATTTTTTTTCTCTAAATAGTGCTCATGGCTATTTCTTCCTGCATACCATTTCTATTTTTACATCTTAAATTTTTACTTATTTGTCACCTTCCACATTCTTTTCAGCAAACTACTTTGTTTGAGAAAGATTCACAATAGTCCGTTTTCTAATTTTTTTTTCCTGCTTAATCATAGCTCCCAGTAGCCATTATTCTTTTGCATGTATGGTACTGGGTACTGAATCCTGAGCCTCAGTTACCAGGCAAGCACTCTAGCACTCTAGCACTGAGCAACACCAACCCCCTTTCCCCTTCTTTTTGCTTTTATCCCTTTGAAACAAGATCTAAGTTGTTCAGCCGCCCTTAAACTCTCTGTAGCTCAGACAGGCCTGAACTGAGGATCCTGATCCTTCTGTCTAACCTTCTTGATTAGCTAGAATTTTGGGTGCATCTAGGGCCAGGTCACTATTCTTTACTTTTAGTTCTATGCATCTACCTCCCATCAAATCTCAGGCAGGTATGTGGTATTTTGAAAGTCATTTGGGAGCTTTCAGATTAGTTTAGTCAACCCTTGCTTTTCATTGAAATGACATACAATTATGTAGTTAGTATCATTTGGTTTTTATTTCTGTGGTTTATTTTTTAATGATCTTTGCAGATGCTATCTCTCATCAAAGTTAATGTCCTGCCTGTCTTGTTTACAGTAGCTCCTAGCATACTCATGGGTCAGAGAGTTGTTCTGTATATATGATTATTTGTTTAATAAATACCTGTTATGAAGTTGAGGTCTGCCAGGCATGGTGGTGCACGCCTGAAATCCCAGCCCTTGGGGAGGCAGAGGCAGGCAGGTCTCTGTGAGTTCAAGGCCAGCCTAGTCTACAAAGGAAGTCCAGGACAGTCAAAGCTACACAGAGAAACCCCATCTGGAAAAAGAAGGAGAGGAAGAAGAAGAAGGAGAAGAAGCTGAATTTCTAGCAGTAAATATGCTAGGCATCAGAAATAAAAAGCCCACTGCTCATGAAACATATACTCTGATGGAGACAGACAGGAAATAAACACACAGCCATGGGATATTTTAGAAAAAAAAACTCACAAAGTTTTATTTATCTCTGTATTTGTATATGTTTATATTAAAGTGCTTATATATTGGTGTTTTTGAAAAAACATAACATTCATAAGCATAAAAATATACCATATGTAGAATAGATTAACAATACAGAGGAAAGAATTTTAGTCTAAACAAAAATCACACGGGTAATGTACTAATTATAATAATCATGTAATTTCGATGAAAATGAAAGTTGGTTAACATAATCTTGAAGTCCTGAAAAGACTGACTTTTAAAGCACGGGTTGTCAGACTGAGATCTGGTGGAAGGTCAGTGGATACTGTTAAGGATTAGGGACTGCTAAATAACAAAGTAACATTTAGGAAAATGCCTTGTTTCTTTCTTATAGTACTGTGCATCAAGAAAGGCACCTTGCTTCCAACTTCTACATCAGCCCTTCTTTCACTGAGATAAAAATATAACTAACTGTGCAGCCCAGGCCAGCCTCTTGCTGTGTAATGATAGCTCACGTTTGCCTGGAACTCAAGCTTCTCCATCATCACTTCTCAGATGCTACTGTTAACAGCAAAACTCAGTCCACCCAGCTTGAGAGAATGCCTACAGAAGACACTGTGTGCTTGGGGTGAAGATAGGAAGGGTTAGACAAGCATTCACAGATTCAAACAGGGGAAGGATGAAGGTGGGTTTAGAAATGATACCCAATACTACTGTTGCAGGCATCCACACCTAGGGAGGACTGAATACCGACTTGCTATTTAGGAATATAATTTGTACACCCTCTATCCTTCAGCAGTCTTTGCCTCTAGCCAGAGAAGAGCAGACTGCAGATAGGCCCATAGCTCTTGTGTGGTCACTAGACCACAGTCACAAATTAGGGACAAAAGTAGGAAGAAACTGTTTAAACCAAGAATTCTAATGAAAAGTTCTCCAAAGGGAAGGACATTTTATTTTCCTCTTTATTTCAGAATAGGAAAGATGGGGAAAATCTACTTGTTTGTACCTGTGTGTGTGTGTGTGAGCACGTGTGTGCATGTGTGCGTGTGTGTAACTCACATCAAGCTTTTCCCCCAATTACAATCCACCTTATATTTTAAGACAGGTTCTTTCTCTGAACCTGGAGCTCGATGTTTACTGGCTGGCCAGGAAGCCTCAGGGAGCCTGTATTGGAGGCTCAGCACTAGGATTACATTATAGGTACATGTGGCCAAATCTGGCTTTATTTTATTTTACTTCTTGGTTTGGTTGCTTGCTTTTGTTTTTGCATCCATGCTGAGCATAGGGCTCAGGTGCCATGCTTACCCATCAAGTGCTCTATCAACTGAGCCATTTCCCCAGTCCCTGCTCATTTCTCTGATTAAACACTGTGTAGCTCACTTATTGTCGGTCCTCCAGACTTGAGCAACTACATGAATTGTGCACACAGTGTTTTAAAAATGTGCGTGTGATACTATGCCGCACATTCCAAACATCTAAAAAAGTTGAAGGAATGATGTGGTACTCAAAAATTATGAAGCGACTGAGCAATCCAGTCGCACCTGCTGTTGATAAATGAATCACCTAACATACCTTTTGTTTGCGGTTTCACTTACTCAGTTAATGTGAGTGGATACATCAATCGGTGTTTGTGTCAGAACTATGCCCAGCCACCTTTCACAGCTGTCTTGGCCTGGGCAGAGGGCTCCATCAACGGTGTCACAGAGAATCACTTGGCCTAAGTTTGACTCTCTTCCCTTCACAGCACTACCATGAGCTCAGAAACAAGTGGCAGATGTTCTGCATCACATGTTGGTTTGTAACAGAACGTTTTTTCAAGTGGTCATCTTGCCCCTGCGTCAAGGTGAGCCAGGGCGTATGCCTGTGCACAAAACAGCGCTAATGATTTTCCCCAGCAATGCCAAGAAAGGCAGCTGGTGTACATGAGAACTCACAGCTGAGGACAAGTCTATACTGACCCACTACCCATCCTCTGACACTTTTTTTAGGCTTCTGATTATGAGGTATATCACACTGATGGACCTCACCTTCTCTGTCTGCCTATGGCTATGGATAGGTAAGGCAACTGGCTAGCTCTGGTGATACTGTAATTTCCAAACAGTTTGCTTTGTGAGAAGCCAAGAGCCCACCTGAAATACTAACCATGACTGATTCTGTGTGTGTATGTATATTTATATCTATATCTATATATGTTAAATAAGGGCATGGCAACAGCTTCCTTTTAGCTGAATTATTGAGCTTCTGCATCTAAGCATTTTTATTTGTAAATTTAAGGCTGCCATCAAAGCCTATCATCAAGGGGCAATAAAGTTGACATTTTTCTAGCAGTCTTAGAATGTAGTTCCTTAGAGGATTGCTTCCACTTTAATACAGGGTTCACCAGCATGGACAGATGCCTGGCCTTCTGAAATGCCTTATCTCCATTGTGGGATAAGCAGGATAAGCCTATGTCACTGCTTGCTTACACTGGGATTGGTGGATTTAGGTCAGGGGTGTAAGTTCCTCCCAAAGTTAGTGGAGACTGGTGAAGAAAGTGTAGACTTCTTCAGGGTCCAAAAACTGGCTCAGCGTGCAGTGCTGAGTACTAAAGACGCCTAAGATTTACGGTATCATAGATAAAATAGTAAAATTTTGCTGGAAGTTCCAAATTATATCAATATTTGTGTGCCAAAACTTTCAATATGTTATTTTACTAAATATAAGCACATCTCAGAAGTTCATTCCTACCCCAGAAGTTGTTCTTCTTGTTGTTGTTTGTTTGTTTTTACTTTGTATCCCAGCCGTAGCCCCCTCCCTCATTCCCTCCCAAACCCACCCTCCCTCCCTCATCTCCTCTCTGTCCCTTTCCAAGACCACTGATACGGGAGGTCCTCCTCCCCTTCCACCTGACTCTAGCTTATCAGGTCTCTTCAGGACTGGCTGCAATGACCTCCTCTGTGGCATAGCAAGGCTGTTCCTCCCTTTGGGGGTGGGGGGGAGAAAAGGAGCCAGTCATTGAGTTCATGTCAGAAATAGTTCCTGTTCCCCTTACTAGGGAACCCCACTTGGATATATTTTGTCCTTGTGGAGCTCCTGTCATCTCCAGGTCATATTAACTCCCCCTTTTATCGTATGATTCCCTGCACTCTGACGAAGGTTTGGTTATGAGTCTCAGCATCTGCTTTGATATGCTGCTAGGTAGAGTCTTTCAAAGGTCCCCCTGCCTTAGGCTCCTGTCCTGTTTCTTGTTTTCTCCTACTTCCCATGTCCATCCCATTTGCCTTTCTAAGTGAGGATTGATCCTCTTACCCTGCTAACCCAGAAGTCTTAAAGCACTATGGTTAATCGCCTGGTGGTTCTTTTTCAGTCATATTTTGCAAAGACAATTTCATATTAGTAAATGAGACACATGTGCAGAGGAGTGTGTCACACATGATAGCAATGGGATCAATCAAGCTCAAGAGGTCAAACCAGGGATCAGAAATGATTTGAAATGTTTAAAGAATATGATCTTCAATAAAAGGAGTGGGTTACCCCAATATGTAACTGATGCAAAGCTAAAAAGGGAGCTGTAGTGTGGAACCAGACATTGGCAATGTCAGAGAGTCCCAGGAACAGAAGGGGGTGTGCTTGTCTCAGATTCCGAAGTGAAATCAGAGACCAGGTGCTATGGGATGCTGGTCTGACCTATCTGTCATTCCCACCACCTCACTTTTGCTTTGCTACTTTTTGCCAATGTGTATAACTAGCATTTCAAAGCATTAAAAGGTAGCAAAATAAGGAGACAGGAGCAGACAGTCTGTGCTGGTTACTTTTATGTCAACTTGATACAGTCTAGTCACTGGGAGGGGAGGGAGCCTCAATTGGGAAAATGCCTGAACAAAATCAGGCAACAGGCAAGACTGTAGGACATTTTCTTAACTAGGTGATTTATGGAGGAGGGCCCTGACCATTGTGGCCCATCTCTGAGCAGGTGGTCCTGGGTTCTATAAGAAAGCAGGCTGAGCAAACCATGGGAGCAAGTCAGTGAGCAGCACCCCTCAATGACCTCTGCATCAGCTCCTGCCTTCAGGTTCTTGCCCTGTTTGAATTTCTATTATGATTTTCTTCAGTGATTAGCAGTAATGTGGAAGTATAAGCTAAATAAGCCCTTTCTTCCCAACTTGCTTCTGGTCATGGTGTCTCATTATAGCAGTAGTTAACCCTAACCAAGACACAGTCCCTACCCAATGTATTGATCACTGACGGTCTGTAAAATCATCCATGGCAGAGAGAGAGGGGAAAAGATGTCTTGGTTTCTCTCTCCATTTTTCTGGAATACCCACTCCCTAGCTAAGGGTTTCTCAACCTTCCCAATACTGCAATCCTAATATACTTCCTCAGGTTGTAGTCAGTTCCAACCATAAAATGATTTCATTGCCACCTCATAACTGTAATTTTGTTATTATTATAAATCTTAATGTAAATATCTGCTAAGCAACTCCCTTGAAAGGGTCATTTGACCCCCAAAGGGGTCGTGACCCACAAGTTAAGATCTGCTACACTAGCTGATGGCAGCTGGAGACCACCTAGCAAGGGAAACTTGAAAAGCAGAACTACAGAATGAATCCTCTTGTCTTAGGTTTCTATCCTGTAGCAGGTTGCTCCAAAGACCGAGTCTGAATACATATTTATTATTTCACACTTACCCTCAATGGGAATCCAAAGATGGGTGAGCTTGCTTCTTTACTGAGACCTCCTCGGTGAAATCAAAGTGCCAGCCAAGACTGTAAGGTTTTGGCCCTTTCCTACCATTACTCATATTATTAATATATTATATGATAAGAATGAAATTTCTTCTTGACTGTGGGATCTAGTGAGGAATCCAGAAGCCAAGTTCAGGGTCTATATACCTGCCTGTCTCGGCATGACCTCTGAATGCTCTAAAGCCAGTAGGAAGCTTTCCCTCTCCAACCTCCATGGCAGCCTTACACGGTGTCACATAACCATAGGTCTGACTATCCCACTTTTTCAAAGCCTGGCTTCAACCAAGGAGAGTAGATTTTACATCAGTACATACAGGGAAAAAGGACTGAAATGTGTGGGTTCAATTTAAAATTCTGCTACCATAATCTTGAAGCAATAAACATAATGAGAAATTGACAAACAGATCTGAAGGCAGCTGGACCCAGAGTCAGCACAAAGAAGCAAAGCAGCCATATTTTACTTTTCTTTTTTTAAAATTATTTTTATTAATTACAGTTTATTCACTTTGCATCCTCCCTGTAACGCCCTCCCTTCTCCCCTCCCAATCCCACTCTCCCTCTTTCTCACCCGTGTCCCTCTCCTTGTCCACTGATAAGGGAGGTCCTCCACCCCTTCCCTCTGATCCTAGTCTATCAGGTCTCATCAGGAGTGGCTTCATTGTCTTCATCTGTGGCCTGGTAAGGCTGCTCCCCCCTCAGGGGGAGGTGATCAAAGAGCAGGCCAGTCCATGTCAGAGACAGTCCCTGTTCCCATTATTATGGAACCCACTTGGACACTGAGCTGCCATGGGCTACCTCTGTGCAAGGGTTCCAGGCCATCTCCATGAGTGGTCCTTGGCTGGAATATCAGTTTCAGAAAAGACCCCTGTGCCCAGACTTTTTGGATCTGTAGCTGTCCTTGTGGAGTTCCTGTCCTCTTCAGATCTTACTATCTCCCTGAACCCAGTTATCCAGGGGCATATTTTACTTTTCTTTAGCTTAAGTTTTCTTAGTGGAACTACATGGTTCCTATTCAGTCCTGCAAATGCTGGGTAACAATGTTGGCAGGCCTCATGCTATTTCTGCTCCTTCTCTGGCCATAACACACCATGTGAAGAGAAAGACTACAGTGTCCAAGTTGTGTGTCAGAGTGAATATTTTAGACCTGATCGAAACTGATGTTCCTTCTCCCAAGTTCAGGCCCAGTGGAGTCAGAACCTGCTACCAGAGAAGATGGTATGCTTAGTTTTTGTTACTACTTTACTCCTCCTCCTGGTAGCCCAAGTTTGCTGGTTCTGAAGCATCCACCACTGAAGCAGAGTGAAGGGATGGCCATAAGGAGCAGGTAGGTGGAGGATGGGGCAGAATAGTTCTTGTTTGGTGCCGTTCATGTTATACTCACATTTTCCAGCTTCATCTTTTTCTTTTTTTGTGGAAACTTCTGTGGCTGCATTGAGGAAGTCTTCAGGGCTGGTGATCTCCCTATCAGCCCTTAATGAGGAAGAATGAGTCTCTTTCCATTTCTGTCTCATCTGGCTTATTTGTGGATCTGGAACTCTGGCCTCATTCAATGAAAGTCCCTTCCATTTCTGTGTGGCTATCTCAGAATGGATGAAGAATCCTTCATAACACCTCACCCTCACACATGACTCATTTTCTGCCTACAAGAGATTCTTGCACATTCCTTGATCTCAAAAGAAGAAGAAGAAGAAGAAGAAGAAGAAGAAGAAGAAGAAGAAGAAGAAGAAGAAGAAGAAGAAGAAGAAGAAGAAGAAGAAAACAGAATAGTTTTGTGGATATAAACATGTTTTTGTTTTGGTCCCAGGTATGGAATGTGGGACTGATTCAGATGGTCCACAGCAGCAGCGGCTCTGAGAGGAGCTCTTTGCCAGCTGCAGATAGTATAAATCTGAGGGCTCTGGAGAGAGAATAAATGCCAGAGCCCAGAGAGTGTAGAAATCAGAGAAAGAACAAGGCTGTGCCTGCTTCCCTCTTCCTGCTCCTGGTTGCTGTTGTGAGACAAGAAGTTGGAAATTTCCTGAAATGAGGGTTGGACTGGCTCCAAGGAAGCTGATGACTCTAACCAGCAGGAAGCTGCTAAGAGAACTGTTCTCCTTCTCCCACTAACCCTTTCTCTCTCCTACCTGGTGTTGGCATGGAACAGGGAGAAAAAAGATAAAAGAAATGTAAATAAAAGAATTTTTACAGAGTACACCAACAGAATAGTGTGGTCCCTCCTTGGGTGTCTTACCTTAGCTGGCCAGTCTCTGTCCACCCTTAGTCAGATTCCAGTTTGTAGAGCCTTAACATGCTATCTGGCAGGAGTCCAGGGAAGATACAAGAGGCTTGAAACAAATGAAAGTCTCCTCACCCTGCCCCTTTGGGTGAATAAGGTCAAGTAGAATTCTAGGGATCCTGCTAGTATGTTCATTTATTCCTTAGAGGAGTAAGTGGTTTAAGAATCATGTACTACTCTTCCTTTCTCTTTTTGAAATCTTATATCTTGGACTGGGGAGATGCATGATTATAAGAAGCTTACCTTGCAAACAGGTAATTTTGAACTTAATCACTAGGACCTTTGTCCAAAAAGCCTATCATGGCAACACACATTTTAAATCCCAGCACTGGGGAAGCAGAGACAAATCCCTGGGACTTGCTGGCCAGCCAGTCTAGCCTACTTGATGAGTGAAAGAGACCCTGTCTCAAAAAACTAAGGTGGGCAGTGCCAAAGGACTACATCTGAGGTTGTCCTCTAGCCTGGCATATTCATGCTATTGCGTATACCCATAAACACACACATACACACAGGCACACACAAACATATAATCACACACACACGTATAAATTTGTACCTTGACTTAATAATTTTACCTAAAAACTTGATATGAAGCTTTGATTTTTTTTTTGTTTATGTGTGTCAGGGGTGGTTCTTAAATTTAGACAATGCCCCGATGGTGTAAAGAACCTAATCATGCTTTGAGAGAATCTGATGCATCTTCAGTCCCCACTTTCTTCTCCATTTCTATATGTGCCCCTGGGAAAATCTCCTGACTCTAGGGAGTAGAATCTAGCAATACACACACCTATGTAGCCTTCCCAATAAATTCAATAACTAGGCAGGTGTCTGTGAACATTAAAAATAAGTCCTGTTTCATCAGGAAGCTGTCGCGAGCAACTTCAGTTGACTTATAGCTGAAGAAAAGGAACAGCGCCAGTTACAAAACTCCCCTGTAGAATTCTGTTTTCTTTTCTTTTTGTAATAACTTTTATTTATTAATTACAGTTGTTTCACTTTGTATCCTCCCATGAACCCTCCTTCTTCTCCTCCCAATTCCACCTTCCCTCCGCATTCTCCGCGCATGCCCCTCCCCAAGTCTACTGATATGGGAGGTCTTCCTCTCCTTCCTTCTGATCCTAGTCTATCAGCTCTCATCAGGAGTGGCTGCATTGTCTTCCTCTGTGGCCTGGTAAAGCTGCTCCCCCATCCGGGTGAGGTGATCAAAGAGCAGGTCAATCAGTTCATGTCAGAGGCAGTCCCTGTTCCCATTATTATGGAACCCACTTGGACACTGAACTGCTATGGGCCACATCTGTGCAGGGGTTCTAGGTTTTCTCTATGCATGGTACTTAGTTAGAGTATCAGTCTCAGGAAAGACCCCTGTGCTCAGACTTTTTGGTTCTGTTGCTCTCCTTATGGAGCTCCTGTCCCACATCTTTCATAAGATTCCATGCACTCTGCCCAACATTTGGACATACGTCTCAGCATCTGCTTTGATATTCTGCAGGGCAGAGCCTTTCAGGGGGCCTGGCCTCTGTGATAGGCTCATAGCTGGTTTCCTGTTTTCTTCTTCTGATGTTCATCTGCTTTGCCTTTCTGGTTGGGGATTGAGCATTTTAGCCAGAGTCCTCCCTCTTGATTAGTTTCTTTAGGTGTACAAATTTTAGTAGGTTCATCCTATATTATATGTCTATATGAGTGAATATATACCATGTGTGTCTGTCTGCTTCTGGGATAGCTCACTCAGGATGATCCTTTCCAGTTCCCACCATTTACTTGCAAATTTCATGATTTCCTTATTTTTTATTGCTGAGTAATATTCCATTGTGTAAATGTACCACAATTTTTGTATCCATTCCTCAATTGAAGGACACCTGGGTTGTTTCCAGCTTCTGGCTCTTACAAATAAAGCTGCTACGAACATGGTTGAGCAAATGTCCTTATTTTGTACTTGAGCCTCTTTTGGATATATGCCTAAGAGTGGTATAGCTGGATCTTGAGGAAGTGCTATTTCTAGTTGTCTGAGAAAGTGCCAGATTGACTTCCAGAGTGGTTGTACAAGTTTACATTCCCACCAGCAGTGGAAGAGGGTTCCCTTTTCTCCACAACCTCTCCAACATGTGTTGTCACTTGAGTTTTTGGTCTTGGCCATTTTGATGGGTGTGAGGTAAAATATCAGGGTCGTTTTGACTTGAATTTCCCTGATGGCTAATGACATAGAGCATTTCTTTAAGTGTTTCTCTGCCATTCGATATTCCTCTATCGAGAGCACTCTGTTTAGCTCTGTTCCCCATTTTTAAATTGGATTACTTGATTTGTTGCTTTTCAACTTCTGTAGTTCTTTATATATACTGGATATTAGCCCTCTGTCAGATATAGGGTTGGTGAAGATTCTTTCCCAATCTGCAGGCAGTCGTTTTGTTTTGATGACAGTGTCCTTTGCTTTACAGAAGCTTTTCAGTTTCATGAGGTCCCATTTATTTATTGTTGCTCTGAAAGCCTGTGCTGTTGGTGTTCTGTTCAGGAAGTTGTCTCCTATACCAATGAGTTCAAGGCTCTTCCCCACTTTTTCTTCTAACCGATTTGATGTGTCTGGTTTTATGTTGAGGTCTTTGATCCACTTGGACTTTAGTTTTGTGCAGGGTGATAAGTATGGATCTCTTTGCATTTTTCTACATGTAGACATCCAGTTAGATCAGCACCACTTGTTGAAGATGCAGCATTCTTCTTACGCCCCTGGTGCCATAGAGATGTCTTGTGTCTCAACATGGATGCATCCATCTTGACTAATGGCAAAATTACACAAACAGGGCTTTGCCAAAGACAAAAAATTGTCCTCATCCCCTGTGTATTTTCCAGAATGCTTCAGTATGTTATCTCTGAAATTCCACAATTTTTTCTTGTGTCTGTCCTTTGATGTGTGGTAGAACCTCTGTAATTTCTTCCTGATTTGCTGATAAAGTTGATTAGTGACACTGTATATATTTGAATACTTGCCTTTGTATGTGTTTTATGTGACAGGATTTTGTCACGTATTTCTGCATGGCCTCAAACTTTCAACCCTTTTACTTCAGCATCTGGAGTTCTGGGATTACAAGCTTGTACCGCTATGCCTAGTTTGTGGGGAAACATTTTCCATGCTTTAAGTTAAGAGCAAAACATCAAAGTTATGTCCGGAAGAGAACTCAGTTGTTCACAGAGAAAAACTGAAATCTTGTAAATGAGTACCTTACAAAGCAGTTCTTTTACAAGACAGTAGTTTTTAACTAAGCACAAATCTTCCTTTCTGGGCCTACAGTCTGCCAGACTCATAGATACCTCTCACCACTTTGCATCTTTCCCAACTACCCATTTCCCACAGATTTCCATGATTCCTAAACATTTATAGTTTTAGTATAAAGTCTTCCTTCCTTGTTGCCTGCTATCCAAATTTTAGTTTAAGTATTCACCTCGTATCTTTATTTAGAACTACTATTAGGTTCTTCTTAATGTTTGACCTCAAAACACAGTCTCCCAAAACAAACCAAGTTGTCAGAAAACAAAGAACATCTATTCTCAATAATAAAGTTTTATTGAAACACAGCCTTCTCACTGATTGGCACATTGTGCAGGCTTTCTTGCTTATAATATAGAGCAGTTGCTACACAGACTCTGATCCACAAAGTGTACATACCCATTATCTGACACTAACACTTTGCTGACCATTGCCCTAAAGTATATGCTCCTCCTTAATGGAATCTGGATGTTGAATTAAGATTATGCTTGCTGACTCACTCATTGGCCTGCCTAGTTTTTGGCAAATTGACACAAGCTAGAGTTATTTAAGAAGAGGAAAACTCAATTGAGAAAATGCCGCTACTAGACTGGCCTGTCAGTAAACCTGTGGGACATTTTCTTGATTAGTGAATGGTATGGGAGGGTCGAGCTTACTCTAGGTGGTGGTACAACTGAGCAGGTTAAGAAAGCATGGTGAGGGACATCTCGGTTGTTTCCAGGTTCCTGCTCTTACAAATAAAGACTAGGGGAAGGGATGCGGGGAAAGTGAGAGGGAGGGTGGGACTGGGAGGAGTTGAGGGAGGGCCTTCAATCGGGATATATGATGAATAAATTGTGAAAAAAGTAAGAATAAATTTTTTTTTTAAAAAGGAAGCCTGATGAGCAAACGGAGCAAGCTGGTAAGCAGCATTCTTCCGTAGCCTCTGCTTTCCCTCTAGGTTTCTGCCTTGAGTTCCTGCCCTGACTTCCCTCAGCGATAGAGTATAACTTGAGAGTTGCAGGGTAAAATAAATCCTTTCTTCCTCAAGTTGCTTTTGGTTAAACTGTTTCATCAGAGCAATCTAAATACTAATTAGGGCACCCACATAACCATAGTCTTATTTCTTCATGATATAGACTAAAAGAAACAAGGACTCTGGTGCCAAACTACCTAGCTACAAGGTTCAGTTTCAAGGTCATACACTGTGTGATCTTGAAAAAATAATTCATGTCTGTACCTCCTTTGTAAAACTTGGGATAATAATGACCTCTAAGCTACCATGGGTTAAGTGAGCTATTACAAAAGAGCTTGCAGTAGTGTTTGGATCAAATAATGTACTACTAGTAATTTTTCCATCCCATGTGCCACTATCACAGTACCTGGAATCTATGCATTCTCCATAAAGGTTTCTCGCATTTGTTGGCAGAATAGCTGAAAGAAAATGCATATTCCTAGAAGATTAAAATAATGGCAAGTATCCAAAGTTGTAGATTGATCCCATGCATAAAGCAAAAGTTTGGCTCAACATACTTACAGGAGGTACAATAAAGCAAAACAAACATCTTCATAGAAAAGTGGGAAAAGAAAAAAACTAGAAAGCCTTTTTTAGGTCATGTAAATCCTCCGTGTACTCCGCAGTCTCAGAGTTAGTCATATTTCCCTTACTGTAGCAAAATACCTGAGATACCCAACTAAAATAAAAGAAGATACGTTGATTTTTGGCTCATGCTTCAGAGATTTCATCCCAGCTCCCTTAGCCCCAGTGGATTAGGGCCTGAGCAGTGCATATCACCCCAATAGGTCCACGCAGTAGACAAAGGTCTATCTGGCTCAGTGCATCAGGGAAGCTAAAGAGAAAGGAGGGAGCCAGGATTCACATAACCCAGCCTCTGTAACAGGAATTCTGAAGGTTTCATTTCTTTAAAAAGCACGGAAATATTATTATGAATGTGCTTTCATTTTAATCCCCGGTGTGGAGATGTGGGGCTGCTTCAGACCACCTGACTATGATTTGCCTTGTGCTCCAGCAAGGCATGGTTTTGCAAGCTGCAGATAACTTCTGTGGTTTTGTGCCATTTGGGGTTCTGGGAACTTTTCAGAGGGTACATAAATGCTAGAAACCTGATAGACAGTGTCTGTAGTTACCGGTTATTTAGGGAGGTTGGTAGCTGTTTGCTCGTAGCCATGAGAGAAAAAAAAATAGATTCAGGGATTTTCCTATTTCCTTGATCCCCTCTATCCTTGTTTCTGTCCTATCTAGTGTTAGGGGTGAAACCAGGGTGGTGTAAATGGTGGGAAAAAGAAGAACCTTCAAAGTAGCAAAGACCAGGCACAGGCCTCCTCTCCTTCCACTATACCTCTGCCCATTAGATGCTCCACCTTGCCCCTAACAGCACAATGAGCTGGGTATGTAACCTACAACATAGATCTTTAGGGAGAAATCAGCACACAGAGTTTAGCACAGATTTTTCTTTAATCAGGGGAAAAATAAAAATCTTGTAGAAAGTCTGACCGTCCAGTATCTTTGCTCCTCTGAGGTGAATGGAAGGAAGTCATGAGGACAACATAATCCCTCTTTAACAGTATGTATCACTGGGGGAAATACCTAAATCTTCAAGTACTTTATCACTGAATTAGTTAAGTGAGTGCCTAAAGAAATACCCACAACTTGACTGCAAAAGCACACAGATGCTTGTCTAGCTAGTGGTATGTCTGGGGCCTCAGCTGCCCACCTCTTTTTCAAGAAAGTGGTTCCTAAGCTCTTTTTAGTCTCTGAACAGAAGTCACAACACGGCCCCAGAGCCCTGTCACCATGAGGGTGCTCTGCTAATTCGCCATGATTAGAAGATCTTTGAAGGTCTTTGCCAGTTTTTATCAAGGCATAAAAAGCAATTATTACAATTAATGCAATTTACCATGTGTTAGCCTTCCAAAAAAGCTATTTCAGGGTAGGTCTGCCATCTGTCCCTTTCAGAGTGATGAGCACTGTAATTTAACTCTGTCCTGAGTCCTAGGTTTTGGATATTCAACCTCAGAGAGCACCCTCAGTTGGCCTTGCTCCAGCATTTCCTCTCTGGGGTCTCTGAGGTCTTAAGCCCCAAGATCAGCTTCTTGTCCACTGTGAGGGAGACTGCTGAAACAGGTCAGTAAGAAAAATACAGAGTCACTGAGTGGAATTTCAGTCTTTCCTTCCTGAAGAAGGAGCCCACTCTTGGCAGAGGGAGCTTACTTTTGCCAACAACAACCCCCCGTTTTTTTTTTAACACGGGACTGCTGGTTGAAGATATTGTCTACCAACATCGCTTCTGACACCCAGAAGATACACGGGGAACACCACAGTTGGCATATGTTGTTACAGAAGCTAAGAGAAATAGACAAGTGCTTGCCAAAGGGACTCAGGCTGAATAGGAAAGAGAGAAGACAAAACTAGGACTCCTTCCCTACATTGGGTAGTTTTTATTTTACTTTTTTTTTAAGATTAAAAAAAATACATGGGGTCTGACCAGGGATTGTAGCTGGGTTGGTGGACTTCTCACACAGCACACATAAGGCTGTGATGGTGGTTGTGCTTTGATCCCCAGCACAACATGGAGAGTGACCTTAAAATAGATGCCTGCAATTCTAGTACTTGAGAGGCAGAGGTAGAGGCAGGAGGACAGAGTTTGAGGAATGCCTTAGCTATGCAATGAAACTCTGTCTCTATCATTGGTGGAGGATGTGGCTAAGTGGTAAAAATAAAACAATAAAAAACTACCATAACATTGTATAAGGTTCAATGTTCAGTTCCTGGTCCCAGTAAAAGATGTAGAAGATCACAGTCCAAGACTCAAAGATGTAAGTCAACTACTTTCTATTGTTGGTCTTTTTTATTATTATTAAATCAGAATTGTTCAATTTCTTTTTTTGTTTTGTTTTGTTTTTTTTTGTTGTTGTTTTTTGTTTTTTTTGTTCTTTTTTGTTTTCTTTCGTTCTATTTCTTTTAAAGGATGTTTTTCATTGGTTATTATATGTGTGAGTCTTCCTCTGTGTCTCAGTTTCCCTGTGTCTCTCTGCCTCTCTTTCCTTTTGTCTCCCTTCCTTCCTCCCCTTTTTCTACCTCCCTCCATTCCTCCCTCTATCCGTCCCTCCCTTTCTTCCTTCCTCTTTCCCTCCCTCCTGTTTTGATGTATATACACATATGGCATAGTGTGTGTGTGTGTGTGTGTGTGAAGATCAGAAGACAACTTTGTAGAATTTTTTTCTTTGTTGTTGCTGTTTGTTTTGAGACAGGGTTTCTCTGTGTGGATTTAGCCATCCTAGAACTTAATCTGTAGAGCAGACTGGCCTTGAACTCACAGGGATCTCCCACCATCATCAACAACCAGCTAGGGATGGAACTCAGATAACTAGGCTTGGGCAGAAAGCCCTTTGCCTACGTGGGTTGCTTATTTCCTTATTTGTATTGGTGTGTCCTCATTGCTCACAATGCTGAGTCTTCTAAACACCTATGTTTATACCCTTAACCTCCCCTTCTTCCCCACAATCTCTTTTCCTTGAACTCATCTTCTACTCTTGTGGTGGGGGTGGGGCATTGCACATATGTTTAAAATATATAAAATCCATTAAGGTCTACAAATGAGACAAATGTTTATTTATCTTTCTGAGTTTGGGTTATTTTGCTGAATATGATTTCCAGCTGCATGATGTAAATGACATAAGTTTTCTAGAAAATGACATAAGTCTACTTTTTTGATATTTATTCTGTTATTTGTAGTGTCTTATCAAGGCCAGGGTGGTCTTGACCTTGATAGGCAGCTGAGAACGACCTTGAAACAGATGTATAACACTGTGCTTGGTTTATTTATTTATTATGTCTGGGGAAAACCCCACATGTTCTTCATCCATTCATCTGTTGAGGCATACCTGGGCTGATTCCATGTCTTGGCCACTGTGTAACCTGCTTCAACATACAAGTTTCTCTGCATTATATTGACTTAGAGTCTTTGGGGATGCAAACAAATACTTGGTTTCTGTCTTATCTTTTATTCTTTTTATTTTATTCTTTTAAATATATGATGCAGGACGTTAGGAAAATAAGGAGTAACATAGCAATCCATTTTAACAAGCACAGTGCCAACCACATGACTGGAAATCCCACAATTTGCCTCTCACCCTTCTCCCTCATTCCTCTGCAAGAAATCTGGCTGCAGGAACTGCTAAGTGTTCAGTGAAAAGAGAAACAGGACAGCCTTTTCCCGGTGGGAACAGGATTCAGAGAGGAGGGAGAAGAAACCAGCTTTTCTTCTTGTTCACACATTTGGTAGAAGCTGCCATTTCCCAAGTTTGCCACCCTTTTCCTTTCCAATAACCAAGATGATCTCATGTGGAAGGCACGTGTGCATCTGTAGAATACTGTCAGCATCAGTTTCTCTAAATATGGAATATTTTGCATTTTTAAGAATGTCTGTTCTTTGTACTATATCTTTATCACTGTGCTTCACGGAGCCCTTGGGTTTAAGAAAGGTTGTGGGGAAGTAGATGCATTGTTCTGAGTTATCTTTGGAAATTCTCTGCCTTTGTTTATCAGGAGACAGGCTTATTCCTCCTTGGCTGCCTGCAGATGAAGCCAAGGGACCGGGATGAGGACATTTGTCTGAGGTGCAATGGCAGTGACAGTGTGTCCTTCTGCAACAGAAAGGACGGGAGATGGCCAAAGAGTTATGCTTATTTTCCTGGAAACTTTCCATTTTCTTCCAGTCCTGTGAACTGCCATAGGACTCTCACTGATGTGGCAAGGGAAATAGGCATGTTAACTTTCATTCTAATTTCTTAGAAGATGGTTTTCCTTACAATGCTTTAACCATGTGTTTTCTGCTACATTTTATAATTACTATCAGACTTTTATTTACAAGATATCTATATTTGAAAACTATTCTCGAGATACTGCATTCGGGTTGTTTAAATGCTTCTAGCATAAAATTTGAAGTATCATCTAGATTTCATGTTGTATATCAAATATTGTATGCAAATGAAAGATAATCTTCAAAGTGGACTAAATAAAAGGAACAGGCTTCAAAAGAGCCAATAAGGAGACCACTACCATTGCTTTAAGTTTGTGCCCATTTCTCTCTCATGTTATTTCACTGATGAGCTTGAAAGTGACCTTTGAGACTCAAGTGAATGGACTTCAAGGAGCAAATCTCTGCCTATGACTATCTCAGTCAGGAACACCGCTACAAGGTGACCATGGACTGACAAGTGGCCTCAGAGCTCTGGATACAACAAGTGGATCTCAAAATAGCGTCCCATGTCTGTCTACTGACCCAAGTCACTACCGTAATTTACTAACCACAGAAGACTCGCTATCTTTAGAACCTGAGCACATGTAAAGGCATGGTCACTCCAGGTGCAGAGAGGACAAGGAACCTACATCTGGAGAGATTCTTGGAATGAGCAAGAGAACAAATGCTCCCTTCTGGTGACCGGGATACCTTCCTAGCTTCCATCTGATGCCTGAAACTATGGAGTTTCAAATAATGGAGAAATCAATATATTTTTCCTACATGTGCATATCTGTGACAAAGTTTAGTTTATAAGGTAGATATGTTTTTAGATTAATAATAACCAACAATAAAAATAGAGCAATTTAACACTATACTATACGGAGTTAGTGTTTGTGACCTTTTTACTCTTAAATTTTTCTATTTAATATTTTTACACTACATTTGATTGGAGTAACTGAAAATTCAGAAAACCAAAAAAGGGGGGGGGGAGTTTCAGCTATACTTAAGAATGAATATTTAGTCAGGTAGAGTGGTAAACTCTTTTAATGCCAGGCCAGCCTGGTCTATGTGGTGAGTTCCAGGATAGCTGGACCGGCATAGTAAGATCCTGTCTCAAAAGGGAGTGAGGAGGAAAGAAAAAGAAAGAATGAATGTGTAGACTCACCTATCGGACCAGCAAGTCTCTGATGACACTTGACCTTCTGAAGGTTTCTCTACAGCCTTGTTGGTGTTTACGATATACCTTCCTTTACTTACAGTGCTTAAGAGACTGTTTCTCAGTTAACTCTAGGACCAGACATGGAGAATAATATAGTTTAATTTAAGGCCAAGAATAGAACTGGGGTTGTAGCTCAGAGGTAGAGTGCTTGCTTGGCATATACAAGTCTCAGGGTTCCTCTCAGCAGGAGACACACACACTTATTGTTTGTCCTTAAATATGCCTTTAGATGATGCAGAATTAAAATGACTACTTTTCCCTGTCCATTAATACTCTGTAGGCTTGATTTCTAGGAGCAGAGTCTGCCTGCCATTGAGTTTGCCACAAATGATTAAACAGGTATCTAGGGAAAGCATCACCTGGCATGCCCCCTTCTAGAGCATCAGACACATTGGGATTTTTTTAGAGGTGACAGAAAGTGACGGGAAATCAAGACGCATCTGCACACAATGGAACTTTTTGTTTTGTTTTTCTTTACAACTTTGAAAAATGCATAATTTGACAAAATTCAAGGCAAAGACACACAGAAGAGCCCATGGCATTTTCTCAGACCTATTGAAGATACAAGCATCCACACAGGATTCATTTTAGGTTGTACTGACCACAATGTCCACTGGCATTTTTGCTGGTTTGCGTGTCTTGAGACACAGTTTTGCCACACATCCCAGGCTGGCTTTGAATTCACAAACCCCCTGCCTCACCCTCCTGAATGGAGGTTGTAGGTTTATACCATCAATTATACCTACAATTGTAGGTTTATACCATCCTTCATCATAGCTTTCTTTTTCTTTTGATTTTCACAAAAGAATTAAGAAGCGTGGTGGCACACATATAATTTAGCTGTAGGCAGGTTGAGGTAGTGGGATCAGATCAGGAGTACAAGTCCAGCTGGGCTACTTTAGTGAGTTTCAGACCATTGTGACTGTGTAAGAAATGAAACAAGCAAAAACAGTTTAACGCACCATTAAAAATAAAAGTAAATAGGAAAAAAGAAACAATGATAAACAAAGTAAGGAAGGAGGTAGAAAGGAAAGAAGAGAAGGAGGAAGGAAAGAAAAAGAGAAGGAAGGGAAAGAATGAAAGAAAGAAACAAATAGAGTGAAAAGTAAAGGAAGGAGGGAGTGGGTAGGAAGAGAGGGAGGAAGGGAGGGGAACCAATTCTCACCTTTAACTTGAGGAAAGACAATCCCAAGTTCTGATACGGAGGATGGACAAAACATAATAGAGAGAATGGCACACAGTCACATGCATAATTTATTTATTTGGCAAGTACTTATTGATTGGCACTATTTCAAATAATGAAAGGAAATTCCTTCCTTTCTTCTTGTAGTTTGTACTTTGGCTGAGAATGTCTAGGGAGTAGCCTACAAATGCTATAGAAAATCCAGAGTTAGTAGGTAAGAGAACCTTTCTTTTAGGTTTTGAAAACTGCTTGATTAGGTGAGGTTATTCTGTACAGTGTGCTTAGCAGTTTATGAGGACTGTTGCCACAGTGTACCACACAGACCAGTCTAAACATGTTTCCCTCCAGTTTCAAGGCCAGAAATATAAGTGTCAACTGGGTCAGTTGCTACTGAAGCTCTAAGTGAGAGGTCTGTTCTGAGCTCTGTCATTGGCTTTAAGTGACCTTCAGGCTTTCTTTACCCTCTTCCTCTTTTCAAATCTCCCCTCTTTGTAAGGGCACTAGTCAGGCTGAATCAGGGGTTCTCCTTACTCCAGTATGACCGCACATTGTTGTTTTCTTAATTCATGAAACGCGTTTGAGAATCTCATAACGGGAGTATTGTGTGTGCAGGATTTCTAGCCTTCTACCCACCTAGCTCCTCCTGTGCTACCCCAATCTCATCCCCCTCTCAAAGTCATGTGACTATTGTTTTCTCTCTCTCGCACACACACCACAACCTACCTAGTCCAATTAGTGTAATGATTCGCCATTGTTGATATTATATATAACAAATGTAACATGCAAATGACAAGATGCTAGTAACAGGGAAATTGTGTGAGGAACAAGAAGTATATTGGAAGTTAGTGTTTTCTGTCCTATTTTGTTGTATTAATGGTTTCTAAAGCAGGTCCTTTAACTTGTATGTGTGTGTGTGCGCACATATTTATTGTGTATACATAAATGTGTATTTATGTATGTGTGGATGCATGTTTAAGTGCACAGACATGTAACCATATATGAGTATGTATGTAGAGGCCGGAAGACAACATTAGGTGTCATTTCCTAAGCGTAATTCATCTTTTTGCAGGGAGGATTGGGGGCCAGGTTCTCTGGTGCAGAACTTGACAGTAAGGCTATGCTGACTGGCCATGAAGTGTCAGAGAACCACCTGTCTGTCTTTGCTTCCTAGGATTACAAGTACAGGCCACCATGGACAGGTTTTTTTTTTTTTTTTGGCTTTGTTGTAGCAGTTGAACTCATGCCCTTATGTAAGACACACACTTTACCAACTAAGCCGTCCTTGCAATAACCTATTAAAGTTTTTAATTTTTATCTTTTAGAAAGGCAAATCACACATGAACAAGATAAAAGACCTTTGCTGTCTGCAAAAAGCTAGAGCACAGAGGAGTCACCCATAAGGCCTGCCTCTGGAACTTCTTCAGCCCTGGCTGTGCTCTGTGCCGGTCACTCCAACCTTCCTTCTGGCTCTGTGGCCATCCTATCACCTCACTGTGGGGAGTCTTGTGGAAGGTGCTCCCTCAGCCTAGACTCTTTTGTCCCTCCTTTATTTTTCCAAATTTTTGGCTTACATAACTCATCTGCAGAGAAAGTGATGTTTTGACCCCCTGCTTTTAGGCTCTTCATATAGTTTTTCATTGTAATTGGAGTTTCTATTTCCATTATCAGTCTCTTCCTACTTTGAATCCCCAATTCTTGCTCTTACTGATTCCACACTGACTACTTCTTCCTGAGACCTGGGCACCGCTGCCATTTGACCTCGTCTTGATAGTCAGACAGAGGTAGCCTTATGGATGAAATCAAATGGTACCAAATAGAAGCTGTAACTAAGCTTCACACACTGTGGGTATGCTAGTCCTTCCACCAACATCTCTTTCTGAGCAATGTCACTTTAAACAAAGGAAAAATATGAATGCTCTCTTTCCATGGAGACTGCTGTTTCAGGTTTAGCATCCGGAACTGGAAGGGCAACCACCTGAGTGCATTTCAGCTGGGAGAGTTGAGAGAAGTGATCCCGAAAACAGTGAGGATTTAGGAGGTGATTTAGAGGAGAGGTTTTAAAGCGCTGAGTGCTCCTGGTAGAATTTGGAGCACAGGTGTAGAACCTTCCGTTTGGAAAGAATTGCAAAGAAATGCTGTCCAAAGCTGTAGATTAGCTAATGCAGGGGATGGCTTCTCAATTATCTCAAAGTAAACAGGCTTTAACTGGTGATCTGAGAGGGGTGAAATGGGTTAAGGCTTTGATGCTTCTTTTTCAGAAGGAAAACACCACGATATCTAAGAAAAAAACAAAACAAACACCAAACCAGACCAAACCAAAAAAAAAAAATGAAACAAAACAAAACAAAAAACAAAACATAAAAACCCCAAAGAAGTGAGAAAAGTTATGGCTTTTGGTTAGTTTTTGTTTTGTTTTTATGTCAACTTTGTTTACTTTTTAGAAATTAAATGCAACTAAACCAATTTAAGCAAGGAATGGAGAATTCGTGTCAAGAACACAGGTATGAAATGGAAAAAAAAAGTGAGTGGGAAAGGAAGCTGGCTTCAAGACACTTGTTGAAGCTCTGGGGCACTTCCATCGGTCTAAGCACACTCCTTTTTCTACCAATTGTCTTCTTTCTCTTTTCCACGAAGTGGGCATTGATTGTCTCCGTCCATTGCCTAGAACAACGGATAGAAATCTTACAGTAGGAGATGCTGTCATGAGTTTCTCACTCACAAACAACACTCCCAAAAGAAAGAATCTGCAAGGTATAATGAGGAGGCAAAAACGTATGGTACAAACTTCCTTACTTCCATGCTGATGCTCTGTGTACTGTGGAGGAGCCATGAAAGCACAGGGAAGGGAGAAGATCCTCAGACAAGAGGAATTTTGGGAGCTACCTTCCTATTCCACCAAAGTGCCACTGAATGGACACATGGACATATAGTCATTGAATGCTTATTAAACCTCTGCTACAAAGAGATCAGAGTCTCAATCATATTTAGGAACACTTCTGCTCCTTAGAAACTGGGGCTCTAATTGGAGATCACAGTATACATCACACAATCTTGCACATACAACAGCTGTGGTTACCTATATCAGACTTTTTTAGACAGCAGCTAATTAAGTTGCCCTGGTTGGTCTTGAAGTTGAGATCACCCTACTTAGCCTTCAGAGTAGCTAGGATTACTGCCTGTACCAATCAGACTCGGGTTAAAGGGTCTTGGTTGATGAAACATTGTTCCACACAAAATGGACAGAAAAGACTTTCTGAGAAAGCACAGATTTTAAATGAAAGTTTTGTTGAAGGAAAAAAAAATGAGTAAATCACCAGATCTGGTGGTCTCTGAAGGCATGCTAAGTAGTGTAGCACTAGCAAGGAACCATGCCTGGAAACATATGAGATGTGGCAGAAAAAGGAATTGAAATGGGACCTGGTCATGACTGATGGTAATAGAAATTTCAGGCGTACGTAGGCCTAAAGCGTAATTAGTGTGACATTATGAACTAGAGATTTATTTTTAGACTTTGAGACAAAACAAGGCCTTTAAAAATCTCTAGAAAGTGGGGAGAACAATGATTACCATCTCTTGGGGTGAGGAATCTCAGCCTGGTATTTAAGATGAGAACTGGGACAAGCTGGAGGCCAGGAGACCAAACTGGAAGCTAGGAAAGCTGGAAGCTATTATGAATGCTGTGCCATGTAGCCAAAAAGATATGCTCTAGAAAGCATTTTGAAGGAGAAAAAGACAAAGTAGAAATGATTTCAAAAGAAGAATCTGAAAGAGTCAGAGTCACCATTGAAATCTCTTAGTTACGAGGAGTAAGTCACACTCATTAAAGTCCTTGGCCATGGTAACCTGGAGGAAAGCTATGCTGCATCAATAGCTTGTCAGATGCTGCAATTAATGCAAGAGGTGAGGCCAAGTGTGGACTGGAAAGGCTGATTGAATGTTCTGGTCTCGGTGGATGGCATGTTTCTAGCTGCGCTAGCAACTAGAACGTTCTTCTTTGTCTTCATCTCTCAGGCCGATCCAGGTATAAGTCACTGTTTCTTTTAGCTCAGTTGTATCCTGCTCCCGCAAATCCATTATGTTAAAACTATCATCTTAACTCTTAAAATATGACTATACTTGAAGTACCTGAAGTACAATGATTCCACACCGGTGGACTACTAGACTGACAGGTCTAGTAGTTGGTAGGAGTTGAGTAGGATACTGACACGGAGGGAAATTATGGGAAGCCCCAAGGAAATGATAGATGTGTTAGTGTTCCTTTACTAGGACAAACTAACTGAGATGGTAGACTTATAAAATGACAAGGCTTATTTTGGCTCATCATTTTGGAAGTTCCAGTCCATAATTGATTGGCCTTGTTGCTTTAGGTATATGATGAGGTTGCATATCATGACAGAAAGAAGACATCCACTGTATTAGTGACTTTTCTGGTGCTGTGATAAAACACTATGACCAGTGCAACATATAGAAGATGTGGTTCATTTGGCATCTTGTCCAAGAAGGATAAAAGTCCATCACGGTGGGGAAGCAGGGCAGCAAGCAGAAGCATGGTGGATGGACTGGAAGCTGAGGACTCACATCTTGAACCACAAGTGCCAATCAGAGAGAGCACACTGGAAAGAGGTGCCCCTCTTTTTACTCTCAATGCTTACCTTCAGTGACATGCTTCCCCCAGGAAAGCGGCTGCTTCCAAAGCACTTAAATGGTACCATCAACTTGGGATCAAAATATTCAAATGTCAGAAACTATGGGGAACATCCCAACTTATCCAAATCACCACAGCTGCCATAATGGTGCAACAAGTTATTCTCCTTATGGCCAAGACCAGGAAAGGGAAGAAAAGAGGGGAGAGAGAGAGAGAGAGAGAGAGAGAGAGAGAGAGAGAGAGAGAGAGAGAGAGAGAGAGAGAGAGAGAGAGAGAGAGAGAGAGACCAAGATCCTACAACCCCCTCCTCTTTTGGCATGCTCACAAGCCTTAAAATCTCTCATCACTACCCACATCATAAAAGTTTCCATTTCTTCTCAGTAGTAACAAGCTGAAGACTAAGCCTGTAGCATCCGGCCTTTGGGGGAACGTTCCGGATTTAAATTACCACAACAGCTGCTTATAAGCCAAAGGGAAAGGCCTTAGAGAGAATCAATCTGCTGTTATTTGGGTGTCAGACTTCTAGCTTCTATAACAATAAGAAAACCAAGTGCCATTAAGCTACACATCGTCATAAAAGCCTCGGCTAAACAATACATTACTCCACTCATGGCTACTTTCTGAGCAAGTGGCATTTCCAGAAGGCCTTTTGGATCCTCATTGCATGAGATTTTGCTCACAGTGACTCACTGTTTCAGTTTATGTGCATTTCTTTCTTATTCTGTCCTTCCCTGAGAAAAAGAAACCTTACCGTATGAACACACCACTCCACTGAGCAGAGAGCTACTAGTCACCTATTTAAACGTAGCATTATCAAATGAAAATAAAAGGATTCATTTTCCTGTTTTTACTAGGTGTATTTGAAGTGCTCAACAGTCTCTTGTGACTCAGGGCTACCTGAATGGGCACAGCATGCCCACCATGTCTGCTAGAAAGTTCTAGTAGGCAGCATTGCACAGGTATGGAAGAAAGCATAAAAAGCCCCTTAAAGCACGGAAAGCCCCATCATGGCTGTGGTATTCTTAGGGTCAGTATTTGCAAGCAACATAATGCCACTTGAGGTAGTATAATAAGAAAGGGGGGGGAGGAAGAAGTGCTGGTGGACCCCATTGACCTATCCCACAAGGGTTGAAGGACAGGGAATTGCTGCCAGAGCTTCAGGCGAAGGCCTTTGTGGTCATTTCTCTTTGGACCTGCCAATGGTCCATACATTATTTCATGTATTTGTTTGTTTATCTGTCTGTTCCTTTATTTACAGACAGGGTCTTACTATCCAGCTCTGACTGGCCTGTCACTTGCACTGCAGAAATCTGGCTAGTCTTAAACTCACAGAGATCCTTCTGCCTCTGTCTCCAAAATGTTAGGGTTAATGGCTAGTCTATAAATTTTATGTTCGAAATTTGAAAATCACGAAAAACAACCCAATATGACTGGCCCATCTACCCAGCCAGATGGGACGCAAGAAAAGGTGGAAGGTAGAGGCTCAGGGACAAACAGCTAGAGGTTTCCTATCCTGGGGTCTTCCCAAAGAAGAGTCACGTGAGTGGTCTACCTTTTCGGGTTCTTCTGTTGCAGCTAAAGGTGCTGCTTTAGTGGTAGACCCAGAATGTTCCATTGAACAGTAACTATTGAATCTGCAGTTAGCGTGGCACAAGCAATGAATATCTTTCTCTTTACTCTTATAAAAGTAGCTCTTGGGGACTACCTGGGTACATAGATGCTGGTATTAGATGCTCTGGGAGACATAAAACAGAGTAAGATCTGCCTTCTTCAACGTACCCTAGCCCCATGAACAAGTTTATCCCATCGGAAAGAGCAGTCTGAGACCTAAAAAGGGTGTGTGTTTTCTAGTTTTTTGATTCTTACTTCGGCCCTCCTTAATAATTTTTAAAGTTAATATTCCTACTTTAGCATTAAGGAAACAAAACAAAACAAACAGCCTTCAAATGTAGGACCCTCTCTTCAAGCCAGCCATCTTATTTTCTGTAACAAGCTCTCACTGCCAAGATAAAATATGAACGTGTCTTCTCGTAGCCCCAACTGTTATGTTACTGAGATAAATCCTGTAATTTTCCACTTTCATGAACAGTTCATCTAAAAAGAGTTTTTCAATTTCAATCTTGCACATTCTATTTGAGTCAGTGTATATGCACCTCAATCATCCCCTAACCCCAAGCTCTGTGATTGCAGGTAAATGCCACACACAGGCTCGAAATCTCTTTAAAATATGCCACATCCCCCAAAGAGGCTACTTCATTTCAGGGAACTCAGTTTCAATTAAAGTCTCCTCCATGTTAAATTTTTAGAATCTCCACAAATGAATGATTAAGACGGTTGCATTAGTGTTTAAAAATTAAGTTGCCAATAATCCCAGAATTAATAGTCAGGGAACAAAGGATGGGGTGATGCGGAGGGGACGAGAGCCCCAGATGAATCTCCCGGACAACAAAAGAGTGCAGGTTTTAATTTGGAGTTGTACCACACCCAGGGCTGCAGTGATAGCAGCATCCATCAAGTTTCGGATGAAGCTGAGAGGCAGCCTTAGCATGCCAGCTGAGCACTGAGTGAGGCTAACAGCACATTTCCACCAGCGGGATGGGAACAGCAGCCACAGTATGGCAGAGCCTCGCCACGCTCTCCCAGGTGCCCCTGGTCATTTCTAATTGTGCTGACGAAGAGGTAATGGTTGCTTCAAAGAGAATCCAGGTCTTTAGCTATTCCCATAGTGCTTCCAAACCGTTCTCTGACGATAAGGCTATTTGAGGGCTGAAATTAAGCGTGCCACCATGTTTAAAACTTGAGTTCTTCTGAGAAAGCTGGTGTGTGAAGCACTCAAAGAAAGGAAATCAGCAAATCATTTTTCCTCTCATTCAGATTCCCCTTTCACTAGTTGCAACCACCTGTATTTATTCTTGCATTTTTATCTCCCCATTTCTGTTCTCTTTTGTCATGTAAGAGTATTTATTTCTACAGCTGAATTATGTCCTCTTTTTTGCTTAGAAAGAGCAGCTTGCCTGCTATCTCTCCTGGGTGGGAAAGTGGTACCTATTGAGTGGTTTCTGGTCGTGGGTATTAATGTAGCCCTCACAGGGATGGCATTATCATCCACTGAAGCCACTTCAAGTTCATTTGCATTGTACAATATGTATTTCTATATTTGTGTGGATCTAAGAAGAGCTGAAACTCATTAAAATTCAAGCTATACTCCATGCTTAAAACTTCAGAAAATTCATTGACTGTCTCGTGTGCTGTGGCATCGTACATTGAATGTCTATATTTCCGGAGCTGGTGAGTGCTTATGTGATAATGTATGTAGACTAACGGAAGACATTACTGGGGTTGAAATAAATGCTCTAATTACAAATATCAAATTAAATCATGAAGGGGGAAATTTGATATTCATACATGTAGTGAGTAGATTTGTGCTTATGAGTGCACAGGTCTGCCATAGTGTTAGGGCTTTTGGAAACTGAGTAGTTATGTGTTTAGAAGAATCAGTACTAAATAATGGATGAAATGGTTTGTGTGTGGGAGAGAGGGGGAAGAGGCAGAGAGAGGGAGAGGGAGAAAGGTATCTGCATGCTCATGATGGTGTAGGTGCATGTCTGTGGAGGCCTGAGGTTAATGTAAATGTCCTCTCTTCCACTTATATTAGCTCCTTTTCCTGTTGCAATGACAAAATACCAGTGAAGGCAACATGGAGAAGGGGTTTACTTTATTTAGTTTATTCTAGGGGTTTCCTCCAAGTTGCAGTCCATCTTAACAGGAAAATCAAGGTGTCAGGAATGTGAAGCAGCTAGTCACATCTGCAGCCATGATCAGAGAGACAGTGAATGAATATATGCCTCTGCTCTGCTGGTTCTCCCCTTTCCGCCCAGTCTGCAGCCCAGCCTTTAAAAAGGTGTCAGCATATTACTTAGGATGAGTTTTCTCACCTTAATTAACTCAGTTAAGAAGTTCTCTCATAGGCAATCCCACAGGCCAGCTGACATAATCCAGATAATTCCTCCCTAAGACTGTCTTCCTAGGTGATTCTAGAAAATATCAAGTTGACTATTAAAACTTACCAAATGGGGGCTGGAAAGATGGCTCAGGAGTTAGGAGCCTTTTCTGCGCTTCCAGAGGACCTTGGTTCTTTTCCCAGCACCCACCTAAGATCATTCACAATCACAGAAAGACTAGTTCCAGGGGATCTGATACCATGTTTTGTTCTTTTGGGGCACCACACACACATGTTCAGAGGTATATATGTATGCAAAACCTCATGCATACCAAATAATAAAATATTCTTTTTTTTTTTAATGAAACTCACCACCATGCCATCTTCAAGTTTTTGAGACAAGGTGTGTCATGGAACCTGAGACTCATAAACTGGCTAAGCCAGCCCACTAAAGGAGCTCCAGGGATCTACCTGTCTCTATTGCCCTCCCTCAGTGATGAGGTTAGCATACTACCAGGCTGACTTTTTACCTTGGTGCTGGGATCCAAAGTCAGATCCATATGCTTGCATAGCAATCACTTGCCCACTGAGAAAACTTACCAGCCCTTGCTTTCTGTTTTAAAAGTTAAATAAAAGTTTAAAAGTTGGACTAGTAAACATCTTATTTGCTCAAAGATTTTTTAAAATAAAATGCAAGTAGTAATACATCCATATATGCAGTCATTTACCTAGGTTCAGGTATTGTAGGGCATGATATGGGAATAAATCTGCCAACTGCTTTAATTAACTTCCTTCTTTTCTTCCTCCCTTCCTCTCTCCTTTTCTTCCTCCCTTCCTCCCTGCTTACCTATCTCCCTAAAAGTCTACACTTGGCTTCTTTCCCTTTTCTCTTCTGTCTTCTACTGTAGGATAGCAGAAAGACCCTCTCACTATATGCTGAACAGATGGCAGAATTATGCTTTGGATTCCCCAGTCTTTAGAACTGTGGTTAAATAAACTTCTTTTATCTATATATTACCTAGCATGCAGCATTCTTATATACCAACATGGCAGGAGGCCAGAGATGAGAAGACCTGGCGTGTCTCTAGATAGCAGGGGAAAGAACAAGGCTTAGAATAAATCACAGTGCCGTTGGTACTATGAGAAGCACAACTGCATGCTTGAGAAATCCAGAGGAAGATGGTCCAGGGAGAGAAGCAGCTCAGGGTAACCAAAGGTTGAACAGGTGTGAAGAAGAGGAACAAGGAGAGGAAGGTGTTGGAGGGGTAGTCAAGAAAGCCCGAGAATTTGCAAGGCTATTTCAGGAATGATTAACTGATAATTGGCCGATGATGTGCAAGACAGGGCCAGTTATGCAAATCAAGCCTGGGAATTTAAAGAAGTTTTGCACCAGTTGTTGAAGCTTAGGGAATTTGAGTCTCTGACCTCAAAGACAATGAGCAAGTCCTTATTTCTGAGGAGTGGTCATAGGCATTAAAAAATTGCTGAAGGTGATGAGAAAGACAGGCAGAGGGTGACATGGACCATGTTTAGTTATCTTCTCACATGTTTTATACTAAATTGAATTGAATTAAATGGAATGTATTAATGAGAAGATAATAGAACTGAGTTATCCGGAGAACTCATTCTCACCGGTGCAGTCAGATGCTGGATAAAACATTAGATTCTGGCCTCCGAGCCAATTGTAATTTCAGAAGGAAAAGTCAACATGTAGTCCAGACTCAATGTAATTTTTTTTCCTGAGAAATACACTTTTTGGAAAACCCCTTTTAATTGGTTCCTTTCCCCCACTTTGTTCTATTCTAGGACTTTAAACCAAGACATATGTGGACACCATCCTTGGCCCTAGGAAGGTGCTAGTCAGTGGTCTGTGTTGTCATGGCAGCACACATGCTCATTTGACATGCCAAAATTATGGGATATCAACCAAAAGACGCCATCATAGATATTCAGTATCTGGCTTTCTTTACAGGACCATTTGGACCTTCTGTTCATCTATAAAAACAGATAATTAAGATTAAATATAAAAATCAAATATATGTAAACAAATACATGATATTAATTTGCATGAGTAGATAATATATAATAGGAGACACATAAATACATGATGAAAGGTACTGTGTAATAGATATGTTTAGGCAATTCTTAATTTAATAGATAATCTTAATAGTTTTTCACAAAAGCATCTATTGATAACACAAACTTATGCCTCTTCCCTTGGGATGATGCTGTTTCACAGGAATGGTCTAAACACAGCAACAGCAAGCTGGAAAAGGCAAAAGTAGGTCCTAGGAGATAGCTCACAGGGTTTAGCACTTGTTAATAACCATTAGCTCAGATCTCCTAAACCATACAAAAGGTGCGCATGGTGGTCCACTTGATCTCAGCACAAAGGAAGCTGAGGCACGAAATTACCTAAATAAGCTGGATAGCTATGTTAGCCAAAATAGCAAGCTCTGAGTTCAGCCAGAAACTCTAACTCAATTATATAAGGTAAGGAGCTGTAAAGAAAGACATATCAACCTCTGGCATCCACATACAAGCACTCACAGGTACATATAAACCTGTACATGCATGTGCCCCCATACATGAAAAAAATGTGCACACAAATGCACATATACCACACAAAGATACATATGTAAAAATGGGCCGAAGTGGCTGGGACCATTTGCATGTCAGACAAGTCTCATTCTGGACACCGAAGCTGCAGACATGTTATTAGAAGGGTTCGAGTAAGAAGTACTCTCTTCTGTGGATTCTGACAAATGGAAGGATTCCATTAGACTCTTGAGGTAAAATGAAAAACACACACACACAAAGAAAACAAAAAACCCCCCACAAAATTATACTTTAAAAATGATTCTTATGGACTTTTCTCTTAATCTAGAGCCTAAAATAACATTATTCATTAATTTGCTAATTAAGTAATGAACTTCTTGACTATTTTCAATGGCAAGCATCAAGTAGTTATACCTTGTTCTCACTCTGCATCTTATTACAAATCCAAAATACCTTGACAATTTATGTTTTAGGGTTAAGGCTTAAGGGTAAATCACTTCTATATAGCTGAGAACTCTCCCTACATTAGAAAAAGCTGTCATGTCTATTTGGCACATGGGTACTCCAAAGCACCTTATTTGTTCACAGGTCATGTTGTTTACATAGGGTCATCCATTCTTGTAAGGTTATACTCACGAAGGTGTGAAACTGAGTACACCCACCACTGAAATTCACACCTTTCTTGGTTGAGTACTCTTAGGACCAGATTCGTGACATAGCTCTGTTGAGTGTCTTCTATGACCTCTCCTTTTAAAATGCACAGCATCCTGGATTATTAAATAGAACAAGAAGACCACTACAATCTTCATCACTACCTTCCCACCAGACCAGTCTATAGCTGCACAAATTTGTCCCTGTGGAATCTTTCCTTTATTGATAATCAGCTAATTTCACCTTCTTGAATGGACTCACTGTCTTTGGATGGCTGCATTCATGTGACCTTAAGAGGGCATATTAGTTACTTTTGAATTGCTGAAATCAAGATACCTAAGAATAACCTAAGAGGAAGAGTCATTCACTTTGGATCTTGGTTTTGGCAGAGAATAACAGGGAAGGGATGGCAGAACAGCTCTGGTCATAGTAGTAAAAAGGTACAACAGGAGTGTTCCTATCTCATTGACCTAGCAGACAGAGCACAGGGAAATGCTGTGTTGGCTTTACCCCTTTGCCACCTTTATTACCTCTGGGCACCTAACCCATGGACGGGGCCACCTAAGTTCTGGGCTGGTCTTCTCATTAATTCTTTCTGAAAACACAACCAGATATGTTCCTTTCCATACTCCTGGAGATTCCAAATCTAGCCAAGATGACAACGAAGATCAGCAATCACAGAAGGATGGTTCAAATCTCATCCTTGGTAACATGCCCTCATTCTATACCAGCAGGGTGATAGTGATAGGGATCAAACCCTATAGTCATGGCAAGCATGAAACATCATATTCACGCTGGAGATTGCATCCTTTTACTGATAGTTAGGATCTGAGACCAGTTGTGTTATAGGCAAGTCTTCTGCAATGAGCTGGTTGTTACTTCTAGCCACCTATTCGCTAATTTGGTCACAACTGATCTGTCACACTACTTTCTCAACTCATTTTCCTGTGTATTAAAAATTCTCAATGTGATGATATGGTGCTGCCTTAAAAGTCCTTCAAAGTGATTGATTGTCTGGCTAATGTACAAGATGGCACATCTCCTTATTTGAGAATGATCATAAACAAGAGTAGTTCCTAAATAACTACCTCAATAACTTTAAAGTAGGATCATGACATGTCAGCTTCAGGGAATGCCTTTGTACAGGATAAAAGTGAGTGCATCCTGCTTAATCCTCCACCTGAAATCTGTAATGAGTTCAAATAACCTTGATGTGAAACTTCCTTTTTCTTATTTGGATAAGCCATCCTCATTTTCAATTTTGCCTTACTTTATCTTAGATGATAGAAGATGCCTCATGAAAAGTCCGCTGGAGAACCTTCACATTTTTCTGGTTTTATCTAAGTCTATAACACCAATTGCCCATTGTATGCCTTAAGTTGCACTTAAATTCCACCCTACACTATGTGTTCTACCATCCAACTTACAGATGCATGTACTGCTCTGCAACCTTTAAACACAGATGTGTGCAAACTGATATTTGCTGAGCTCTCACAAATTGGATACCATTGTGATTATCTGTATTCATTCTCCAATATCTACAAATCTGTGATATAGATATTAGTGTTATTCATGTTTTATGGAAAAAGAAGCTGAAGCTTAGAACCACTAAAGCAACCTTTACAGCCACATAATGAAGACATCCAGGGTCCAAATTAAGAATCATCCAATTCTCAAACCATAAGGATACACTGTTCTCTCATATATTTTCAAACAGACCTTTAAAGCTAGAAAATTAATATGTTTTTCAACCAAAACATATTAATCATATCAAGCATTCAAGGTAAATAGCTGATCTAGTCCCAATTCAAAAAAGAACTAGTTAGTATGCCTGCTTTTCTAGCTTTGACTTATTAATTTGATATTTTTCCTTATTATAAGTAATACTATTTCTTGGTAAGTATTTCTAGATTTGGAAGTCATTGTCATGACTATTTGCTTGCCTGTAAGAGCCCAGGCTAGGGCTTTGCTGCCAGTGGGTGCTCAGTAAAGATTAATGCATGGCCATGTATGTCTGTGTGGGTGTCCTGCACTTAGGATCTGCTCAGCTCCTCTGAAGCAGCACAGATGAAGTGGGAAAATGAAAATCACAGATCACCACCCCTCCATGATCATGGGTTTCTGAATTGGTTTATGTCAGCCAAAGCATCTCAAAGGCTCAGATGCAGTGGTGGGAATGTCCCCCTTTTTTCTCTCTCTTCAGAAACAGTTGAGGGATGCTGTGAAAATGAGACTCCATTGCCATTTCCAAGACTAATATCAAATATGAGAGAAAACTTGCTTCTTTGATGAGCACTAAGGAAAACTAAATATTTTTTGACACATTTTGTATTATTATATACATATAAAGAGAATGAGTAATAAACCATATCAGATGGTTTATTCAAACTGTCAGAACAAGGGATGAAGCATGAGTAACTCTCCAGGGAAGCATCTGTGAACTGGAGCAGTAGAAAAGATAGTGAGCATCCATACGTTAGTTTACTACCAAGTTATCTCTGAAAATCTTGAGGAAACAAAACCAGTTCCCCCCATTGTGAGTAGTGGGCTATTTCTTGAAGAGAGGAAAGAGGGCAATAACTCTAACTTACTTCACAAAAAAGACAAATGCTCAGGTGTGTATTCACAAATGGGCTTTTGCTGGAAAGTCTGGGGTCAGCCTTGGAGATCTGAATGAGCAGTAATGGACATCTGAAACCTCAGCAGACATCTAGAATGTCAGCGTACTTGCCTGCAATATCGAACTTTGCAGTGTCATAAGAAGTTGGTGACGAAAAGCCCCCATTTCTTGCCCTTCTCAGGCTGGGTAGATCCACTAATATTTTGAAGAGTTTAACTCAGCAAGCTCACCCCATGACCCTGATTCTTTGCACAGCTCTGGGTCTTCCCACTGTATAAGCAAGATGAAGACCTATTTCTTAGGGCCAATCTTGTCTAATATTTCACATTCTTACTGAAGGATTCTGTCATAAAATGAGTATCTATAATGGGGAAAAGCTCTTTGTGTTCTGGACTTTTGATGAACATTTATTTATCACTGTTTTTTGTTTTTTGAAAACTCCTTTTTATTTCCTCCCATCAGACTCTTCTTAGTAATGAGAAGGCTTTATGAATTGAGGTGTCTTGGAACATGAGAGAAGGGTCTGTTTCCTTAGGACATTTCCTTCCATTGTGGGCATCACAGCTCACCATTTTCTCACCCCAGAGAAAAAGATCTTTGAGAAACAACCCAGAAGATGTGTTATGAGAACAGGTGCTTGCATTATGGTCTGGAGAGATTGTTCTCTGTGTCTGCTACTTTAAAAAAATACAGAAATCGGGTAGCTCACAGAAACAAACATTTACAGAACATATATGTCAAAGGTATTGATGCGGATTCATAAAAGTCTTTACCCTAAAATAAAACTTAAGGCTTTGAGAGTGGGACTGGCTGTTCCTCATAACCAGTAGCTAGAGCCCTATCAGCACCCAGGCTGGTTGTGAGACAGGGACAGCTGAACCACGGGAGAGTCAGCCCAGTTCCTTAGTGTGGACTCTGCCAGAAAGACCTCAGGAGCCACTGACTTTCCTCTTGAAGGAATCAATGAATCTATTTCTATGTCTGCTCACTTGACCTTACTTTGTTTTGAATTAGAGAAAATGAGACTTAACTGCCGGGGTGGAGAACACCGAGGAAGGGCTGCAGAATCTTAAAGGAGATGCCATGCTGTGGAGCCTACAGGTGAGGCCAGCATCTGCTGACAGTCACCCAGGATATGTTTCTTGCTTATTATATTATTATTTGTTCCTGCTTCTCATTTCAGATTCTCACCCTGTTGTAACTGTGTTCCCTGCCATCATTCCGTATTGACAAGTAAATGTCATCCATGCTTGATTGGCATCTATTGCACCGGAATGCAGAAGTATGAATTAGAAATCAATTCCACTTATGCATTTAAAACCATTCGTATGTGTCAAATGTAGCCATTGGTGAGATAACTCTCCTAATACCCTGGTAGCCTTCTACTCAGACTGTAAATTCAGCTGCTCTCTTCGTCTAGCTCTTCCATTGTTAGGGGTGGTGGCTTTTCTTTGTCGTGATTTCCGTGTTTTCCCTCTCCCAATGCACACGTGGGAACGCTGCTATGACACCTACAGAACTCTGTGTCTTTATGAAACCCAGCACTTTTGCAAACATCACTTGCTCTGTTGTAAGACCTTCGAAGGCACTCTGACAGGTGATGATTTCTCCTGAATGTTGTACCTTTAAGCAAATGCAACTTCATGTCCGATGGCGGTATCTCCTGAAGGGCTGCCGCAATTGGAAGCATGTAAGTCAAATGCCCAGGTATGCCCTTACCATTGTGTGGCACTTATAAAAAGAATCAGCCCCCCTCCTTTTGGGCGGTGGACAAGTTCATTTAAACCAAGACATGTCCTTTGGTTTTTAAATATACTTCACTGTTCTCAGGGTAACATCTTATTTCATTTAGGAGGCTGTGGAAGCAAATGCTGAGGTTAAAAAAATGCACATCTACTGTCTGGAAAATTGGAGAGGGGCCTCCTTATGTTAAAAATGGCATTTTGAAAAACACCTGAAGCACTGATTGTGGATGAGCCAGGAGAGAAATGTTGTCACCAAACCTCCCTCCTTTCAACCTTCACTTCCACCTCCAACAAGAGCTGTTGGGAGATTTAGGTGTGACCCCTGAGTCCCGAGAGCTGCCACACAGCTGTCTCCCTCCCCCTAGCACGTCCAGCTAGGACGCTGCCATCCTCTGGGTTAGACAAGGGAGTATTCAGGATTTCACTGTTCATCCCTTGCGGGGGGTGGAGGTGGGGAAGAGAGGCCGAAAAAAAAAAATCCCACATTGTCAGAGTAATGCCAAACTCCGTGTGAGTGGGATGAGCTGAGCAGATGCTGCAGAGAGACGCCAAAGCGGCTCCCCTTCCTCTGTGCCTTGGGTTCCTATAAATTGCTCCGGCGCGCGTTTGTCAGCCTCCTCTTCTCCTGGCAGGTGGTACCCAGGCAGAATTCTGCGTTCAGCCTCTCTCTTTCGGCTCTCGCCGCTGCCGGCTAGCTCCCCTCTCCGGTCCTGAGCCTCCCTGAGCCGCGGATCCTGCGAACCGCCGCCTCTCCCGCGCATCTCGGGAGCGCACGACCCGAGCTCCCGCAGCCCACCGGGGGCTTCGGGGTGAGCTTTTATTAGACTTGTCGTGGCTGCAAACGGGGAAGAAAAAGAACGAAAAACAAAAAAGGCAAGGGACAGACGAGCACAGCCACCGAAAGAAAAGAAGCAAGAAGCAGGGTGGGGGAAGAAAAAAAAAAAGCAACTTCAGACGGAAAGTTGATGTGAACTGGCGTAGTCTGCAAAAAAGGAAAAAGTCGATCGCTGGCAGCGGCGGCATAAAAGTGCGAGCCGCCCCGGACGAGCGCAGGAGGCAGCCGCCGGCTCTGCCCCTCGGGTGGCCGCGCCGGCACCCGCCGCAGCCACAGGTGCGAAGGGGTTGGCAGGAGGCGAGAGGGCGCCCTGAGCACCCCACCCCCAGCCCCCACCCTCGCTTGGGACTTCAGCTCAAGTCACTTGGTGCCCCAGCTCCCTCCCTAGCCGCAACCTCAGCGGGGGGAGCAGGAGCCGGCGGAGAGCGGCCCGCGCGCGCCCGCCCAAGGGAGTTGGGGTTCGAAAGGGGATTGTTTTCGGCTCTGAGGAGGTCCCCGCCCAACCTTCAAAATTTTGTCCAAAAGCAGACAAGAGGATCGGCCCGCGCTGAGCCGGCTCGTGGGCAGCAGGAGGCGCCTGATCGCCGCCGGGGCGCTGGGGGTGGTGATGGTGCTTCTGCTGGTCATCCTCATCCCGGTGCTGGTGAGCTCGGCCGGCACGTCGGCGCACTACGAGATGCTGGGCACCTGCCGCATGGTCTGCGACCCCTACGGGGGCACCAAGGCTCCCAGCACCGCCGCCACTCCGGACCGCGGCCTCATGCAGTCCCTGCCCACCTTCATCCAGGGTCCCAAGGGCGAGGCCGGCAGGCCGGGGAAGGCAGGCCCGCGCGGGCCCCCAGGAGAGCCGGGACCACCGGGCCCCGTGGGGCCCCCGGGTGAGAAGGGCGAACCGGGCCGCCAAGGCCTGCCGGGCCCGCCAGGCGCTCCCGGCCTGAACGCGGCGGGAGCCATCAGCGCGGCCACCTACAGCACGGTGCCCAAGATCGCCTTCTACGCTGGCCTCAAGCGGCAGCACGAAGGCTACGAGGTGCTCAAGTTCGACGACGTGGTAACCAACCTCGGAAACCACTACGACCCCACCACGGGCAAGTTCACCTGCTCCATCCCTGGCATCTACTTCTTCACCTACCACGTCCTGATGCGCGGAGGGGACGGCACCAGCATGTGGGCTGATCTCTGCAAGAACAACCAGGTGAGCGCGGGCAGGCGGCGGGGAGGGCGGGGAGCGAGTGCGGGAAGGTGCTGGCGAGAGGGAGGAGACCCCGGAAATGAGGGTGGGAGCCCTCGGAGGAAGGGCGCGGCAACCCGGCTCCGGGGGCGACGGTGACGGGGACGCTGTGACATGCAGGAGAGGTGGGGGTCCTAAGCGGAGGAGGGCTCCTCGCAGTTCGAAGAAGTAGTTCTAGGGTGTCAGACCCCTGCTCGGGGCGTGCACTCGTGAGCGTGACCCTCGAAAGGTGAGAAACTGATGTCTTAGCCCCGGGGACAACTCGTGGACTAGTGGAGTCCTGGAGCAGGGCAGGATCCCTGGCCCGTGGCATCCTCGGCAGCTTAGAGTCGCTTACAGCCTTTCCCGAGAACGCGGTAGGCTGCAGGAGCCCGAAATGGGCGTGTCAAGGCTTGAGTCGGAGAAGAGAGACCAGGACTCCGGGGAGAAAGGAAGGACCCCCAGGAGAGAATCTCAGACAGGGCGATCCCGGGCTCAGACAGGATTCTGCCGCGCCCGCGCGCGCATATGGTGGCATGGCCCTTGAGAGGTCTTAGGTGGTGAAATTCAGTCACTTTACACTCCTGTAAGTTTCCAAAGGGAAAGCAAAAAGTTGGGTTTATGCTGCAGAAGTACAGCAGCTCGCACCCAGACACGGAAATCCCCACTCTACGGTGGTTTGGAGTAGGAAAATGCACAAGGGGGTGGTCGGGAAGGTGGCCTATCAGAGCTCAGCCCTTTCTCCACCTCCAGGGCACCGTGATACAGGCTCTTCCTAACCCTGCCCTTCTCGATTACAGCTGCCTTGCCTTGGCTTGGCTGCAAAATAGCCTCAGATGAGCTCCCAAACAGGACCTGCTCTTCAGAGCTGGTAGGTAGCACCACAGAGGCTGCTGGTCAGCAGTGTCGGCCAGGCCTGCTTTGGCTTTGTTGCAGTCAAGTCAGTGCAAAACCGAAGCATCTTTGATCCTTCAGTCACAGGAGGCAAATAAACTTCCAACTACCTAAAAGTGTAATGGGACCCTGGTGAGGCCCTTGTGCTTGCAGCCTGCTGTGCTGCTCTGAGCCCTAAACTTTTCTTGCTGACTGGCAGGAAGAAAGACCCTGCCTGCAACCTTCAAGATTCCTCATTTCATGCAGCAGTTTTGACTTAGCAAAGGATGGTGTGCTCCAGGTCTTTGTTCCTGTGGAAATTCAGGTCTTAGCTCAACCCTGATTTTCTTTCTAGAGCGCACCTTAAGGGCTGGTCTCTTTCTTTCTTTCTTTCTTTCTTTCTTTCTTTCTTTCTTTCTTTCTTTCTTTCTTTCTTTCTTTCTCTCTTTCTTTCTTTCTTTCTTCTCTCTCTCTCTCCTTCCTTTCCTCCTTCTTTCCCTTCCTTCCTTCCTTCCCCCCTTTCTCAAGTTAGTGTCAGAATTCTTTCAGAGGTAGAAGAGGGATGTCCTAAACGTATGATGCACTTTTAAAAAGTCCCTTGCTGCTTCTTCTTTTTTTCTACAAATCCCTTCAAGAATCTCCAGGACACTAGGAATGAAAACGGGAAACATGGCCACCAGGAGGCACTGACAGGCTTGTTTGTCACAGTTATTTTGCATGAAAATAATATTAAGAGAAATAAAAATTCTTCCCGGAACACTGGGCTAGGTAGTTGCAGGTATGTGGCTACAGGGGGCATGGCTCAAAGTGCGAAAATAGAGGGGCTGTGTCGAGATGACCAAAGGATTGGTGAACAGCCCCAAACAGGCAGCCTCAACAACGCACCTCTGTATAAATTGTGTCTCTGTGACTCAAAAGTTAGGTCTGTAAACACTACTATACTAAAGAGATATTCACAAAAATTTCTGTTTCCGTCAACAAATATAGAAATGGTAATTGTAGAAACATCTGGAGATTGCAAATGCGGGGAGCCCTAGGAAGTAGCTCAGATGTTGGAGGTCAGGCGGCAGGGCCTGAGCATATACCAATGAGTAGAAGAAAAGCATTTGGTACACAAGTTCTAAAATTAAAATGTTCATGTGTTCTGCTTTTTAAACCCTTTCACTGGGGCAGACGCTGCTTCTTGTATCACTTGAGTATACAGAGTCTATGGGTATCAGGAAAGTAAGTGGGTAAAACACCTCTAAAGCTCTCCATTGGCTACTTTCCAAGTTCCTGCTTCTTCAAAAAGTAGGTAACAAGTAATTCAGAAAAATACACGAATAGTGGTAAACAACATCCTTCTGAGTTCAGTGTTCATTATCTTAGAAAATGACTATTGCAATATTACAGCTGAGGAGTTTTGTCTTTAGAATAAAAGAGTTTTGTAAAATCTGGCTGCAGCCAGTGCCAAGTGGGAAATCTTCTAAAAATCTCTTTTTTATTAATTTTAAAATAAATACTTTATTCTTGATATTCAATTATAGTCTGTATGGTTGTTTCTTAGAGTCACAATTCCCCCTCTGAGATGACCTAATTTGTTTTTATAAGACAGAAATGCAGAGATCTATGTCAGAGTGATGCTCTATGGATTAAGTGGATTTGAGAAGCACAGAAATTAAACAACAAGGGAAGAATGCAATTTTTTCGCTGTAGGAGGGAACAATGTCTCTGGATCAAAACCATATGAAAGCTATCTTATTTATAATTTGTGTTGAATGTAAGGTCACTGATGGAACCATCAAAGGCCAATAAATTAACCTGATGTACCACTTAACCTTTTGTTTATGGTTCCACGGGAATACAATGAAAATGAAATTACCAGAACATCAGCAGCAGTTAATTAAATTAGCTGCTGTGAATATTTCATATAATGATAATTCCTCAATAATAAGACAATGCTAAAACTATACTGCCTATTATATTCTTAAAAACATATTATTCTCTAGAAAGGACCACAGTTCTCAAAAATCCCTATGAAACCATTAGCCTATACTTAATCATATCATTTGTTGAAAGCCTATCACAGTGCATATTAAAGGTTAAAATGGGCTCAAATAGCTTTATATAGATACAGGAAAAATTTCTAATGCTTGTATACTTGTAGCTGAAAACCTGAAAAAATAGTTTCTAACCAGTTACTATAATGTCATTGTAGTAAGCCACCATAATAAAAACTAAATTGCCAGAAAATTAGTCATATAAAATAATTAGAAATAAGCTTTTCACTTACAGGAATTTATTAGTTATGGTAGCAATGGCCATAAAGTACATGGGAACAAGTGAATACTGTGTGGTTTTATATTCATTTATCAGAGTGATGATGTGCCATGCCAAATTAGTTCTCTCTCTAAAAGCAGAGAAATGCATATTAAAGATAAAGCAGAAAATCTATAGTTAACACACTAAGAAAAGATATTAAAGTGAATTTAGGCAGAAATAGGAATATTGGACCGAGAAAAAGATGCATTATACTCCCCGACAAAATGCTGAAATCAGTGCACATTTAGGAATCTGAAAATAGCCCTCAGGGTGAACACATTACCTTCCTCAATAGTTTGATGGCTTCAAGGAAGAATTGCTGAAGTCAGTGGGATAGATATCAGAGCTTGAAATTCCAAGTCCCATTATACTCTTAGAGTGTGATGGGTGGACAGGCATATTGACACCATGGACACTGGCAGATGGTGGTTATTTAATTGGGAAAGTCCTGTACTACTGCATAGGTTAAAATGTTAGGAAATAGCTTTTTATTAGAAAGCCATCACACTGGTTTTATTCAACAAAGGAAATAAAAAGTGCTAAAGACAAGCTTCTAGTGTGTGGAATCACACTAATGCATTAGCAGGTTTCTGTGGTTTTACTTACTGAATTAAAAATGATAACATTTACTTGGTTTTGTGGTTATGTTTTATAGAACAAAAACTGCACTGTATTTTTTCACCGGATTACAGTCTCTAGATCAAAGATTTCAGTTCGCCCTGGATCCTAAAGGATTCATGTAGGAAACAATGAAAATGAACAACATTCATAGAACATATAAAAAATACCCCAAACGCTGAATAAACTGCATTCTCTTTAATAATAGCTGAGAAGTAAGTTTGATGACTAATCAACATATTGCTCATATAGATGACTGTTAGTTCGTATTTTAATGTTTCACATCCATTAAAAATCCACATGTTCTAAAAGTCAAGCTTTAATGATAATATTCTCACTGTGTAGATTTTCTTCACTGAGAATTAATAACTAGATAAAATGAATGAAGGAAAGCCTTCAGCTTCTCCAAATTGAAGATTATTTCCTAGGAAATATTATGAAGTCCAACTGCATCATTATGTAACAGTTAAAATGGATCACCTCACTAGTGTATACATTTGAATCAAAGCTTTTGAGTATAATCACACAGCATATTGGTTTCATGATATTAATGCCAGTTAGCATAGTGATAAGCAATTCTAAATCCTTTAAGCCCTTCTCTCCTTTTGCTATATGATACCCAGAAAGAAAAAAATGTTAAAATACTACTCAAATTACATTCCAAGTTCAGTGGTATCAAAGAGCCTTCTCCTTTTATGACATTTCAGCATTAATGTGAGAACATATCTTCCCATGAAAATTTAATTTGAAAGCCCATCATTTACATCTTGAAAGATGTGCATGGAAATTCTTGACTTATGTCTCATTTCTTTCATTTTGCCAAGTGATAAAACCCAGCATATTATACCCCAAGTCATACATTATTGCATAGTGCAGGTTTACAAAACCACTAAATCATTTGCTATGTTATTCAGGGAAATATCATTCTAGTGGAGCCGAAACAAGCCACAGCGTGGAAGATGTGTTACTGAAATAAATCAAACACAAGCCTGCCTTTTGAAAGATTATTCTATGGCAGAATCAAAATATGTCTAAATGAGGCTGAAGCCTAGTTTGAGGAGGGAGTGTGACAGAATGTCCATATGACATGATACGATAGGCAATTTGACTGTTTGCAAATGTTGATCAACTCACTAATGAGGCGAAGGCAGAACATAAGCAGATTATAGTCTGCTCCAGTCCCCAAAGCCAGACACACTGACAATCACATAAACAGGAAGAGCTATTCAACAGTACCACCCAGAAATCCTAGAAAATTGAGCGATCTCAAGCCACAAATTTAATTCCTTCGAGAGCTTTTGTATCTGGTGAAATTAAATTGTTGATTTAAAGGCACATATAACTAAATGACAAGAGGGCACAAAAAAGTAAAAGGAAGTTTGGAAATGTGGGAGATATAAACAGAGATGTTTAAATGAGTTAAGCTGCTTCAGAAGTAGCTTGGATAAAAGGGGCTTTGCTTGTATCAGATCTCCAAAGCTCTAAACCAAAAAGCTTTCTTTATTTTCCCTTCTATGTAGAAGTAGAATGGTATTTTCCTGGGTCTTTTGACACTTGAGACATCAAATTTCTAATAATTATGATGAGCCATTGAAGTACACAGTTAGTTGGAATGTTGCTATTTGTCTTAAATTAAAATGCAAAACAATACTGCCATTTCCATTTCAAAATGTATCTGGATGTGGAGATTCAAGGAATCAGAAAAAGCAGCAATCGAAGAGGAAATTAGATTGGCATGCTATATATACAAGGATAGAAAAGATTGCTTAAATGCCCCTTATTAAAGCAACATTTTTCTGTTTTCTCTTATCTAGTATAGTTGAAGTTGTTACAGAGATTCCTTCTACAGCTATGGGACCAAAGGCAACATGGTTCTCTGCTACATTCTATGCTATGGAGGCAAGTCTGCAAAAGGGGTAACTTGAGGATTCTCTTTTACAACCTCTTATTCTTGTCTGTTTCACATAGGTGCGTGCTAGTGCAATTGCCCAAGATGCTGATCAGAATTACGACTATGCCAGTAACAGTGTGGTCCTTCACCTGGAACCAGGAGATGAAGTCTATATCAAATTAGATGGTGGGAAAGCACATGGAGGAAACAACAACAAATACAGCACATTCTCTGGATTTATTATTTATGCTGACTGATAATGCAGAAACTGAGCTTGCTATTCTGAGTTTGAACGCTGGATTCGTATGGCTAACGTCAGTGAATCAAGGATCCCAGGGGATGCTCATTGCAGGGCATCTCAGTTGTATAAATGTGGGGAGATCAAATGCTACCTGACTCACATCTGTATCACTCAGACACATTATGTAAAAAAAAAAAGTATTTAACACAAGATAAGCAGATGTGTGATCCACTACCGCCAAAGCAAATACTCCTTATTGTTAGTGTCCATGTGAATGAAGTCCTATATAGACCACAAATTTTTATAGAAAAATCTAAGACACTGAATTATTTCTTCGATATCTATGATACTTTGGTGTACTGTGATCTTGCTGCTTTTATCCATGTGTCAGCTTTGGTTCTTGTGAGTTTACTTGCTTATTAAGATACTTGGAGTCTATTTGTGGTGTGTGGGGGGGAGTCATTTTGCCCGGCAGGAGAAGGTCTAACTGAAGTAATGCTGCTTGTCCCCAAAGATATTGTTTGCCTTGTACTCTTGTTAACTTTAGAGCTAGACCTGGGAATGAGTCAACTTCAAGCCTTAACCTGAAATTTTCTGAATTTGTGGGATTTCCCAAGCCTGTGATCATTTTCACATTTTTTTCTTTTCATGTGAATTTTCTTTTCTCTTTTTTTCTGATGATAGTCTTTAAAAAAATAGAGATTGAAATTGTATCATAGGATTACCCTCTAAGTGTGAAAATGTGTAATTATGTATGGTATTTAGAAAAAACCCCGTGTGTCCATTTCGTCAATAGACTCACTTGAACAGTCAGAAAAAAAGTTATTCTTTGGTATGAAGTCAGATGGAGGTTTTGCCTTCTTCAAAACAAAAGATTGTTCGTAACCTAAGGCACAAAAGTTTGATTTCAGCTAGTGCATGCGTTACCAAGGGGACACTAACTAAGGCCTTCAAACAGTTATCACAAATCTGTGTCCTGTGGTTATCTCGAAATTAACAGTTTCACATAGAACCAATGATAACAAAGTGTATATATTTTATATAAATATCTGCCACACACTTATTTATATATATATGTTAGATGAAATATTATATATACATGGTTTCAGTCCACTGGGCACAGTGGCTGTATAGCTCAAAAAACTAATTTAAAAACTCTATATGTGTACACACAGAACCATGCACAAATTATTTGACTTATTTTAGATTGAAATATATTTTAGATGATACAAATATATAGAGTAGGAAAATAATAAAAGTTACTTCTCTTTAAGAGTCATCCAGAAAATGAAATCTCAGTAGATTCAAATGCACTATGGTCCCCATGTATGAGTTAGTTGAGCCCATGGTTACTGTAGTCCATATGCAATCGATGCTTTAACTGCATTCTCTGGCAGACCACAGGACTTCAGGAAGCAAGCAGTTCTCCTTCACAATGCTTATGAAACATGCCCATTTGAATAGTCAAGTCTTTTCTTTTGGTGGATTGAGGCGGATAGTATAGTGCAAACCCATGCTCTCTAGTGAAAGCACACTGCCAAGAGCCACCACTTTAATGAAAAGATTGAAATGCATGTGAATATGTCCTACTAGCACACAAGTTCTCCTCTTACAATGAAAAATCTGTTCCCCTTTCAGTTGCCTTTAAACAAACACTCTTTGACAAGTAGATTTCAAAACCAGAGATTTGAAAAAATCTGCTTGCTTTACTGGGGAAGGACATTTGCATTTTTCCCTCTAAAGGAGTTAGGTTTGTTCTTTTGGCTCATTTTGCTTTAGTACTTTTTGTTCTAATATACAGAGAGCTTGATCAGCTATGATCAACTGAAATAGCTTTAGTTTAACAAGCTTTGACTTTCCAAGAGTTATGCATGGTGTTCCCACCTAAAGGTGGTGTGTGCTGTGTTTAAATGCCTTGGTCTGAGTAACTGTCATGATTTATATGATAAAAACACTTAGATCATGCATCGAAAGTAGTGACTAATTCAATTTGGCTCTTCTCATATGTAAGGTAACTCACAAATGAATTGCCACAGTTTTAATTTCTATTTAACAGCATATATTTATCAAAGATGATGGCAGCAAGGGATTAGGGATTTGTCTTAGGTACCAAATCACATAGTAAGGATTCAAAGGATCAACTTATAAGCAACACTGTACATCAATTAAGTGTTTTAACTAACATTTTGAAAAGGCTTTATTAGCACAGAACGTCATGGCTGGATCTCTTCTAAAGAGTAGTGTTTACAAACAGACTGTCATTTTCACTAGACCTGACCTTTTCTTTAGATAAATAAGCATTATTTTCTCTGTCTAGGCCTAAGGAAAAAAGAAATAAAAGGTAAATGAAATAAAGAGACTATATATAAGGCAAGATTTCTTTTTCTTTGCATATAACATGAATTAATTAAATTGTGGCCTTTGTTATTATAACTGTAATGATTCATTAAACTATATTATGTAATATATTTTTACTTTTATGATTGTATTTTTGTAATTCACTATTGTTATGGGTTCTTAGACAGACTTTGCAAAAACACAACACAACAGCAAAAATGGAGACCAGAAAGCCAACATCAGCAAAACTGATTTATTATAACTCTACACAAATAGGTGGAAACCACATAGTTAACCTTCCAAAAATATTTTTGTTATTGTCTACTGGTAATTTTATTGCAGTCTCCTTTGGGAAAAAGTCTCAAAATTTAACTTCCCTTGTTGCAAAAGTGATTTTAAAATGCCACATTATTCATTAAGCATTAATTAAAGAACAGCAGGATAATTAGTAGGATCATCAATATTACGAGAAACATTAGAGTGCTCCAGAAGGGGGCAACTTAGCTAGAAACACTTTAATTTAATTTTTCTCAAGTAGTACATAAGAGGAGGGAGAAAAAAGACATCCAAAATGACTTTTAGGGGATATAGTTTTAAATTATTGTTTAGAAACACACTGTTCTATATTTATTTTATTAAGGAAAGACAATAGGACTCACTTGAGCCTAGGAGCCCCCACTAGAGATTTCCCTGTGAACAATTATCTGGTTTTTCATAGGAGGGAAGTGATCAGTCATTGGTCCTGTGTAGCTTGGATTAATGTCCCCAATAGACCTGAAATCACCAACTATCTTGACAAATTTTCTCCTCTGGGTCTGGGTTCATGAACAGCCATCTTATTTAAAAGTCAGCCATTGCTTAGGGTTTTCTATGAGTATCTTATCAAGCACCCTCTCTGTTATACCTCTAAGGAGCATCTTAGGAACAATGTTGGTGAGTATATGTGAATAGCCATGACCTCCATACTTCATCAATCGGTGCTTCGTGTGGATGTCATGTGCTACGAGAATCCGATCTTCATAGCCCTCATCCACCAGGAAACGGACCCTGTAGAAAAGTATTAACTCGTTACTTGCCAGCAGTAACTGCTGATGCTGCCTTTCACTCCTGAACATACTGGCTTTTCCTGTGGCATCTGTACCAGGCTATTCCAAGTGTACACTGTGGTGTGAAAATGCAGGTGTTACTTCATGCTAGTATGAATGAGATCCTCATTTTGTGCACACAGAAATTTCAACCTAGTGATATGTCTGACAGTATCTGGCAATGCTGTGTTAAGGACAGCTTCCAGAGCTTAGGCTATTTGGACAAATGCCCAACATAGAGGTTCACTGATCATTTTGTTTGTCGTTCCTCTTTAAAGTGCTTGTATTAGACTTAATTTTGAGATACCACTCTTTCTTTCTTTAAAGTCAATGGGCATTCGTGATTAAAATATAGAAACAAAAGGAATCTTCATATGAATAAAACACTTTGAGTAAAATAAGCTGATTTTCAAGGGCAGAGTGTGTGCTATGTCATTATACAGTCAATGAAGATAGGTTGGCAAAGTCCTCTGTTTTCGAGCCATCTGCCCCGCTAAAGTCTACAGAAATTTTGACTTAGTAGTAGTTTCTAAGCAATAGATAAAACTGACCAAAAGTTTTTAGTCTATCTTCCTTGTCAACAAGGCTGCTAAATCAGCAAGCTGTTCCTTTAAATCCAAAGTCAGTTGACTAAAAGACAGCTTCCTGGCTGTAAAAAAAATGTAATCCTCTTTGCCTAGTTAAGAGCTGTAATCTGCAGCGTGAGTCACCTCATGACAGCCACCATCTGTATGTGTCTGCACTCTGGGCAGTGTCTGTCCCTGACCACAGTGGGCCTTGATGTCAGAGATGCAACTTGCAAACAATGGCTTTTCTTTGGGATGCTTGTACGGTCTTGTGAGTATCAAGAGTACCAAAATGATGTAGGTGGACGGATCATGCTCTTCCTCTGGGGGCTGACTATTTATTTGAAAGGTTCTTCTTTTGTTTTAATAGGTAGATTGGAATATTTCTTTGAATTCTCAGGCACAGGTCATATTTAGTAACTATGATGGCACTCATGGGAAACTACACACAAAAATACAAGGCACAAAAGTGTGCCCTCTGAGAACCTTAAAATAAGTCACAATTTAATACCAGACTGATTTGAAGGTCAAAGGAATGCAAGTGCCAGAGAGAAGAGCCAATGTGGGTGCTCTGTAAAGAAAGTAGCGTTTAGCCTGCACACAAGGATCAGCTGCATGGTACCCGCAACCTCATTTATGCCACTAAGGTTATCTGGCTTGTTAAAACTGGTCCTGAAGTCCTGATCTGTAGTTACTTTTGAACAAACTGTGATTCAGGGGATTAGCGAAGAGCATTACACACCCATTTAACATACAAAGGGAAAAGCCTGACAGAGCAGTGTGTGAAGCTGAGCCTCAGAATGATACTGATCAGGATGGAAAGTTACAGTAAGGGGAGCTTTTGGGATGCGCTTGCTGCCTGATTGATTTCCCAGAGCAGGTCCCAAAGTCTGAGTACTGTGCTGCAGATGTAGCCCAGCAAGCAGGTAGCATTCAGGCCTAGTGTAGCCTAGGCCCGGCCTCAGTCTTCAGCACTCCTAAGAAAGAGTGGCGAAGGTACACGAGTCTAATGTAATCCCACTCCAGAGGCTGAGGTTGGAGATGCTGGAGCAAAGGGGGACGGTAGGCTCACCCTTGTCCTCAGGCCAGTCTGGGCCTACCTGGGCTACTTCAGATTTTCTTTTTTTTTTCAAAACAATAAAAGAAAATCAGGGCCATTCCTCTTCAAGCTCAGGATGTAGCTCAGCGGTAGAGAGGTTGCTTCTCTGAAAATTTTGATGTATCGTTATTGCCATGACACACATACAAACAACTCCCTATAATACCTTTGTCCCACCTTGAAATGTGATGTTCTTAAATTGGGAAAGTCATAGGAAAGAATATGATAGAATGGTTGTAATTCAAAATGAGAATCCTACAAAATTGTAACACTACCCCAGAAAAGAAGAAGAGAAACTTGGAGTCCTTCTCTCTCTATTTTGGCTAAACTATGAATAAATTCATTTCCTGGGGCGGGGGAGGGGGGCGGGAACAAGAAACTCTTAGACATCACAGTGCAGTGAGGGCTCCAGAGCTGTGCTATCTCATAAGCATGACAATGTTTTAGCTCCAGAAACACAACCACATGCGGCCATGATTGGAATGTGCCTGGACATGCCTACACCAAGAGTTCATCTCCCATGGGACGGCACCATGCAGAAGAACAGGAGTTACAAAGAAGCTGCCAGAAGAGAGGAACCGCTACAGACGAGAAGACAAAAAATCACAGTAATTATAGCAATACAAATGAGTTCATGTTTTGCAAACAAATATTAGAGAGAGACTACAAAGTGTGAAAAGGCAGAGATATAATAAGATTTGAGAAATGGAGCATAAGATTGAAAACAGGTGTTAGACACAGAATTTCTGGTGCTGAGAACCAGAGGTAGGCAGAAGCGTGTGTCTCTGTTCCTGCGCTTGGGAGGCTGCAGATTTCCATAGCCGAGAAAAACTGTCGATGAACAGTGCAAGGCAAGTGCTCAACTTACAGGGACAGTGGGGGTTGGGAAAACGCATGACCCCAAAGGTCATTCAGTTGTTATCACTAGCTAGGTACAGTGAACAAATGCACAGTCTTGATCCAAAGACAAGTAAGCAAGAAATACACATGCACACGTACTGCATATACAGATGTTCTTATATATACATTATTCAACATTTAATACATAAAGAATACTTACACTTGGCACAATAAGAGATAACAAAGTTTTGTTCCTGAATTAATAGCCCAAAGAAGGATTACCTGGGAAGCCACCAGCCATTTTCCCATTACCATAGCCTCCTTACCACTACCCCTTTCCTGTTTCAGAAGGCTTGGGAGCCTCACAGAAGGCATAGTGGGCAGGTGACACACCCCACTGAGCTTTAGGAATGAAAAGCAGATCTGGAGGGGAAACTTCTCATTTCCAAACTGAATTTTAAAATATTGAGGATTTTATTGAAGATCTACTTGGAAAACAATTGTGTGTGCGCGCCTATGTGTGAGTTTAGGCACAACTCATGCTTGCAGGGGCTTGTAGGGGCAAAAGAAGTCATCAGATCCCCTGGAACTGTAGTTACAGGTGGTTGTGAGTCTCTGAAGAGGGCGCTGGGAATCAAACCCAGAACTCTATGTAAGAGGAACACTGTTAACTACCAAGCCATTGCTCTAGCCCAACATTTTGTTTTGATTGTTTTGTTTTAAGATAATGACTTTCTACAGCATATTATTTTAAAATCCAAGTCTGTGGACAAAGAAGGTTCACCTCTGAGTGTGGCACAAGTTGATAGGGCCTTAAGTAAACCTGTTTGTCCATTCTAATTGTGTTCCTGATCACAGAAATTAAAATCATGAAACAAAATAAAAGAAACAACAGAGTCTGGGGAGATGGCTCAGCAGACAAAGCGCTCACTACATAAGCACACTGATCAGCATTTCAGATCTTCAACAGCCACATAAAACAGGTAGCCAGCTCTGGTGGCCCACTTGGAATGCCAGCCTTGAAAGGCAGAGTGAGGAGATCCCTGGAGCAAGCTGGCTAGCCAGACTAACTGAATCGGCAAGCTTTGCAATCAGCAAGAGACCTGCTCAGTGGAGAGCTATGAGGAAGATATTCATCATTACTCTCTGGCCTTCAGGCCAGGTATAGACAAAGGGAACAAAAAGAGGAAATGAATTCTGCTTGCCAAAGAACTAGTTCAAGTATCAAAACCAAAAATGATAGCTTTGTTGGCCAGGTTGGAGGAAGCAGTTTGCTTATGTGGAATAATCTGCACTTTACACAACTAATGTAAACTATGTTTCAGCTCTCTCCACCTAATGATGCTGAAATGCAAGCATATGTTACTGAGGTCTTTGTAGACAAATGCTAATACATAGTAGTCTAAGGAAGCACAGAGAGATGAAGGTCATCTTCCTGAGGTTCAATCTTGAGCATGTTTGAAACAAACATGAGCTTGGGATATTCCCCTCAGGCCCACAGTGTGCGTGTTCAACTCTTGATACTGTCTCAGTTTGTGGGCATTGCTTCTCAAGTCTAGTTTTGCTTACTTCCATCCCAGAATTTTTCTACTCAGATCCCATATTTTTGTCCTTATTATCACAGGATCTCTGTCCCTGAAATCTTAATCTCTCGTTTCCCATATTGGCTTTATCACCTCTTCATACTGTTTCCACTCACCCTGCTCTACCATATATACATGCCCACTTCTTTAAAGTCACTAGCTTAACTTTTCTGTTATATTCTTCTTAAATATGTGCATTTTTCTTCAGATGCCTTACCTCCAGCTTTGACTCTCTGACCCTCATTCAATCCTTCCTCTGTTCTCCTGACTATCAACTGTATCTTTCCAATAAAAGTCCCAATCCTAAATTTTCTTTGGTGTTCACATTTAAAGCATCTATCCACATTGCTTCACTGACACTATTATCAATATTAAAAACATCTTTTAGTAAAACAGCCAGGAGACCTCGGGCACTGTGCCAAGCCTCAGATGGGTCTCAGAAACATACACCCAGCCCAGCAGCCATTCCTGTTCTCGATGAGACCTGGCCTTGAATCTATTCCTTCTTTCTTGAGAAATAATCCTACCTGCCTCCCAAGAAGACTGGAAAGTACAAAGATATACAGCCTCAGTTCTTGATCTTGTTAAGATGTTTATCTACATCAACATTTTCTGCTCCCCATTTCTCCCAATGCAGGGAGAAATACCCTCAACTTACTTTCTAATCACTCCCCAGATCGTACCTATTTATCTCCTTAGGAGTCTGGATCAATATTACATTTCCAGTATTTTTGAGTGAACATTTATTTAACATTTCCATATTTAGTACCAGACATTCACGTAAAAACTCTGCATATTGTATTTTATATAAATTCTGTATCAATCTCTTAGAATTACCTTTATTTTTTGGGTCTATTCTCTCTAGCTCTGTTCCTCCCAACTTCTGAATGTTGCTTCATAAACTGTACAACTTTGGGGAAAGCTTCCCTGGATCACCTATTGTCTTCTAGCATTGGCCTCACTTCCCTTTCCCTCTACTGATACAGTTGTGTAAGAAACAACCTTCACATTCTCTGCTCTCTTCCTTAGCTCCTTGTCACTCCTCAAGCCTTGCACTGAGACCACACCTGTTGACACTGAGAGTCTCCTAACGTGAGATCCAGTGGTTGTCTTTCAGCCTTGATCCTTCCTGATATCTGCTGCATAATATGGGTGTTCAAGCCTTTGGCTTCAAGCCTGTCTTCTTACTGAGATCCATTAAATGTCTCCAATGGTATCAGCTTGAAAACGTTTTCTACCTGTCTATAACATGCTGTTACTGACTCCATCTGGTTAATATCTGTGTTCCCAGGTCTCTGTCCTCTCTTCTCTCAATGATCTTACCTATTCCCAAGATTTGAACCATCTCATATAAACTGTTATGTTCCATTTTCTCTGAACTTCACACCCTAATGTTAGTTATTATATTAGGAATAACAATACTTATATACTCCTAAAATAAAGTCTTCTTTACTAATCTCAGGTGTATTTCTCTTCTCAGATTTCCTTTCTTGGTTTATTTAATCTTCAGTCTTCATGTCACCCTGTGACCAAGACCAAACAATGTGGCCATCTTTGACTCCATCAAAGAGTAATGCTGCCATGATTTACTTTATCACTCATTCGACAATTTGGAAAGGTTTTGATGAATGGTGTTTACATGTGGCATTTTATTATTTAAATTGTAATTGTCACTTTAATGTATACAGTTAAATAAGCATTTTAAATATTAGGTTGTAGAAAATCTTGGCTTTAGTGTGATCAACCCAAAGAAGGAAGAGCTGATTTCACTAAGGGTAAAAGGGGGAAAATAGCTTTCATTCTGTTCTTGTCATGGCAAAGGTAGGGTATTATCTGTTTCTTGTCAGCTGTCCATCTGCTCTGAACTTCTAAGGCTCTGCTAGCTTTAGCTTACTTACTATGACTCATTTTGTTCTTGAAATAATATATAGAGATTTTCTCCCTGGAACAGCTCAGATATATTTTTCTCTTGCCAAGGCTGCTTCAGCCTGCTTACTATTTTCCAAATCTTTGCTAATACTCACCCAGATATGACAAGCCAAAAGGGCTGGCAGAAGAGAATGTGGTGAAAGACTCAGAATATTTACCTTCTGATTCTTTTGTTATCATCAGGCATATCAATATCTGGGCTGAACTGGTAATTAAGGAGCTCCGTACCAAAGAGATCATATTCCAAGTAACAGCCAAGTTGAGCAAACTCCAACAGCTCCTTCTTATTAAATATAGACCTAGAGACAATAAGACAGACATATTGCTGTTATTAAAAGCATATTCTCTACATGTGTGCTGTAGAGTTTTCTATATATACAAACTTTAGGGACTGGAGAGATGACTCAGTGGGTATCAGAAGCACTGGCGACCAAGTTTGATGACCTGAGTTCCACTCCCAGGATGCACATAGTTTAAGAAAAGAACTGATTTCCACCAGGTGCCCTCTGAACTCTATTTGTACTCCAAGGGATAAGCATGCCCACCCAGATACAAAAATAAATAAATAAATGTCACAAAAAACCTATGGGCTATTACGTTCAAGTTCAATTAAACTAAGTTCAATTCGTTACCATAAACATGGAATCCTACCTAGCCAAAATAAAGTTACCACTCTATAGTCCTTAGAAATTCTCTACTTACACTAATTTTTCTGCTATTATCCAAGCAGAATTTTATAACTCTCCTACAGAATGGTTTTTAGAAAATGTTTCATATTCTTCTAAAAATTTTTTACTAGCATGTATTTTTATTCTGTAGGACTGCTATGAGCTATGGAAGCTATCAAAGGTATTTGGTATCAGGTCTCACCAGACCAGTTAGTTTAGTAATGCCAATCTGACCAAAACAGGAAGCTGTTGATGCATGGTGGCAGAACAGTGATTTTCTTGAGAAATGGTCCTGAAATTAATTTCAAGGCCTATGTGAATATCATTCCAACAGTTTTGAAGGGGTGATACCCATAAAATTAATATGTTGAGGGGGCTGGGAATATGAATCAGTTTGTGAAGTACTTGCAGCAGGAAGATGAGGACTTGGGTTCAGATCCCCGGCAATATGAAAGGCCAAGTGCACATGTCTGTAATCCCAGAACTGGGGGCAGAGGAGGAAAAACAGCAACAGTGGATCTCAGTGGCTAATCTGTTTACCTGAATTGATGTGGTCCAGTTTCAATGAAAAACCGTGTCTCAAAAAATAAGATGGAAAACGATTGGGAAAAACACTGAGCATCAGCCTCTGACCTCCACATGCACACATCTATACATGCACTTGCATATACATGTTTACACACTCATACAAACTTGTACATACACCACACAATTATATGTGTTTGTGTTCTTTTATGATTAAGTTTAAAATAAAATTTATTGTTAGTTATCAATATATTGTCAAATTAAAAGTCTTTCTATTTTAGGATACAACCATGTAAATAAAGAAAAAGGAGAAAATAAAGGCAGAGAATACAGACAGGAATTCTGACAGACCAAAGATATCTCAAGAAGTATGGATTATAACAGCTAAAAAAGGGATGCATTATATTACTCCCAAATAACTTTGTAGACGTTCAATCACATGGAGCAATAGGAAAGAATAAGTACATCCTGCCGCAATACAGTGTGGAAAGTAATACAGGGAGAGAAACTATTAGGCAGGGAGTAAAAGCCTAGAGAAAAAGCCTAAAGAAAGGAAGCGATTGCTCAGGGCCCAAAAACTGGCCTGCAGGAGAAATAAAAATGCACGATTATCTTTACCTTCTAGGTTCTTATGCATGCTGATGGTTTACCACTTTGGCAACTTCAGGACCCAAGGATTGGTCCATGACTGTATGTCTATGGAATCTGCTGCTAAGCAGTCAGAGGTATTTTCAAAGACTTTCTCCCAAAAAATGGGACAATCAATTAAGCTTCCATGTGCCATGGAAGCAAGAGGTACCTGCTTCCTAAGATGCTTCCAAGGAGTAGACCTGACTGCTAGCATGGGATAGGCTGGCTCCTCTTCCTTCCTTTCACCAGATTAACATAACTTAGATCCCACAGGAGGGGAGGCTCCAGAGACTTTCTTTTATATTTTAAAATGTGAATCCCCACTGTGCGTAGGTCTATTAACACCACACCTTTCCCATCTTCTTATCATGGGGACAAACTTGTGCTTCCAAAATCGCTAAGCTAAAAGAATACACGCTTTTCTATAGTAGACATATTTTGTTTTTCTCAAAGAACCATGCTTAAAAACAAAATATATCAACTAAAATAACACAAGGGAGAAGAAATTAAGTTTGGTATTTTCTCTTTTGAGTTGACTTTGCATTGTTAATTACTCAGTGTGGGCAAGCTAGTGCATGGGTCAGCCAGAGGGGGAGGGGGTCATCGGCAGGTCAGATTAGACCTCAGTTTCTGTTCCTAGTGCTTTCCCCACTTTTCTTGTGGCCCAATGACCTGAAACAAAGTTTTCTACATTTTAAGTGATGTCTTAAGGCATATGCATAAACAACAGCAATGAAAACCATGGTAAGATATGAAGCTACAGGAAAATCTAACTTAGCTCCAACTGAAGTAAAATGTAGGGGCTGGGAGGTAGCTCACATAGGTAAAGTGATTGCTGAGCAAGCATGGGGACCTGGGTGTGATCCCTAGCATCACATCAAATGCCATGCATCATGGCAGATGCTGGTAATCCCAGTGCTGAGGGGGTGGATGTAGACAGATGTCTGGAGCTTGCCATTCAGCCAATCCAAGTCACAGTGAGAGACATGTTCCAAAAAGCAAGGTGAACAGCCCCTGAGGAACACCACCTAAGATTGACTTCTGGCCTCCACACGCATTAACACACATGTACATGATTACCCACATGTGTACTCCCCAGTGCTCGTGTTGTTTTATTATCTCATTTAATGTTTTCCAAAATCCTACCAGTTCTTGATTTCACTGATGAACTGGAAAGGTGAAATCAAGGTAATGTGCTAAACTCAACTTAAAGTTGGAAGCCATATGTTCATACACATATGCATACATGTTCTGGTATCTAAGATGGTCACAGTTGACTTTATAAGCAGAGTCATTTTCTCCATCTTTAGAAAGAGCATTCAGAACATTCAGATCTTGCAGATATAAAGCTATTGTGTATGAGAGTCAAAACTTTGTCTTGCATTGTACCTGAAGGTTGTACATGTATTTGATTGTATGTTGTTTGCGTATTTATTTATACTTTGATTCACACCAACTTCTCATGCTGTGGAAGTGATTTGTGTTGAACACAAACTATAAATAAGAGAAATACGTGGCTGAATGAATAAAAAAATAATTAAAGTCTTATTTAGTGATTGGCTCTTCCTTTTTAGAAATCTATCACAGCAATAGGAATTAATCTACAATTAATAATTTCCAAATCTTAGCAACTTTGTGTAAAATGAATAAACTTGTTTAATTGTGAAAAAAGTTGGAAGCCGTTCTCTTAACTATCACACTGTGCATCTTGTCACATTGTCAATTATTTTACTCAATGAAAAACCTGAATTATGTGGATTAAATACACATAGAGTATATGTCATTTTCAAACTTGACATCTGATTCCTTCCCATACTATCCTGAAACTATGTAAGGAACAATGAGAACCAAAGAGAAGTGCATAGGGGAAATCCAGAAAAGATTAATTTGTGGAGTGGATTAATTCCTGGGTGAGAATATAGTTAATATGGTAAGTATAATAGGTAATGTTAAGCCTTTCCAGTTCTTTTAGAGAAGATGAATGACACCCTTAGGGGAGGACACAGAACAACTTTCGCCATGTCTATTCTTTTCTTTCTTTGCGTAAGACTGGCATTGCTCTATGCTCCTTCTAAACGGCAAGGAGCACAAAGGCATCTTCTTTCACCTGGTCAGGCAAGATGGCTGCCTGTGATCTACCATCCTTATTGGCTGCCCCTCACAACCTTCTCTACCACAATTAATGTTAATTATTAATCTGCTGTGATTTGATTCAAGGGCATGCTCCCCAAAGGTTCGTGTGTTGGGGCTTGACTTCTGGCTTGTGCACTGTTAGTAGGTAGAAGCCTAGAGAAGTAGACCACAGCAGGAGGTCTTCCCACTATAGAATGTCTTCTAGTCCTTGTGGGGACACCCTTGAAAGGAGTACATTGAGTTGTCAGTCCCTTCTTCCTCTCTCACCTTGGCCTTGAATTATGATCTTTGTCTTTCCAAGTGCTCCTACCATGGCATTCAGTATTCACAGAAGAGGAGTTTCAAGATAATATTTCTTCCTGATCATGGAATCTATATCCATAACTAAGATGCAAATTCTCTTTTTTTCTCTCTTCTTTTAAAACTTTTTCTGTTTTGAGAGAGTGTCTTACTATGTATCTCTGGCTCTCCTGGAGCTCAATAAGTAGACCAGGCTAGCCTTGAAATCAGAGAGATCTGCCTGCCTCTGCCTCTTGAGTACTGGGATTAAAGGTGTGTGCTAGTACATCTGGCTAATCTAATTCTTTATAATTTGATTCATTTCACATTCTTGCTGTTTGACTGTCATCACAAAATGAAGCAGAGAGAAAATGATAAAAGGTCTAGGGACAAGATATAGCCATTAGGAGATGTCCCAGCAACCTATCTCTTCCCACTTTCTGTCAGTCCATTCAGCTGTGAACTTATCAATAGACTATGGATGAAGTTACTCTCCTGCTGACTCTATTCCTTTCCAACATCTCCAGTCTTGGTGATCAAGACTACAAAACATGAACCCTCAGGAGAAACACTTCATACCCAAACTATAATGTAAGCATTTGATATAAACGTATATAATATACATATTTCCATTTTACAGATGGAAAAGGTAAATCTCAGGTGAGAAATACCCAGCTCTCACTAGTGTTGTGCAGAGCCCAAGACTGCTCAGTATTCATGAGCCACGGCCTATCAGTCTCATTCATGCTGAGAACTCTGCTCACCAGAGAAGCTCTGTCAATGCCATTGACTCTTACTGTAAGGATAAAGAGGCTTGGCATTGACATCTAAAAGACTCACCCACCCACTGCTCCTTGAACATCACTTACCTTTAAGAATCTGGTACTCAGTTGGATGGCTTCCAAAGACTGAAGTTGTGCTACCTCAATTTTGTTTACACAAATAGTTTTTCTTTCACTTGGAGAAGGGTCAATCCCAAATGTCAATATGGTTGCTTGGAAAAGTGGACTCTGCTTGAAGACTGACAGGTGAGAACGCATCTCCTGAAGCCATCAGTGACCGCAGAGGACAGCTTGTAGCAGTGGAGGTGCCAAGCCCAGCTAGTCCTCCTGATTCCATATTTTATATTCACAAATAACTCTATTCTTTTCTACTCTAACAATCTCAATATTTTAAGATAAGGATTTAAATTTTTTTCTTCTTTGTCCTAACTATGACATATAATAGAGCTTCTGGGTTTCCAATATGGCTTCATGGGTAAAGACACTTGTCACCAAACCTGACAACCTGAAATCAATTCCATGTTGTAACTCTGACCTCTGTACATATCATGGCATGCAGATACACACACACACATGCACACACCTACATACACTAATATTTTCATAAATGTAATAAAAATTGCTAAAAGGGCTCTTGAATTCAATGGTGAAGAAAGTCTCATCTTTCGATAAATGAAACAACTTCCATGCCATTTATGACGTATCTTGGGAATTGCAGCATGATGATCAGAATTTTTCAGCCAAGTGTTGGTTTTTGTCACTCCTATGATATAATTTCATCTGCTGCATATTTACAACTTTTGCTCTTCAGCTAGAAAATTGATACTATATTACAAAAACATATCTGTAGAAGGAACACACAGAAATTTAATAAAAACATATATTAAATAAAAAAAACCTTGTTATCTCTTAGAAAGTAGCATCTGAAGTGATCTGTCTTCATTTTCAGAACATACTTACAATTTACCTAGTGTTTCAAGGCTGTAGTGATCATGCAGTGAACACTAATTCTGTTCTTTCTTTCGTTCCCTTCATATTCTAGTTTTTGTCATGTCTTGAGGGAATTTAATTTAATGTCAAAATGTACCCTGAATGAGGGTGGACATGTCTGGATGAAACAGTAATTTGGGAAAAGTTTTGAGGATTTCTGTCTAGAAGAACTAAAGGTCAGAGAAAAGACTGTGATTCACAGGTATCAGCAAGATGGCAACAGTACCTACTACTCGTCTGGAGCTTCCCAGGTCACAGAACTCCCATTTCATACATCCAAGTACGCTTTGTGAATTAGTTTAACAAACATTTACTGCCAACAGTCTTGCATTATTCTTTATGTTGGGAATACAAATATGAATAAAAACCTTTAGCTGTCATCCAAAGTAACTTTAAGTCTGTGGAAAGAGACAGGTGTTTGAAAGTAATAATTATAATTAAATGTTCCACTGTTTCTATAGTACAAATCAATAGAAGGTATTGTGGAAGAACAGTGAACAAAAGGATTCACTTGATATGAGTCTTGAAGTATCCCATTTACATAAAATTTGGTGGCGTTCAGTTGTTGGGTAAGAGGTGCATAATCCAAAGGACTATCCTGTTGAGAGTTAAGAAAGAAGCTTATTGCTCTTGAATGTAAGCCAATAGCTTTTCATAGGTGAAGTATATGAGAGAGAAACATCGACCATCCATTCATCCATCAGCTGATCCACCATCCACTCACCCACCCATCCATCCTTTCACCCACCCACCCATCCATCCTTTCACTCAACCACCCACCCATCCATTCTTTCACCCATCCATCCACCAACCTAGCCACCCATCCATCTACCCACCCATCCATCCAATATCTATCTATCCATCTATTCATATACCTAGTAAAACATCCTTTCATCTGTCCAAATAGTAAGAAATTGTTGGCCTCCTATTAGCATAACTCATAAGCTGGAAAACAAAGACAAATGTCACAGAGCCCTATCCTTTGGGAAATTTAGTATCTATGAAGAAAAAGAGACACCTAAGCAAATAGTTGTTTTACGGAAAAGTATCATGATAATAGTACTTCTGAAGGTGGGGTTAGCAAACAGAAAAGAGCAAAAAGGCATCTCGACTGGTTTGGGAAAGTTGCATGTTGATGGAATACTCTTCCAAATAGACACAAGGACTGGAATAAGACATTACAGTAGATTGTCACATTTGTGTGAGAGCCTGGAGGCACAGGACACTTGACACAGTTCTGGAGAATTAGGGGAGCTCACGTAGAGCAAGAGGTGGGCAACAGAGGGCAAGGTTGTTGTGTGTCTAAGCAGAGGGTACTCACGGAAGGGTTTTAAATCCGAGGACAGCAACACAGTCAGATTTAGATTTTGGAAGATGTGTCTAGCTGACTGTAGCTTCCTTCCTCCTGACCAGCTTCAGGAGGGAGGCTGGGGAATCGAGCCATTTTGGGAGACTCCCAATGGTTCAGGTGGCAAAAGAGGGCCTGACAAATTCAGGCTGCAAGCGAGGAGGGAAGAGCCGTGTTTGGAGAGCTTTGTGAGGTGGGTGGGTGGTAGCACACTGGACTCCAAAGGGAGAAACACTGCAGCTAGTGTTCAGAGTAAACTGCAGTGCCATTGGTCGGAATGAAGACAGCAGCAGGCAGCAGGAGTGAACCATGGGGGCCCATCAGGACAGTGACAGTGATGGCGGATGCACTCAGGGCAGCTAATTAGCTGAGTTAAGTGATTCCCAGAACACGGGAGGAACAGGTTTTGCAGCACACAGTACACTGAAGATATAATTCTGCCACATGAAAATGTCATTACACACAAAAAGACACCAAAGTATGGATCCTGCAAAGCATAGGCAAGCCTGGGCTCTCAGTAACTAGTCCAGTGCTCTCGCCCACTCAGCAGGTATCCATGGGTTCCTGAGCCCAGAGACTGGGAACCCTCAAGAGAACTCTGTCTTCATCACTACGCCAGCACATGAGAAAGTAAAGACTGCATTCTCCAGGAAAACATATACCCTTGAGCAAGTAAAGATCTAAAAGTCGGTACACACATGCAAAGATAAACATTCACATATTTAGACAACTTACTACAAACTGAATTTTGATGAATTCCCACTATGAAAACGAATTACCAAAAAAGTAATTTGTTTATGGCCCTGACCCCTCGAATTTTTCAGCTTAAAACCAAGGAATATTTGTACACATAGGGTATGTGGAACATTTAATTAGTCTGTAAAAAAATCCCAGTAGCTACTTTAAATTACCAAATTCAACTAGAAATATTGATTTAATAACATGAATTTTGATATCTATGATATTTTAAACAAATACATAACTTATTTTAATCCAATGTTAATACTCTAATAAATTAATACTGAAGCCAGGCCTGGTAGCTCATGTCTATAATTTCAGAGCACTGAAGGATGAAGGCAGGAAAGTCAAGACTGCAAGGCCATTCTGGGCTACAAAGTTGATTTCAGGCTACTTTAGGTTGGCTACATTGTGAGACCTGTTTCAAAAAAATGAAAAAAAATTCTGCTTAAAATAATGTCAAACACTGTCTGCACATATGTTCTATGCTGCTAAGGACAGCCTTACCTCAAAGAAAAGTTTGAAAAGGGTTTAATTTTGGGCAACGTTCTGGGGACTGAACCCAGGGCCTTACAGGTGGTCTGTATTCTATAGCTCTGACCACTGCAGTGGTAGATAGTAGTTGATTAATTTTAATTAATTAAAAGTAAATGTCAAAAATATGAGGAGCAAATACTGCCAACAGATTCTAAGACACATTTCTATTTCCATTAAATGTTCACCAAGAATTTGAGTTTCATTTAAACTTATCATTTAGAATGGTTCATTAGATTAACATATTAGTTTATAGTTATCCTTGAAGGTATTTAAAATAGCAATGTACATGTTTTTGTGAGATTCTTTTCGGCATCCTATTATAGGCCAGCATTTTCAACGTTAGTGATGAGCTGGAATAGAGGCCATTAATTACATTTTAATAAGCATCTTCCACACTTCCCAGTTCTGACTGGCTAAGTCCCCTCTTTGATGACATTATAGGAAGAAGTGATGGCACACTTAAATGTTGTGCCTTAAGGTTTCAGTAAAAAAAAACAGAGGAAGAAAAGACCCTTGTTTAAATTAGACTAAAGCTAGAAGGTGGCATCACATTGCAAAGTGTAATTAAAACTTTATTTTAAAAAACAATTCACAGTTAATAAAGCCCAGGAAGAGCTTCTTACCATGAACTTTCTAGCTGCCACACATCTCAAAAGAGGCTGCGTTTTTCATGTTCAGCAGGACATGGTTAAAGGGATGATGGTGTTGAGGAGAGTGAAGATAAATCTCGTAGACACAGCAATCCTATTTGTTAAAATGTCACCTTTTGTATGAATGGTGTCAGAGTCATGAAAAATTGCTTCAGGAAAAAAAAATTAGTAGAGGAAGGTTTGGATGGGTAGAATGGGCTGGGAAGAGCACACAGCCAGGGCGCCTTTTGCCTTGATATTGCAGATCTACAAACAGCAATTTGGAATTCTCGAAAATATCAAATACCATTGTAATGTAATTGCACTTTACTGGACAGAATTTGTCCACTGAAGTTGAACTGCCTTTCAGATTGTGAAAGGCTTGGCTGGGTTTCTTTCTTCTCTCCTTCCCTGTGTGTCTTTTAAGTAGGCTCTACCTTGGAAGGAAATCCATGCCAAGCAATAGAAAGATGTTTGCAGGACGCTTTCAGGGTTAAAAATATTTTTCTTGTCTGGGGAGATGCCTCAGTGGGAAAGCACACATGCTGTGCAAGCCAGCAGGCCTGAGTTCAAATCCCCAGAACCCATGTCAAAAGCTGGGCATAGCAACACACCTATGTCCCTGGTGTGTGGGAGAACAGACGGGATTGCTGAGATCTACTGACCACCATCTTAGGACCACCCTGTCTCAAGGAGTGTAGTCCTCCATGCACACATGGGCGTCTGCACACACACACAGATAACATCTCTTAACCCCTTTGACACATGAACAAACAGTTTTGGAGGCTTAAATAACTTATTGAAAGTTACCCAGCATGAATGAAATGTGAAACCAGGGAACCCAACTTCATACCCTCTCTCCAGTGTCCAGCTTGTGCTGCATAAATGAGTCTGTAGTCACTGCCATCACATAATTTTAACTTAAAATATATTCAAGGTTTGTATCAGTAAGGAATCTATGAAAATGTATATTTTATGTAAATTGTATTACGGGAATCCATGTGTACACAAAAGCAGCAGAGATGCCACATTAGAAAATACCTAGTTTGTCACGTATGTAATATACATGCACATATTACACAATGAGAACAGAGGACATCTTAGCGAGTAGCAGTCTTTATAGGAAAGAAAGTGTGACTAGAAATTATTTTCTATTAAAAATTCCCACTTGTCCATCCTTTGTTGCTTGTACCAATTTATTACTCTGGCTGGATCCAAGCCAAACTGACTGACATTGGTTTTCCTATATGTTAAATAAACGGCACACATGCTACACAATGCACACTCATTCTTCCTGATGTACTTTGTACAACATGACTGCAATGCACGAACATACACCCTCCTCATTATAAACCGTTAAGATATGGAGCTGTGTTGTAGGATTCTAAACACTCCACACAACTGTAGGTGCACAGTGTTCCAATTATTATTTTTAGGAACGCTGCTGTAGTGTTTAGCAATACAAAGATGTTATGTTCAATTTTTGCTTGGTAGACATTTGCTTGGAACTCTTTCTGAATGACTTCAAATCAATTCATTAGAATTTATAGAAATTAAAAGTGTGCATCTCCGCAGATCCTGCAGAATTATATTTTTGTACCTTTTCAAAGAAAATCAAGGTTAAAAGTCACCATAATTATAATTAAATAATCACTTTGAAAGAATTGCTGCCCAGTGTTTGATATATACATATGGTAATTAGTCACGCCAATATTTGTTGAATGAATGAAGTGATATTCCACTCTTTTCATTTAATTAATAGCATGGAAAAAAAAACGTGTCAGATTTGTATCCTTCCAAGAGTTCAGCCAATTTGGCATGTGTGATCAAAGGCAAAGAGAACAAAATGGTTTTTGGCCCATTCCTGCGCTTTTCGTTCTGGTCTTTCAGATATCCTTGGGTCGGATTCCTTTACCTTCCCCAGGGAGCAGTTTTCAAAGGGAGTGATGTGCTCTCTTCCTACACTTAATTATCATGGCCCTAATCAGACCCTGGATGTCCATCAAAACTCTCTGGCTTGTTAAATAGATATCTAAGAAGATAAAAGATTTAGGTATAGCACCTGCCTGTTGCCCTCCAGGAAGCTCAAAATTTGAATTGGTGAATAGTTGCTAAACATTTGTTATTTGGACCGTGCTTTATTTTTATTTTATTTGTTTCCCACTGAGCTTTCTCTGGTAAAGAAATAACTTTATTGTATTTGCATGGTTCCAGCTACTCTTACCTGGCATTAACGGTAAGGCCTGCTTGAAAATGGATGACAGAAAGACTAGCTGTGAGAGGTGGGAGCAAGTCTTTAAAGCACACATAAGCCATATTAGACCACCCCAAGGTGGTGTTTCCGCTAGCCACAGCCTAGAAACATGGTCTTAGGAGTTTTAAAGGGTGGTAAAATTACGAAAAATGTTAAATGGTGCAAATCCTTTCCCATTAAAAGTCTAAACAAGAACACAAAGGCTGCTGTTATTTTCTAATATGTGTTGACTTTGGGTGACTATCATTGTCAAGATAGCCACCCTTTGATGTCCCACAGGGTCAAATTCACAGCAGTCTGCCTGCTCTTCAACAGACTCATGTGCCTTAAAGGAAACAGATGGCAAGGGAGGGCTTGGAACACAGCAGATTTATCTTCTCAGGTTGTTGCCTGTTTAATGACCTTAAGCTAGTAAAGAACCAGTGGTCGCATAATAACTGTGTGGTCTGGAGGTCTTCAAGGAGATGGTCATCCATTAAGTCTTTCCTTTCAGAGTCCCAACTGCCCCCTTTGGATGACTGTATAACAGGTTCTTCTTGTTGCAGGGTGGTGTGTGTGTGTGTGTGTGTGTGTGTGTGTGTATGTTTGCCTATCCGTCTGTCTCTCCATCCTCCTGTCTATCTGAGTAAAGTAAATCCTAATTGATTTTATAAACCTTCAGAAATATTTAACTGCTCCCATGGAATTGTGAGCACACTAAACTATTTCTCTATTTGTAGTCCACCAAGTAAAATCTACATCTGAAGGGGAAACCAAACTTTACAGGTCATCAAGGCTGAAGATCAGTCTGCTCACTTCAGAGCCCTTGTGTCATGAAGTGAGTCAGAAGGCATGGCGGCCACCGAAGCTAGCACTTTCCGAACCTAACAGAGCACAGCTTCTATTTTATGCCCAGAACCATAGTGGGAGAAATGAAATGGTATTACATTTGATTTGGGCAGTTTTAGAGCTTATGTTTTAGGGAAGGCTCTGCTTTTTATGTGTTTCCCATTGTCTCCAGGCCATTCTGGGAGTTGTCGCCTTTACAAAGAGCTGAAGCCCTTGCTCTTTCAGTGCAGATCAGATTGTATGCACTGACAGCCTGTGGAAAGCTGACCTAGTCAAACTCCAGGTTGGCCACTGGTCTGCTGTGAACAGTCACTTCAAATAGCTACCGCTTCCTACATCTGCCTCCTGATTTTTTTTTCTGTTACCTTATTTGGTTTGTTTTCAAAAGCTATTTTACCTGGTTGCTTTTCCATAGAAATATCTCCATTGGGAAGTACTGGCTTCCCAAATGATTTATATTATGGGTGCAGAGTGGGTGACTCTTCAGCAACTGCCTCAAGATATTCCAGAATGCTCGGGCATAGTTGGTACCCGATCAACAGTTCCATTGGATCCTGAGCCATCTAAGAGGGAAGTACTGAACTCATAGCCAAGGTATGAAACCAGGTAATATATCTTATCATTTAGTAAAAAGTATATAATGCATATTTGTATATATATAATGTATATATAGTGAAAACATATGTGTGTACCACTAGGAAATGAATACCAGTACTTTTTATATTGTTTGATATTTATAAGCCAAGAAATATTGTTGTGGTAGTTCACAGATTTATTTCACAATTTACAATGAAAACTTATTTTCTATTTGTGCCAAGCATAATTTTCCTAACTTAATGTCTAACTGTGGGATAGTACGATTCTGCTTTACGGAGCATCTTGATCCAGTTTCAAGCAGTGTGGCAGACTAAACGTTCACAGAAAACCTTTCCAACAGAGTCCATGTAAAACACTGAATAAAACTGAAGAGAAAAAATGTCTCAAGTTTGGTTGGGGCTGCTGGCAGAGATGAGACTTTTTCAGGTGCAGAAGCAACAAGGATGGTGAGAAAATGAACAGAAATGGCAGTCAAAGAAAGCAGTGTGTGACAGGCTTTGAGAGAAAAGGGAGACAGGGCTTGGGACTGCACAGGGAGGGAGATCAGTCTGGAGACACACAGGAAGCAGCCCCATCGCCCAAAACTACATCCATCAGTGTCCACGGATGGATAGAAAGGTTGAGGTGAAGAGTTCTCTGGGGTATATACTTGCCTCTAGTTCAACTGATGAAGCAGGGAAAGATGGGAGATAAGTCTTGAGAATCTATGACCATGACTTTGTCTGAAACAAGTGCAGGGGTGAGACCTATAGTGCCTGTGTGACTTTTGACAGGTTCTCCTGTCAAAAATGTAAACAGTTGTAGAAAGCTGTGTGTGTTTCTACTCATTTGAAATAGTTAGCCTTCAGATTCATGGAGAGGGAAAGTAGAATGGCCACCACTCCAGTCTGGAGGAGAATGTGTCCTGAACTGGATGCTTCAAAAATTTAGGATGATAAATCCTATGTTATGGGCATTTTTATCATAATAAATGAAAAGTTAACATCTTTAAATTTAATTTAAAGTAGAATCAAGTTGACAGTGGCACTTAACTCCCTACCAGAAATAAGCAAAGCAAGCAATCAAACAACAATAAGCAAACAAGCAAGCAAGCAAACAAACAAAAAACTCAATAAATCTAAAAAAGATTCAAGAATAGATGTGCATATCTGCAGCTTAATGTTTGGAAGGCTGAGGTGGAAGGGTCTGGAGTCCTTAAGTCAGCCTGAGCTACACAGTAAGACGGTCTCAAAAACAAGCAAGCAAGCAAATAAATAAATATGCATACTTAAAGGAGAAGAAAAATAATTCACCTGTCATAATAATTTCCAAGGAATGTGAGATTCTTTCACAGTAAAACATTCTATAACACATGGAAACACATCAATACCAAACTATATCAATAAAAAGACAATGAATTGTGCTTAGCACTTACAGTATAAGTATTGTGTGCTTAATTTTTTGAGACAGTATCTTACTCTGTAGCCCTGGATGGCCTGGAACTTGTCATGTAGACCAGGCAGACCATAAACACATGGAAAGCCACCTGCTTCTGCTAGGATTCAAGGTGCACATCACTGTATCTGGCTTTATGCTTTTTTTTTTTAACAAAACACCCAAAAATGTGTTGAAGGAAATAAAAATTCTTAAATTTTATCACATAGATTTTAAAAGTAATGAGGTGGAAATTAATCAGAACACTTTATGTTAATAGAAACAAAATACAGGAAGATGATAGTAAATAGAAAGGTAAAACTGAAGGAATCACAACTCAAAGATAAAAGTGGATAAACAATGAGAGATGGTCACTGAGAGGAAGCACAGGTGGGGAGGTCCTGCATACCCTGGACTGAGCCATGGACAATACCCATGAGATAATGGAGGAAGGTTTCAGCAGTAATGGAAGATACATCTTTAAACCAGGAATCTCAAGGACTTTTAAGGACACAATAAAAACGAAAACATTGAGTCAGGTCACAGCAAAAATACAGAATACTGAAAACAATGGCCCTAAAAGAGTTTAGCAAACAAACAAACAAATTAAAAAAAAGACCAAGTATCCCAAGAAAAACAGCTAGTTTCAGCTGATTTATCAAGAACACCCTATGATGGTCGAAAGTGGAAGATCACTGAAGGGCGTAGGAAGGTACCTTGCAAATAGTCTCTCTTAAAAATTATTGATCCTATCATATGATCCATAGACAATAACAGAATAAGCATATTTTCAGAAAACAAAAGTTAATATTCTAACACAGACATTTACCACCAGAGGGATGGGTATGATCAAGGATCATCCTGAGTGAGCTATCCCAGAAGCAGAAAGACACACACAGTATATACTCATTCATATAGACATATACTATAGGATGAACCTACTAAAATCTGTACATCTAAAGAAACTAATCAAGAGGGAGGACTCTTGCTAAAATGCCTAATCCCTATCCAGAAGGGCAAAGGGGATGGACATCGGAAGAAGGAAAGGGCAGGGAATGGGTCAGGAGTCTGCCCCGGAGGGCCTTGGAAGGGCTCTGCCCTGCAGACTATCGAAGCAGATGCTGAAACTTAGGGCCAACACTTGGGCAGAGTGCTGGGAATCTTATGAGGAGAGTGGGAAATAGTGGGATCTGGAGAGGACAGGAACTCCACAAGGAGAGCAACAGAACCAAGTGGTCTGAGCACAAGGGTCTTTCCTGAGACTGATGGTCCAACCAGGTGCCATGCATAGAGGTAGCCTAGGACCCCTGCACAGGTATGGCCCATGGCAGTTCAGTGTCCAAGTGGGATTTATAGTAATGGGAACAGGGACTGTCTCTGACATGAACTGATTGGCCTGCTTTTTGATCACCTCCTTCTGTGGGGGCAGCAGCCTTGCTGGGCCACAGTGGGAGACAATGCAGCCACTCCTGATGAGACCTGATGGACTGGGATTGGAGGGAAGGAAAGGAGAACCTTCCCTATCGGTGGTCTTGGGGAGGGACACAGGGGCAGAGGGGGGAAGAAGGGAGGGATTGGGATGGGAGGAGGGAGGGAACTACAGGGGTATATAAGGTGAATAAAGTGTAATTAATAAACAAAATTTAATAAAAAATAAATAAAAGATGTGTCATAGATAGGTATGAAATTTTCAAAGAAGAAATAAAATTATTTACAAAGAGAAAGAATTATATATATTATAAATCTTGTGATCTAACACAGTTAATCTAAAGGATTAGAGTTTATCATTAGCAACACTGTTACGTGTTTGTATATTAGCAATAGCCAAGCATGTAACAATGTAACAAACATGTTACATATTTGTGTATTAAATGTTTGTGTATTAGCAGTCATCAAGCATCTGTCAAGCCTCTAATAAGACATATAGCGGGTTGTGTGGCACACTCTAAAAACACATGTCTGTGTTTTAGCCCTAGGAATCTCTTAAAAATGACCTCACTCGAGAAAAGAGTTATATAGATATAATTAAGGATCTTTGAATAAACTCATTCTATTCCCCGGGTGGGTTGTAAATTCAACAGCTAATGTCCTTATAGATGAAAGAGAGACAGAGAAACTCAAGGCCATGGGAAGCAGAGGCAGAAACTAGCCATGCAGCCATGAGCTGAGGAACACTAAGGTTGCCAGACAATGTAATAAACAAGGTGAGGATTCTCCCTACAGCTCTGAGGCCCCACACTCTTCATAACACTTTGTTTTCGAATTTCACCTTCAGAACCATTAGAGACTAGATTTCCGCTGTTTTAAGTTGTTTGGTGTGTTCGAATTGTTATAGCAACCAGAAATACTAATATGCCACAATGGAGATACCATATTTATAATTATTTTAATAATTTCAGTTTCCGAAATTCAGGTGTTGCAAACCAAAAACAGGTGGCAGAAACATAGCACCTATACTTTTTGTTTCCTTTCAGGGTAAAATCATTTGTTTTCTCTGTAATTCTATTTGTAGATGCACTTATGGCCCAATTGTTGGAAATACTGAACAAGTAGACTTGGCTTGTGCATGATCTAAATGGAGCAGATAGCAGTACCTGTGCTGAAGAGCTATGGAGGATATGAAATGTCTTGAATAGGATGCACACAAGAGGGATAAACTGCAGCACTCACTGATTTTGTTTTCTGTTCATTACAAGACTTCATAAGTACCGCCTTCCAGGAACGCTGAGCCTTATTCAGTGGTAGAGTGTGTGATAACTGTATGTGTGCAGCCCTATGTCCAATACTCAGCACCGGGAAAAGATCTGTTCCAGCCAGCCATTCCCTTCCCTGTGTGGTTAGTATGTCATTTCTCCCATTGCCAGTGGTTTTCCCATCTGATAACTTCCCAGTTGTCCAGTAGTCTACCCCTGTTTATACGGTGACCCTCTTACCTGTCGAGGTGGGACATGACTGTTTTGGAGATGTCTGCGCCTGCTTCTTGCAATATATGGATGATCTGAAATGGTGCACTCGAGCTCCGTCCAGGATGGATGATTACAGGACAGCCAAGCTGAGCCTGGGCATGAGCTGTGGCCTGGAGTACTTTTCTCTCGCTGTCAGTCAAAGGCCAAGAGCAGCCAATCTCTCCAATAACTCCACACTTGATACCGGTTCCATCTGCTCCATGGATAACTTCATTAATAAGGACATCTGTAAGCTAAGGAGGAAAGAGAATGTGCCTATTTTATAGCATAAAATACATCCAGATAAACTCATACTATTCAAAGGAATTTATTTAGGAATACACTCTTTTAAAAATGTGCTCAGCAGGGCACAAGGGTCTTATATGGGACAGTTTCTCCAACCAGGGACCATGTATGGATATGGCCTAGAACCCCTGCTCAGATGTTGCCCATGATAACTCATTGGTGAACTGAAGACCCTAGTAAGGGAAACAGGGGCTGTTTCAGTCTTGAGCTTGATGGCTGACTCTTCGACCCTCCCCCATACATGCCAGGGAGTAA
>CM053760.1:22374210-22395599 GCA_028658305.1 Pachyuromys duprasi
ATGGGGAGGGTGGGAGGGAGTGAGGGAGGGGGCTATGCATGGGATGCAAAAAACCTAACCTGTGATTGATATAAAAATAAATAAATTTATTTAAAAAATGTGCTCAGAACCGGGCAGGGAGGACAGATCCTCACAACCATAAAGACCCAACTTTCATCCCCAGAACTCACAGGAGAATGTTGGGTGTGGTGGTCTGTACTTGTGACCCCAGCACTTGGGAGAGAGAGATAGATAGATAGTTCCCAGGGCCTCACTGGCCAGCTGGTCTGGCATAGTATCAGCAATCAGCTCCCAGCCAATGAGAGACCCTGTCTCAAAGGAGATGTACAGTTTTCCTAAGGGTGACACCTGAGGTCATCCTGCAGCTGTCACACATGTCCCCTGCCATGCACCTGCACATGTATTAACCCCTCCCCCACACACAACTCAACATCCATATGAGCACAGCATTTCTTCTATCTAATCATGTACTCAACAAGTTATTATAAGTATCTTATTGAGACTGAGAAACTCATAGCTTGAAAGTGCTGCGGGGACAAAGAGAAAAGCTATACTCAGATTGAAAAAAAGATCTTTATTTTAATCTGGGAATAGTACCTATGGATGCTACTGAATCCGTCAACTGTATCAGGTAATTCCTTAATTTCTCTGCTTCATCCAGCCTAGGAAATTCACAACACACAATATCTACATCACTTGGTCATTTTTTCAGTAACATTATGTACAGTAACATCTGACAAGTAAATAATTATTATCATTAGCTCAGTGTTCCATTAATATAAATGGACATATTTTAAAGCTTATTGGGATATAATGCAGATGAAAATTTTAAAACAAATCATTTTAAATACTATCAGATATTTCCCCCAGAGTTTACCTGATATCCTGTACCTGTGAAACAGTTTATGGGAAATATATAGGAATACACACTATATGTAAATGCACGTTAACCGGCACACGTTTAACAAGAGAACACACACATGTGTAACATGTGCCCTGCAACTTCTCTGTGTCCTTGCAAACTTTGCTTCCTCCTGCCCATTCTCACTTAATGGTACAGACCTTCCCTGACTCCCTCCTGTTTTGTAATAAGAGAAGAAGCTGTATTTGCAAACGTCCCAAGTCTCTGCCTGCCAAGTCTCTCCCAACTGAATTTTCATTGCTGGTGATTATAAAATCCAAGGAGAGAGTGGAAGCAGCTTATGATGGGAGAACGAGGTTTAGAAACAGACTGAAGCGGAACCCCTGAGCTCTGATAGGATCCGTAGAAACTAAGCATTAACACATCCGAATTGTCAGTGACCAGTGTGTTGAGAGCTCCTCCCTCAAGGCTTGTAAGATATGGAAGCTCACTAATCTGGGTCCCAGTCGACAGCTGTCTTCATGAGTGAGCTCTTTTGTTTTTGTCTCCTATCCAGCTACTTCTGAACCAATCCCATTTTAGGCTGTCCTGAATCTGAATACAACAAACAACATCATGTTTTTACCTGCTCCACTGTCATGGCCCTGGTCGCTGCAGAGTGAGTTGCATCAACATAAAAGCCGGCTCCAGCTATGATATGAACACCAGTCTGCTCTGCCAGCCACTTCAGCGTGGGCAGGGACCTGCTGAGCCCAGTGGTCGTGTTCTCCACCAAAGCTCCTCCGCCCTGAGCCTTGAAATACAACAGTTCTTCCTTTATGGCTTCTACCTCCTGATTCAACTGAAGGTTTTCTCGATGAGAATAAGGATTCTGGTGAAGCCAAAATAAATTTTTCATCGTGATGGGTTCCCTGGTGGTAGCTTCGTGGCATGGAGGAGGTGGGAAGTAAAAACTGTCAAAGGCCATTGCCAAATGCTCATGGGTCAGCGTGCGTCCCAGTTTGCTTGGTTCAACAGGGCCCAAAACGGTTTGTACTTTCCCACTTAAGGAAGACATTCCTGAGAGTGTCACAGGGATTTGCTCTAAGGAAGGAAAAGGGAAAGGGAATTAGAAAATTTAATGCGAATATTCAGTCTGTCTGTAGAGGGCAGGGTTGGGAATGTGCCCATCTAGAGAATCAATGAAACTAGAGATATGGCCTCATTTATCATCTGCCCTAAGTGGGATGTGTGGATAAGATGTCCCAAGTCACTTCCACAGGGTCAATTCCAACCTTATTTATTGGGAAAATTTCTTCATATTCCATTCACATTTATATTCCATTTATTTCTGTCCCAGAGCTATGCTTACAATAGTTCAAAAAAACCATTTAAAATTCTTTTGCATAATCGATAACTTCCATTTAAGTCAGTCATGATTTAAAATTATTTCATCACCTTTTACCCAAATACAGAGGCTTCTACTCATGGTGCCACAAATTTGCTACTGTGTGAATAAACTTCTGTTAAAGGCCTGCCATGTGTCAGAAGCATAACATGAGATCTCTAACCTGTGTGGCTTCATAGAGGTTGGCCCCAAAAATAACTGGAAGAAGAAGAAATGCACCACCGGGTTTATTAACATCAAAAATAAGAAGAAACAAACCCTTTCACTTTCAATGGGTTTATCATATATTGCACACAGAAAGTGACCCTTCAATACATAAAAGCAAAATTTCACTGTTATTATGAAAGTGACGACGATGCTATCTGTGTTGGTTAGATGCTAAGTGTCGACACCATACAACCTAGAATCACTAGGGAAAGGAGTCTCAGCCAGGGAATGTCTGCCCTGGGTTAGTCTGTGGGTAGATCTGTAGGGAGTTATCTTCATTACGCTAACTGCCATGGGAACACCTGACCTGTTACAGGTAGTAACATTCATTCCCTAGGCAGGGGGTCCTGAACTTTCTCAGAGTGGAGAAATTGAGTGTGCACAGGCATGCAACCAATGTTTGAGTCCGTTTCGCTTTTCTCTTGACTCTGGGTGATGTGACCAGCTGTCTCAGCTCCTGCCTCTGTGACTCTTCTGTGACAGGTAGACTGTCAGGAGCTAACATGAACCTCTCCTCCACAAGTTGTTCTGTGTCAGGGTACTTTATCACAGCAGCAGAAATGAACCTAGAACACTGTGGAAACAGAAAGCAGCTACTTTCCCTAAAAAGAGCAAAGACCTGTTTTAGCCCCTACATAGTTTCCTTTCGGGCACAGATTCAGTATCTGCCCAAGTTTCTCTCTTGTGATAGCCACAACTCCAGCACATCTGTGCTCAATGTGCACCCCTGACAGAAGGGACTGAGTGAAGAAGATGACACTGAGTGTGGTGATAGACAACCCACAGCTGACAGCTCTGCCCGAAATGAAGCTCCTTCCCGAGGACCAGAGGGACATGTTCTCAGGATGGCAAGGACTGAGAATTAAGCAGCTTTTAGAGCTTTCAGAGTGCTTCTAACCACCGACATTCTAAAATCAGCTTTCCCTCGTCTCTCTGGAAGCCTTCTCTGTGTGTGTAGGGGTAGCACACAAATGTGGGCCTGCGCTTGTGGCGGCCAGAGGTCACCTCAGGTGTCGTTCTTCTGAAGCCATTCACCATAGTTTTTGTTGTTTTGAGATTTGTTGCTTTTGTCTGTTTGTTTGTTTTGGTTTTGGTTTGAGACAGTCTTTCCCTGGACCGGAGCTCACAGAGAAAACTAGCTAGCAATCTGCGGGGCTCTACCTGTGTCTAATCCTGACAAAGGGATTTCTGGTACCTCCTAACATGGCTATTTCATGTGGGTTCTGGGGATGAAACTCGGGTCTTCATGTCTACAAGGAAAGCACTTTACCAACTGAAGTATCATCTTCTTTCATTCTATGACTATCTGAGCATCTTGATTCTCATAAGTAAATTAGAGAATACGCATTGCATAGGAGTCCACCTGAGTAGGAATGTGATAGAATACTCTACATATAAAAATAGCGGTAAAGGCAGGTGCGTTATTGCACGCTTATAATCCCAGCACTCAGTGAAGCAGAGGCAGGCATATCTCTGTGAGTTCGAGGCCAGCCTGGTCTACAAAATGAATCCAGGACAGCCATGTCTACTCAGAGAAACCCTGTACTGATGAAAGCGGCACACAGCCTATAGTCAGCAAAGAGTAAAGTTATTTTGTACCTTGACTAGATCACTTCTTTTTGCAGAAGAAAGGCTGTGGACCTGGACAGGGGAGGGGGGTGAACTGGGAGTAGTTGGGGGAGGGGAACCATAATCAATATATTCTGTGAAAAATTATTTTTCAAAAACAGAAAAACAACTACAAAAAAATGTCTTGGAAAGCAAAAATAGGTATCGGGCACAGTACAGAAAACAAAGTCAGGGGGCAGGGAAAAAGGCCACAAATTATAGGTCAGTTTTTAATCCAGCCACTTCAATAACGTTGAACTTGAATGTTTGGGATAATTTGCTGAGAGTAGTAAATGACTGATTTATACTTTTCACAGAGAACTTCAGGGTTGTGACCAATGTGGCCACTGAGTTGCATATGACAGGGCCCTTGTGCAAGCCACGCTTTCAACAGTAGACTGCATCCATACAGGCCGTGAAGACAAAATGGCTTCTGCTCAGAGGATCACCATGCAATTGCCAATGCCCGAACAGGCAGTATTTTTCATTGATGAGCTCTCTGTTCGGAAGAGAGGGGGTGCATTGAAGGTGGGACGGCTAGACTGGAATGTACTGTGTGACGCTTTGTTCTTTGCCACTAAAAATAAACAGTTTGCAGTTACACCTTTGGCTGATGAAATCACAGTTCCACTGATAATACAGCCAGTCCTCCACATGGGTTACTTTCCTGTTTCCTTCCTTCTGCCTGAGAGCATTACAGGCATAATACTCTATTACTACATCTACTAGAAAAGTACCAAGCTACACATTTAAATTGATGTGTATTTGAAAGAGTAACATGGTGTTTCGAGCTTTACAAACTGTGAGTCTTTGTGAAAAACTTATTTAAGAAATGTCATCTCCTCTGGGAGATTCCTCTAATGATCTCAAACAGAGCTGGCTGGCTCTTCTGTGATCACATACAATGTAACACACACCCAAAGGATGAGAAAAGATTAAGGAACAAAATGCTTAACATGAGAATGCATCTTTGAATGCAGCAAGACACAGATCTAGGATTCCTGGTTCCAGCGCGGCTAGGGAGCCCTTTTGTGCCTGTGTTCTGTCTGGAAGGCCCTCTTGGTACACGGACAGAGGGCTCTCATGATCCTTCACCATAAGGACAAGCGCTGGCAAAGCCAGGGATGACAGAGCATGAGTGGCAGCGCATATCTGCACAGAGGGGAATGGCCACCAACAAGACGAGGAGGCTTCCAGCATTCTCCAGAGCTTCCCACAGAAAGTTCAGCATTACGCCCAAACTGCACTGAAAGAGGCTAGCTGGAACTCTAAACACAGTTGACAAAAGCTTTGTTCCACATCTGCTGTGAAATCTGAACCGCATTTGAAAGGATAGCCTGCAATTACTATAATAGCCAAGCCAGAGACGACGGCCTATGGTAGCTCATCTTCAGCTTGGAGATCTGGAATCATGGGAGGGACAGGCTTCTAGGCATGTGTCTGAAGGATCACCTAGATTAGGTTAAGTGAGGTGAGACCATGCCCAGTCACGGGCAGGAACATCCCATGGGTGAGGATACCAGGAGAAAACTCACATTCGTTTCTTTCTGTTTCTCTACTGTGGGTGTAATATGACCATTTGGGGATGGTATCACTCCAACCCAAAATAAATCCTTCCTTCCTCAGATTGCTTTTGTCATGTTCTTTGCCAAAGCAACAAGACAAATAATTAATATATAACCCTTTTTAAAAATGTGTTTTTGTTCTATGAGACCAGGTCTATGCTAGTTTGAGTTCATGGCGATCCTCCTGCCGTGGACTCCCAAGTCCCAGAAATATAGGTGTGAGTTGCTATGCCTGCCAACCCTTCTAGTCTTGCTGGGCGTAGAATAAAAAGAGAACACTGAATAAATGAATGGAAGCAAGAAGAGAGTAAAAGAATGGAACAATACTGCTGTATGACACAGCTGAAACCTGGAGACAGTAAGTGGGACTTGGTTATTTACAGATATATGCATATATTAGTTTTTATAAGGCACATAAAACATTTGCTTGATGACTGAAGATCGGATGGGGAGGAAGAAGTCTGGATAAGATTATGGTTTCCATTCAGTTTCCCAGGGGGCTTGACAGCGATTTTGGTCTGTTTACCTAAATTGAATATCCATTGCAGTAACTCTGATGGCCAACTTATCAACTTAACTGGACTGCAATGCACTTAGAATATTGGTAAATCACACAACTGGGTGTGTCTGAGAGAAAGTTTCCAGAGATTACTAGATCACAATGGCTGACCCAGTGAACAGACTAAGCCCAGAAGGATACAAAAATCATTGCATTTTGGGGAGTCATAGGGGCAGGGCCAACATGGAAGAAATGGGTTACTGGAGGCCAGAGCTTATCCTATCCCCTTCCCACAACTCTTTCTCTCTGCTTCCTGGCCACAGTAAGATGAACAGTCTCCCCTTCCCTTTTCCCTCAGCCAGCTACGTTGGAGCCAAGTCAACAGTGTCATGGACTATGTGGGTCGACATCTCTGAAACAATGAATCACAAACAAATGCTTCCCCATCCAGGTGATTTTTCTCATATTTTACCTCATTGGTGAGAAAAGTAACTGACAGGGTTGCCTTCCCATTTCAGAGGAGAGATCCTCTAGAAGTCTGGCTGCTCTGTACGTGCAGGTGGGAACTCCTTAGCTCACAGCCACTGCAGGCTGTCGGCATCATGCTTTGCCCTGTTTCCGACACCAGGGTGCTAGTCCCAGAGCAGATGGAAGCCATTAGTACTTCAGCTTAGATATAATGGTCACATTGGCAAGCTGACTTTTTTACTGAAATAATTTAAAATTCCCTACCCAGACTTCTTCCACAACAGTGAAAGGTCCATCACCTTTTATGAAACACTCTGCTGAATTTCACTCATTTTCCTTCATGAATAAACCCTTACTGATGAGGGAAAAGAGATGGAGCCAAGGCCATGTCCCTGCAGAGACCTGTAGGTTATTGCTATAGTGCAGAAAAAAAAATCAGATGGTGGCTTGGTCTGAAATGGCACCAGTTGAGATGGCAAAAAAGCAAAAAAAGCAGATGGAACTTTTTAACTGGACTTGCTGGCACTTAAAAAAATACCCTGCAAATAAATGGCCCAAATATATCAACATTTCTATTTTTTTGTGTGTTACATCACAGTACAGCAGTTCTCTATAAACACCGCACTTAAAGCGGACATCTGATTTGTGATAAAAATATTTTAACGACTATATAATATGTTTTAAAGCTTGTTTGAATACTTCCATCATGTACAGGTTCAAATCTGTGACACGTCTTCTCTCACACAGTGTAGGTGTGGCTGCTGGAGAACGGCGGCCTCGGAAGTACATCTTGCTCACAAGTAATGCGTTTTCTCTATACCAGGTATGCTCAAAATACAGAAAGAGCTAGCGGGCACTGTGACACAAGCTTGCAGTCTCAGCTACTCAAGAGGCTAAGGAAAGAGGGTCCTAAGTTCCAGGCATGCCTGCGCTGCAGTGAGTTAAAAAAGCCAGCTTGCTAAGCATGACTTTGTCTCCAACCAACAACCAAACCCAGCTAGAGAGGTATCTCAATGGTATAGCACTTGCTTAACATGCATAAGGATGAGGCCAGGGTATCATTTCCTGTACAGAGTTGTGGGAGCGAGGAAGAGAGGGAAAGAGATGTTATCAAACACACAAGTGCATAAACGGAAGCAACTGCATTCTTCAAACTGTGAGATAAATAGAAAAAAAAGTGGCTCAGAGAAGAAATGAACATCTCATGAAAAAACTGGAAAAAGTGATTTCATTCACAAGCTTATTTTTTTGTTATTTTAGACTAAAAAAGTTGACAGACAATGTGGAAATGTTATGAGAGCTGGAGACCATATCAGTGTGCATGGCTAAGGACATGGCCAGGGGCTTCACTGACTCTAGGTCCATCAAGATGGGCCAGCTGGCCAACTCTTCATATCACACATTCGGAGACTGTATGTCACACTTGTTGATTTTGTCACTGCCTTGTGGTAACTGCCTTGTTGATTTTGTTAGCTTGCTGTTTAGTGAAAGAACTGAAAACAATCTTATTATGAAGAAAAAATGAGGGAAGTAGTAGGGAGGCAATGGAAAAAGGAGAGAAGGAATGGAGAAGAAATGGTATCTTAAGTCAAAACGAAACATGCCCTACACTAGTGACATCCAAAACACTGTCTGGCAGGCTCATCTTATGTACTTTCTTTTAGAAGAAGGCTCCAACCTGGATGCTGGAAGAATACTTGGGGAAATGTTTTGATTTCAATACCAAGGGTAGTCCTGAAATCAAGATATATACCAGTCACCAGACAGGCCAGTTACAACTTCATTCTTGTTGTGGAGCATGTTTCATACCAGGAATTGGGGCTTTAGTTCCATAGTAGAATACTTACTTAGCAAGCAGAAAGCCATAGACTTTAGTGTAGTTCCGTATCGCTCTCGCTCTCTCTCTTTTTCTCCCTCTCTCACAAACACACACATAAAAGAAAGAAAGAAAGAAAGAAAGAAAGGAAGGAAAGAAGGAAGGAAGAAGGAAGGAAATAAAGAAAGGAAAGAAGGAAGAAAGGAAGAAAAGAAGGAAGGAAGGAAAGAAATAAAAGGAAAGGGAAGTAAAGAAAAAGAGTCTGTAATCTCAGCACTTAGGGAGGCAGAGGCAGGCAGATCTCTGTGAGTTAGAGGCCAGCCTGATCTACAAAGTGAGTTCAGGACAGCCAAAGCTACATAGAGAAAGCTTGTCTCAAAACAAAACAAGAAAACAAAAAAACAAAAAAAAAAGAAGGAAGGAGGAAAATCTCTGCACTGAATTTAGTCCTCAGATTGTCACAGAAGTGCCTTCTGCAGCAGCAGAAGTTGTGATACTTTGAGTAAATGTTAATGGTGGTTCTGAACTGTACTTAATACTAAAGACCTGAAGTGTTTACATTTAATTCCTAGAAAGCCACAAATTAGTGTCTGAAATTTGTAAGGTATCTGCATTTCTTTCTCACTTTTTTTGTTCTTAAAGACAGGATCCTAGTAGCCCAGGGTGGCTTGGAACTCACTATGAAGCCTAAGCTGGTCTTCAACTCATGGAGATCTTCCTGTCTCAGTGTCTCAAGTGCCAGAATTACAGAAATCAGGCAGCACCGCCAGGATCTTCACACAATTTTCCTTAGAAATCTGTTCTTGAAGGGGACGAATGAAGCTGGAAGAATAGCAGGTTTCAGAGTCTAAAGTTCTTGGCTGTTCCATTAAATAAAGGCATCACTTTGGGAGAGTGGTGTAACTACTCAATCTGTTTTTCGAACTGTGAAAAATGAATTCTCACTGCAGTCCAAGCTTCAGACTCTATTCTTTAAGGAAAAGACTTTAAGAGAAATGCATTCACACACATACATACATACATACATACATACATACATACATACATACATACATACATACAGAGACAGAGAGAGAGAGAGACAGAGACAGAGAGAGAGAGAGAGAGAGAGAGAGAGAGAGAGAGAGAGAGAGAGAGAGAGAGAGAGAGAGAGAGAGAGAGAGAGAGAGAGAGAGAGAGAGAGAGAGAGAGAGAGAGAGAGGGAGAGTATAGAAGGATGGGTTTTAGCTTCAGGCCCTTCAACATTTGAGAGAACTACGGGAGAATGGGTCCTGGCTCTGACATTTCTTCTCTGCGTGCTGGAGGAAAGTGTAAAAGCTTCTGATAGTTCATTTCCTCGCTTGAAAACTCATCCTCCTGAACTATGGCACAAGATCAAAAGGAAAGGGCAAGCAAGAGAATACCCCAAAGCACTATTTAAATTATAAAGCACCATCTAAATGTTTGGAAGTATTACGAACTTTGAATCATTGCCCAAATATTTTCTTAGTACCCACAGCCAAATGGACCTGAACTTGTTCTTTTTAAAAACTAACAATAGGGGGTTGAAGTTTATGAATCAAACCAAGGCTCTAATTTGCTTATAAATGAATTCCTGCACTTGAGACCCAGGATTGTTAAAAGTAGATTGACTACTTCGATTGACATCAGAGCTCATTAGGTTTTTGGAAATGCCCACAAAAGTGATTACAGCTGCAGGAGGTCCTCATTAGCTATGGGGAACTGCAACTCGAACGCCTTTTAAAATGAATGTGCATACTACATCATGTTAGTCTCCACAGATGGCCGTCAGTGAGCACGCCTCCCAACACCACTCCTGTGCGGCCCCAGCCACCCTGAGATGGCCTGCCACTCACTGTAGCCAAAACAACATGGTGGAAGCGATGGACTGATCGGATGGCAATCTGAAACCGAAATCTTCGGAGGCAGGCCTCTTCTTTTGTGTTTTGTTATCTTGTAAGAAGAAGTCTGTTTACGCTTGCATGTGAAGGAGGAATCCTGAGAGTGCTTCAGAGAGGAGGTTCCCAGCCATTCTGCCCCTGTAAACTCAGCCTCATTGGGGGTACCAGACAGTTGAATGACCAACGTGGATGACGGCAACCCCAGCTCCAAATAGTCAATAGAGCACAGTAAACCGAGAGAGGTGTAGGGTATTAGAAGCTAGCTATTGTTTGAAACCTCTGCCTTAAGCTAGAGCTGTAGACTGAACCGTGAATCATTCCCCAGGCCAAATTGATACACTGGTGTCCTCATCACTAGCTGTGGTATTACGGGATGGTGAGCTTTGAGGAAGCAATGAGCTTTCAATCAAAATTTTAAATGCTCAGTTCTTTATACATTCTGGGTATCAACCCCCATCAGATACATAGTTTGTAAATACTCTCTCCTATTTTGAAAGTTTTCATTATGCTGATAGTTTCTTTTGCTATGATAAAAGCTTTTTAGCTGGGTGTCATCTCGCTTGTGAATTTCTGCTTTTGCTCTGTGCTTTTAGAATGTAATAATAATAATAATAATAATAATAAAAATATAAACGTTCTCCTCTTTCAGGGTACTGAGGAAACTCCCCTGTATTTTCTTTCAGTAATTTCAGGTTTTACATCTCAAGTTGCTTTTGAACGTGGGAAGAGAGGGATCCACTCTGACTCTTCTGTGTTTGAGTGTCTGATTTTCATAGCACCACTTATGGAAGACTGTCCTTGCCGAAGTCACATCCTTAGCAGCCTTGTTGAAGATGAGCTGGCTGTGGACGTGTGGGTTTACTTCCAGGCAGGCTCTCCGTGTGTGCTGATCTACGTGTGTGTGTGTTATGTAAGTGTACGCCACTGTAATTACTGTAGTTCTGTATTAAGCCTCCCACTTTGTTCTTTTTTGCTCCGGATTGTTTTGGTTATTGTTCTTTTTTAAGAGTTGTCCTTTTCTTTCTTTCTTTTTTTTCTTTTTTTAGCTCCATATAGAAAGTCATGGATATTTTGAAAGGGAATGCACTGGCTGGACATACCATTTTGAGAAGTATGGACATATAAAAATATTGCTATAGTTTTTAAAAGAAATGCCATATTAAAAACAACTTCCAAGGGGGCTACAACGTAATGCAGTGTCTTTTCTATCAGTGACTGGCCAAATGCCCCATTGATGGATAAGTAGGGCATTGATATGGGACCGATGCCACCAGATAATACTCCAAAATATGGTGGAAGAAAGGCCATGTGATTTCAATTTGGTGTGAACAGTTCTAAAGAATAAAGGACAGACAAGTGAGAAGGCTCCGTGAGTGAAGGCAATTGTTGCCAAGCCTCATGGCCTGAGCTGATCCCTGGGGCATGCAAGGTACCAGAAACAGCAGATTTCTGGAAGTTGTCCTCTGACTTTGGCTTGTGCATCGTGATGCATATATGCACCGCAAATAAATAAAACATATTGCTTAAGGTATACAGTTATTTAGGAGTCCATCATTTAAAGACCTTAACTTACATCGGCAGCAGCAGTACCAAATGACTGTTGGGGATTTTCACAGATAGAAACCTTGTTTCAGGCATCAGAGAAAAGCTTTACATTTAAATGGCAACTTAATCCTTGACAGTTGGCAAAAGTAGTGTCATTGTAGGGTTCCTTCAAAAAAGAAATTCCCTTGGAGGACCGTTACAACAAATCTGCCATTTCGGTGAGTAGTTTATAAAAATTAACGCCATCACAATGAAGGTAGAAATGCCACAGTCCCTCTCTCTGCAAATGCTCAGAAGTAAAGCTTTCCTTAGATTTAAAGAAAAACACTTTGGCAATATTATTCACAGATGGAAACATGTAACTTCGATGCTAGGAATCTGCTTTAAGGAGAAGTTTAGGCACATGTAAAAATAAAACACATCGATACAGAAAGATTTCATTATATCATTATCTAGAATAGCACCAAGTTTGGAGGGTTGGAGAGATGACACAGTGGTTAAGAGCACTTGTGGTTCTTGCAGATGACCCTGGTTCAGTTCCCAGCACCAGCTTACAGAGACTCACAGATGCTTGTAACTTCCAGCTGTCTTCTGGTCTCCCAGACACTGTATGAACATTACACACATATACCCAGGTACACACACACACACACTAAAAATAAATATATTTTGTAAAAACAACAAAAATACCTTAGAAGAGAATGGTGAGATATTCTATGGACACCTATATAAACAGTGAAAAATATTTAAAGGGTATTTTTCCATATTTGTTTGTGTGTGAGTGTGTTTGTGTATATGCATGTGTGGGGGCACAAGTGTGTGAGTGCATGTGCACATGATACATGTGCACGCTTACATGGAGGCTCAAAGCTGATGTCAGGAACCACTCTCCATTACCTTGCTACCTTATTTACTAAGACAAGGTCTGTCAATGACACCCAGAGCTCACAGCCAGCACATAAGCTGACTCCCTCCATCTCTGTCTTCTGAGGCTGGGATAACCGGTGGGCTGCCATGCCCACCCAGCATTTACAAGGTTTTGGAGATCTGAATTCTGGTCTTCATGCTTGTACTGGCAAACTTGTACCTCATGCTTTAACCGATGAGCCATCTCCAGAACCCACATTTTCAAAGACTGTTCAATGACCTAGGAAGATGCTCGTATTGTAATATATTAAAAAGCAAAACAAACCATACTAAGCATGATAAATGTATGTGCAGCACATATATTTGCATGAGAGCTTAAAACTAGACATATTGAAATATTGTGTTTATTGTAGGCCGGTAAAATACACAAAGACAGTTCATATCTTTCTCATTATAACAATATTTGCCTAGCTCGTTTGTTTAATTTTTTATATTTATAATCAGTAAAAAGAAATAAAGTGAAAAAAAGATCAACACTTAAAATAAAATCACATGTAAAAATCAGTTTGACTCCTCCAACTTAAGTACCAAAAGCAAAGATTATATTCTAAAGAACCATTCTTTTCTGATGTTTGGTATTGTCTCTTATGTAATATTTCAGATCAAGTCTCTATCTTTCCAGTAGCTTGGTTCAGTCTGATTAAATCCTGTGATTTCATTGAGTATTCAGTAGACTGACCTTGAAGTCACCTTGACACGAAAGTCCAGGACTCAGTGTGGTAATTCTGGAGCCTTACCAAAAACTTGGAAAAGATTCAATGCTTTGAGTAATTCTTTCTTTCTTAAAGGACAAATAAGAAAAGATCTTTTTATTGATTATGCAGACTAGCTTTAGCTTGTTACTCACACAGTTTAATCAATTTCTGCCTCTAGTGCAGACCACCATCACTTTTCTGAGGATATATTTGAATCATCATAGTGTTTTTTTTTTTTTCTTATACCACAATCAACTCAGTCAAGAGTCAAGATTCTACTTGAATCCCCTCCTGGTCAGGCTGAGAGTAGAAGCAGGAGCTCTCAGTGAAACATTTTTAAACAGAATTGTTATAAAAGAGCAAGTGTAAGTGAAAAGGAGAAATCAAGCAAAAGAAATGGCAAGTTAAGACAAACCATGTAATGACAGTATCAATGAGAGCAGCCTTTCCCAAGGATGGGGTCGGCAGTTCAGCAGAAAAGCAAAGAGATGATATAAAAACAGTTGCTACAGATTTGATAAATTTATTTAGCATCTATTATGTGCTATACTAGTCAGGGAATGGGAGGTTCAACAAAATGCAGGAGGGCGCCCCACCCTCCGTCAGAGGCTCAGAAAACAGTAGTGTCTCTTTCACTTTCTATTCCATATTTACTCAGTTCATCCACGTGACAAACGCGCACAAGTCCATACCTCTCTTGTCTTAAATGTTTGCTAAAGCTTCTGGGTTGATGTGGCATGAGGAAACTGAAGCCAAGGAAATTTAAGGACTCTGCTAAGGAGCTGGCAAGTTGAATTAGAGCATATTTTGAAGCATGTCACTATTAATGATGAACAGCAGTTCACAGCAAGTTCTCTCTGGGTAACCAGGGGAGGTTAGCCTCTGAGGAACACAGTAGTAGCCATACTGAAGGATCTCTCTGTGCCAAATGCAGCACTCTGTCACCTACACAGGTCATCATATTTTGTTCCAAAACAGTTGATACGTCTACATTCCCTCTGACACTGCATCTACAATTCATCCTTTCCTCCTAATCTTGCTGTCACCGTCCTAGTGGGAGCCACCATTATCTCACATCATACACGGAGTAAGGCAAGAACTTATAATGGCTCTCTCGTATTTGCAACCCATCTTGCCAAGCTTTCTGGAACGCAGGCACAAACTATTCTCTGTCTGAGTCCTCCTAACTTTAAAAATATGTCTTTCAAAATAGACTTACTTGTCCTTCCTTTTCTGTGTGTGTGCGTGCATGCGTGCGTGCACTATATGAAAGCAATTGCAACAAACAAACAAACAAACAAATAAATACGGCCAGAAGAGGTCAGCAGATCCCCTACAGTTAGAGACAGTTGTGATGCTTACTATAGGTGCTGGGAATTGACTCTGGTTCTCTGGTGCTCTGGTGCTCCTAACCACAGTCCATCTCTCCAGTTTCCAGATAAATCTTAACCTACAGTTTGACAGTTTTGGAAGCTCTCCCCCACCTCCACCCCATACCTATTCTCTGCTCACCATCCCTAAACTCCTTCTGCTTTTCTCTGGACTCCACAAGTTCTCACCTGGCTCAACTTTTATTGAATGGTTTTATATGCTAGGATAGCACCTTGACAATGTACTTCTGTTTTGTTTCTTTAGACTTTGACCTCTGCAGGTAAGTCTATATCTTATCTGTCCTCAGCTCTTGTCCGTGTCTGGCACATAGGAGCAATTTTTATCTATATGCTTTTGTTATAGACCAAGCTGTAGTCTATAAATGACTTGCATAAAGAAAACATAATGAAGAAAGGGAATTTTAGTAAAGCAAAAACAAGACAATTATAAATAGACATAGGCTTAGGATCAGAAAAGTGTATTTTAAGCTGATTTAGGTGGCTGTGCTCACAGTCCTAACACTTGGGATGGTGAGGATAGAGGACTGTTTGGAGTTTGAGCCGTCTTGGCGGCCTGAGCTAGACCTATACCCAAGACCCTCTCTCAAAATGAAACAAGACAAAACAAAACAAAAGCCCTAACTAAGTAAAAACTCCAGCATAGATAGCCCACGGACATTAAAACTGTTAATAAAAGGTTATGTTTTTTCCCAGAATGAGTGCCTAATATAATTATGACAATAGAGAATTCTCAGGTAACACATTCTTTTTGTTGAGAATTACACCCTTTTCCTAAATCATAATATCGAAAATTACTTAAAAGCATGAAAAACGTTTTCTTTCAGTTCCTGTGTGACAGATTTTTAAAACCATGTTTGTTTCTTCAATTTGCCTGTATCTTCACACTCTAGGCTCTTGGAAGACAGTGAACACAACTTTCTAGCTTTTTCTTCTTTGCCCCACACAATACTATATAGGGATACATGACTTTTGTACACTTAAAAATAACAGCAAGTGACTTCATCTCAACTAACTCAGTGGAAGCCAACTGTAAGGCAGAAAAGCACAAAACCCAAGTAAAGTGCCAGCGGTGGTGCCCGGCCACAGCCAGGATTTCACAAAGAAAAAAAATGGGACAGTGGCTTTTAGACTTATGTTTCATGTGTGCACATGGGTGGGGTTTGGAATGTGCACAGGTTGATGCTGCTGATCTTTTGCCATCATTTTGCAACTTAGCTTTTGAGACAGGGTCTCTTCCTGGACCTGAGGCTTACTGATTAGGCCACATCTGGCTGTCCAGTAAGCTTTGGTAGAGATCTGTCTGTCTCAATCCACCTTGTACTGTGATTACATGTCTGTGCTACCACGCCTGGATGCTTCACGTGGGTGTGTAGATTTGAACTTGGGACCTCGTTTTCACTGACTGAGCCATCTCCCAAATGCCCTTAGATTCATGTTTTTGAATGTATTGAGCCTACGCTTTTATCCTTCTAAGGCATTTTAATTTTGAAAGTCTTCTTTGAATCACAGGTTCAATCACACCTCTGTGTATTAAAAGATACTCCCTAAGAACTCTTCCCACATCCTTTAATTTGAAGATGAGATTAAAAAGGCTTAAGATTTGCTACTCTGTTTAGCTAATGTGGGGTTCAATAGAGAACCAGTGCCAGCTACATGGTTTTAGACAGTCAGGCTGGGCCTGTTCGGTGAAAAACAGAAAACAACAGCGTAGTTAGGGGGACGTTCTAAAAGACACAGCAGGGGCATTAGCGACCTGGCCAGTCTTCTTCTAGCCCTTGATCTCTTGATCTGGTAGTGTGGCTGCTTCCTAACTGGACAACTGTGTGACAAACACTATGGCATGTTTGATGAAGGGAGAGTGAGACTTGAAACCAGCCTTACTTTGGTAACTACTAGAAGTCTATTCCTGCTCTTGGAGCTGCAGGTACCAGTGCTGAGCTATAACTGCAATTGATGACTAATAGGCACTCAATAAGCAAAGAACTGATCTTCAGTCCTGGATTTTCCATCCTCCAGTTCCATTCCAGTGGAATGTATTTTAGGCATATGCTCTCTTTTGTACTGTGTTGTTGTCTTTGTAGGCTTACCATGAGACATTGCTAATCTGAAGACAGTAGGAAATCTTGCTATAATTTCTAACACATACCTTGACACCTAAGTTCAGAGCATCTAGGAAGACAACATGAGGAAGCCAAGATTTCCAGGCACTAACATTTTTTTTTACGTGGATACATTTAAACTTAATGAAGCAGATGTTTGCTGAGGCTCTCTCAAGACAAATGAAGATATTAAGGAACACGAAGATGAAAAGGGGATAGATAACATTGCCACTAGGAAGCCGCAGAACCTACGACAAAGTGCTGAAAACCAAAGGGAAGTTAGTTGATTGTTTATATTAACAAGACATTCGTGAAATGATGCAGTATGGTGATGTCAGGAAAATGATGTAAGGCAAATCCCCTGTTGGGCATATGTAGACAACAATCACCGACATGAGAGGCACTAAGAAGGCTTCCTGGAGTAGAAGAGGAAACTGACATGAGCAAGAAAAGGCACATTGGAACCTGCAAGCAGCCTGGAAAGCCTCGTGCATAGGCTGCATGATGGGTTCATCATGAAAAAAAAAATGACACATGAGCACGCCCGAAGATGAGCCCTGCGTTAGCCTGGTAATGGGAAGTAAAGGGCATGGACTGCGTGCTGGAGAGGGGAAGGCAGGCGTGACAAGTTAGGAAAGGAACTGAAGGATTTGCCTTGTAGCTCCGGAATAACATTTCAGGGTCCATGCCAGCTTGCACAGGCACACCCTTCTTTCTCCTGTAATATGGAAGAGTTAAAATGATTATCATAAGAGAACAAACTGGTAAGTCTTAAAAGCTGATTCAAACAAGCATTACTTGGATACTTAACGATCTTTGAAATATGTCACTTAGTGATGGCAAAAGTTAAATCGTTTAGGATGGCCAGAAGGTTTCCAGTAGTTCAACTCTGAACACTTAAAGGCCAGTCACTGTATAAATGAATGTATTTCGTAAAACTGTATATTATAGCCCCAGCTTTCTATATAGCTAGTTTCATTGCCTTCAAGAGATTACTGGGTGTCAAAACAGTTATTTACATAATAATAATTTCCCTGAAGAGCTTAAGGCACTCTGCATACTTTAATTAAGTCTCCTAATGTGCAGGACAAGCAGGCAAGGGATGAGGGTGAGTCATGGAAGTGGACCCAACAGTGGAAGACTGGACCACAGGATGTGCTCTGAGATGAAATCCACTTATTATTGTTCCCATTTCAGCAATGAGGAAATGGAGTTCTTGTTCAAACAAGGGTGAGAAGCTACAATCCATTTTCACTAAAGGCAGAACACGCCACTGTGGGCTCTGGAAGCATCCCCGGGGAGACCTTCAAAAATAGTATCACCAGCATGACTTGTAAGGTTTGTCTCCTGAGAGTAGACCAACACTTATTAATAAAGACCCAAAATGTGAGCCAAATAAAATATACATCATTTTGCTTTTGAAAAAAAAGACACAGGACATGAATCCCAACATGTGGCTCACGACTTATCAGCTTTGATTAACTGCTTATGGGAAGTGTCGTAAGTATCCCCTTTCACTATGACAAAATAACAGACACAAAGGATTACAGGAGTGGAGATTTGTTCTGACTCCTGATTTCAGAGGACTCCCGCCACGGTTTCTCGGTCCTGCACGCTTAGGTAGATCGTCATGATGGCAGAAGCACGTGGCAGAGAGTGTTCATCACCAGATTGCATCAAAGCAGGTGGGAGCATGATGAGGCAGAGAAAACTGTAACTTCAAGTTGCTTCTTCCCAGTAGGTTTCATGGCCTACATTTTACCACCACCCATTAGTACCATTATAGTATGAATCCAACAAGGGATTAATCCACTCACTATTTCAAAGCCCTGAAGTGTGCCATCTCCTAAAGGGTTAAAGGGCTCACACAGACACTCCCAGAAGTGTGCTCAACCCATCACCTATACAATCCTTAATCCAGTCAAGATGTTGACCAAGATGAACCAGCTCAAGTAGCTTCTGTGACTTCATTTGTCTAGAGAAGCTCTTACCCTTCCTATATCTCATCTTAATTTTATCTCCAGAGAGATGAATGGGTACTCCACAGTCATAAGGGGTGTATTAGGAGTAGGGTTGATTATATTGCAGATACAGTACAGATTATAGTACTAGACATTCAAAAGACTATGCAATGGTTTGGCTATGGCTTAAATATATCGTCCTTGGGTTCATGGATCAGGAGGCAGGTCCTCCTTATGGCAATATGAGATGTAGTGTGGCCATTAAGAGCCTAGTGAAAATAATTGGCTCATTGTGGATACTGCCCTTGGGAGTAAGTGAGTTCTTTTGGAATCTAGGTTAGCTTGTATATGATGGTTGTGTCAATGAGTAAGCCTGGCCCCTTCCTACTCTCTCTAGAATTCTCTCTCACTAGGGATCTTTCCCTGTCACAATGATGCCATGATGCCACCCATGATGATATGACAGTCATGAGGATCCACATCCAAACCAAGTGGAGGATACTGATATCATACTACTGGGCCTCCAAACTACAAGGTATGTAGATTTATTTCCTGTATATATCACCCACTTCCAGACATTTTGCTATAGCAACAGAAAAATGGATTGTCGCAGACTAGAAAACTGAAAAAGTCTTTCTTTTTACTTCTTCCCCTGCTGTACTGGTGTAAACCCTAACTCACGTTCTGAAAAGCAAATTTATGTTCAACTGTCAGATACAACCTTGTTAAATCAATTCAACTTCTTATAAAGAAAATTAAGGGGAGATCCAAGATGGCTGCCAGGAGAGGACACCGTGTCTGAGGAGTAGGAGAGCAGAAACAACGCAGCGACCAGGAGACTGAACTCTGGGACCTAAAACGCCAGCATTGTGAGTGCCAGGTGAGCGGAACTCCTACGGCGAGGAAATCAAGTGGGAAAACCCTAGGGACACCCAGTTATTCCCCGGAAAAATCTCCAGGTGACCAGCGGCACACAGCTCTGATCTGAACAAGCAGCCGCGCTGGGCGCCCGCAGACACAATACCAGACTGGGTCTCACAGCCTCTGGGCCAGACGGAGGAGGAACCGGATACCGTTTCGACTGACCTGCACACTGCGGGTCCGCCAATAACCATCTCAGTCCGTGTGGGAGTCCATGGGCCAGTCAGAGAAAGACCTGGTGTGCATACAGCAGGCGCACACCAATCGCGTCCGCCGGAAACCACCTCAGTCCTTGTGTGTGCGTGTGGGAACACGAACCAGACTGAGAGGGCCTAGGAGACCGTTTTGACTGGCCTGCACACTGCGGGGCGTACACTGCTCAGGCCCGCCAGCGACCACCTCAGTCCGTGTGTGTGTGTGTGTGTGTGTGTGTGTGTGTCCACAGGCCAGTCTAGGAAAGACCGGGGTTCTGCTTCTACTGGCGGGCATTCAGCAGGTGCACACCAATTGTGCCTGCTGGAAACACCTCTGACTGAGAGGGCCTAGGAGACAGTTTTAACAGGTCTGCGTGCGCAGGTCCACCAGCGACCACCTCAGTCCCTGTGTGTGTGTGTGTGTGTGTCCACAGGCCAGTCTGGGAAGGCACCGGGTTCTGCTTCAACCAGCAGGCATTCAGCAGGTGCACACCAATCGTGTCCACTGGAAACACCTCAGACTGAGAGGGCCTAGGAGACAGTTTTAACCGGCCTGCGCGTGCAGGTCCGCCAGCGACCACCTCAGTACATGTGTGTGTGTCCACGGGCCGGTCTGAGAAGGCCTTGGGCACCATTTCAGACAGGCCTGTATACAGCGGATGCATACTGCTCAGCAACACCTACAACCAATCCAGAACCACTGTGTGTGCCCCAAATATTATCTCAGACCTTGGTGCACAGACCCAGGCCCAGAAGGGGGCGCCAAGTCTCCAGTCCAGTGGAGAGCCCATAGCAGCAAGCCCAGGGCAGAGCTCAGAGCCCCCAGCTGACATCTCAAAACAGGACACTCAGCATCTAGCATAGAGCGAGGAGCAAAGCCTCCAGACCAGAAGGGTGACCAGCCTGCAGTGCTCACAGCTTCTAGCACAGAGCACGAAGCCGGGCACACAGAGCCCACAACAGAGTTCAACTGAGACAACATACACACTAACAAACCACCGGAAATCCCTGATCTTCTTGAAGAATACTCCTGAAACAAGAGATTGACAGTTCCAGCCTGAAGTTCAGCCTTAAAGCACAAACAGCTCCTTGATTATATATAAACAAATGCCCAGATATTGACGAAAGAACTCACCCAACAAAAATCAGGACACCATGGCCCCACCAGAAACACCCATAAGCAGTGGAGATTTTAATTCAGCGGAGACACAGGAAAATTATCTTAAAGCTATGATTATGCAGATATTGGAGGAACAAAAAGAGGAACTGAACAAGGCCCTCAAAGAAATGGAGAAGAATTTAACTGCCCACATAGAGGAACAATTAAAGATAAACAGAGAGGA
>CM053760.1:22396099-22424106 GCA_028658305.1 Pachyuromys duprasi
CAAATCAGCAAAAACGAATGGGATGGACATTGAATGGGGGAGAAAACAAGCAACAGGATAGGAGCATACCAAAGAGGACCTATGAAAGAATCAGTATAGCAATGTATCAAAACAGATATTAAGACTCAACGATCAAGCCCTTGGCAGAGGGCGGGAAGTAATAATAAATATAGGGGAAGTTAGTAAGACTTGGGGAGAACTAAAGCTCCACAAAGATCAAACTGAACAGGGCACAGGGGTCTTATATGGGACAGTTTCTCCAACCAGGGATCATGTATGGATATGGCCTAGAACCCCTGCTCAGATGTTGCCCATGATAACTCATTGGTGAACTGAAGACCCTAGTAAGGGAAACAGGGGCTGTTTCAGTCTTGAGCTTGATGGCTGACTCTTAGACCCTCCCCCATACATGCCAGGGATTAACAGACTGGCTAGATCCCGGGGGAGGACATTGCAGCCAGACCTGAGGAGACAAGATGATCTGGGGTCAGATGGAAGGGGAGGAGATTCTCCCCTGATGGACTTGGAGGGGGCGGGGAGGAGATGAGTGAGGGGTGGGGAGGGTGGGAGGAGTGAGGGAGGCGGCTATGCATGGGATGCAAAAAACCTAACCTGTGATTGATATAAAAATAAATAAATTTATTTAAAAAAAAGAAAATTAAGAACCCTACCTGCTTTATTAGACCCAGAGTATTCACTCAGTCCAACGTTCCCCTAATGTCCCAAAGAAGATTGTGGTTTTCAGGGAAACAGAGAGCTCAGTCAAAAAAAAAATCAGAAGACAAATGCTATTATTTAGTGAATATACACACAGATATATTCACATTTACTATCAAGGTCTTTAGAAGAAACAGAGATACAAGCAATGAAACTCTATGGCAACATTTTTACATCAAGTGGACACAGCATCTTAGAGAGTGATTGGCTTGTACTGAATTATCACAATGAAACTGTAAAATACAAACCTTGGTTGGGAATTTGTGGAACCACAAGCTTAAGAAAACCGTGTTTAGAGAGAGGTGCTATTAATGAGTTCAGGAAAAACATCACATGACAGAATCTGCTTGCTCCTAAGAAAATGGGGTGTCTGGTACAGGAACAGATATGGGGGAAAGACTAGTATTTCATGTACTGAAAGGGTTTGTTTTATCAAGAGAGAGAAAGAAAGGGAATGGGTTAGATGGATGGAGAGGTGGAGGAAACCTGGCAGGAGCTGGGTGAAGAGAAACTACATCAGAATATATAGAATGAAAATAATTTCAATTTCAAAAGGAAAAGGAAAAGCAAGGTGACAAATGGCTTGTTTCTCCTCATACAGGGTGACTTCCTGCAAGGCGTCAAGGGCAAATCTGTAGTAGCCAGTATGCCATGGAGACATAAGCTTCTACCGTTGAAGCGGGTGGAAAAACGCTCCAAAGGGATTTTCAGTTCTCTACAGAAAAAGCCTTACATAACTGGAAAAAGTCCCCAGCATCAAATAAAAACAAATATGTAAATATAAGAGAACTTAAACATCTATATGTATGCCCCATAAACATAAAAGACACCATGTCTCCTAGAAAGGTTTTTCTAGTGGCCCCTCAGTTAAGAATGCTTCCTGCACCTCAAGAAAACCAGAGTTAGGTTCCCAGCACCTGTAACTTCAGTTCAGAGAATGCAACACCCTCTTCTGGCCTCCCTGGGTACTGTAGGAATGTGGCATGTATACACACACATACACACACACACATATGCACACACAGGAGCCTTTAAAAAAAGGTTTGTTGTGCACAATATTTTCTTTTGTGGGTCTCTATTACTGCTTCCTAAGATATTGTAGAATCATGTATTTATTTATTATTATTTTACTAAACATAATTATTTAACTATATTCTTAAACGATTGTTAAACTCATAGTGAAGTGCTGTCTCTTGAAACTAGAATAATAAACCCGCTGCTGAGCAATACAGTCTTGCACTGGCTTGGGAGGGAGGAAGAAAGAAATGTATGAAGGGCCTAATACTAATGTAAATTTGGTAATGCAAGATCAGTGCTTGCTCCTTCTATCCGTGCATCTTATTTTGCAGTGTATAGTGTATACAAAAGACAGACAAGTCCAAGTATGCAGCACCTATCTTACTAGACGAAGAGGCTGCCGGTGTGGGACAAAGTAGAGTTAGTGAAAAGACATGTTTATATATTGTGTTAAAGTTTGTAGGAAAAAAAACCCCAACAACTCTTCTTTAAAACACTTAGGTCAGCCAAGGCTACACAGAGAAACCCTGCCTTGGGAAAAAAAAAACACTTAGGAAGTGAAATTGTTAATATTCTCACAAAAACATGAGCTACGTAACCTGACCCCTGGGTTGAGGGAAATGGAAGACGGTCTAGACCAGAACATTTCTACTTAGAAGCAGTTTCTGACTAAGCTTTTGTCTTGTGTGCAGTTTATCCACTGCACTGTACATATCCTGGGGAAACATGCCTGTTGGAAGCATGTAGTCCTTACATTTTAAGTACATAACAGACTTTGGTAATGTATGGCTTTAATTCTAGGATGAGGCAGCCAGGGCTACATAGGCTTTGTCCCAAAGCAGTAAGAAAATGTGCAGAATGGACTGGGAGGGTGGCTCAGCAGGTGAAGGCGCCTGACACCAAGCTGATGACCTGAGTTTGATCTCCAGGATATACATAATGGGAGAAAACGGATCCACAAATCTTTTAGCTTAAACAATTGTTAAACAGAAAGTTCCTTTAATTATAGCTTAAAATACACTTTGTCAAAATACCAAAATACCCAAGGACTATAATTTTAATCTCCTTTTTGGGATTTGATTAATGTCTGTAACTTTAAGAATTTTACTAAGTTTCTTGAATAAAAAGAAAAATAAAGTCATTTTAAGTCAAATCACAAATCCGCTGCCAAAACCTGTCAGATGCTGAAATGCCATCCAAGCAAAGTATGGTTTTGAATTTAGATCAATGACTTTAAAGTAACAAAAATATTGGATATTTTTATTAAATATTAAAAAAATGTGTTTACAATGATGATGTTTAAATTTCAATCAAAGTTAAATGTTATGTACCCAAGAGTTTAAGCTGAAAGAGACTATGTGTTTGTTTTGCAGATGCGAAAATCGAATTCTTGTTCTTCCAAAGGTCCACTAATCTAAACCAGAGCTGAGTCTCTCAAGCTCTCAGCCTCAGGATCTTTTTATTAAGTTGTAGGAACATAGGTTGTGACCGTCATAACGAGTTCCCACAATCTTCTTTAACGTGCAAGTGCTACTCCAAAGAAAATGGCATTTATTGTTCTAGAAACACTGCTTCAACATCTCATCCCAGCTACCCTGCCACGAAGCAGCCGCTGGATTGCAGCGCTTTTCTTCTCCTAATTATAAAAACAAGGACTTTAGTAGTTTAGACCCGCCTATTCAATTTGGTTGTTGCAAGAAGCAATAATAAAAATAACCCTAAAGCATACAGCATAGCTAAATGCAAACTAAATGCTTAATAACAAAAACTCATCTCAACTCTATTTAAACCAGGAGGCAATAACCAGTTGGATTCATAATGAGGAATGAGTAGCGGGGAGCCTCTCCGTGTCCTTACAACACCGAAGCGAGACATTAGGGCTGTGAATCTAAGACGCTCTGGAGCTCCTAAATGTTTCTACTTTTCCATAATCCAGTTTTGTGTTTATCTAAGTCATGTAACAATTATGGCTTGAGACCAAATTAGAAGTCACCTCTTCACCTCTACCATAGATTCCTAAGCCAGAGGCAGTGCTAAATAAGTGCCTTTGTTGTTGCGGATATACCCTGAAGAATCCACCCTGTACTTCTCGTAACAGAGAAGAAGCGTCGCCAAGAATCGTTCACTAATAGTAAAAGATGGCTTCCCAGGTGACATGCAAAATTGTCTAGCTTGACCTTTAAAAAAACAAGCAAAAAAAAAAAAAAACCCTTATCGACTAGATTCTCTTGGATAAGAAATAGACTCCACAACAGGAAAGGTGGGAAGAATCGATACTTTAAAAGAGATATAAATGCAAAATTTTCAACAAAGATGAATATATTAGGTATAGAAAACAGGATTGTGAAGGAAAGACTATGATAAAATGCATGTCTAGCATGCAAAAATCCCTGCTTTCCATCTTCAGCAACATCTCTAGGGATAAAAGAAAAAAAAGATTAAGTAGTTAAAAAAAAAAAACCACAACCTTCCTTTTCTCCTTTGTTCATATCTGTTTCGAACATGGATTACTTTGGGGCTAGAGACCTCCTACCTACCATGGATGACATCTGGATTCAGTTCCCAGGACTACAAAATAAGTGAATGCGTATAAACAAACAAACATGGATTACTTTTGAGTTCACGCACACATGTATATATGCACACATGCAATTTTATTTAAAAAATAATTTGCTTCAGTCTCTCCTACTTGGCAAAGAATGATATCCACAGGAGAAATGAAACAGGAGAGTTAGGAATGTGAGTTGGTAGCAGTAACAGCATGGGACCTGGAGCCAGTATTCTGGATTGGATTCTTGGTCCCAGTTCTTGACAGTGCTTTCTGAAAGAAGCCAGTCCCCGCAGTTAGTGCTAAAACGCAGTGTTGAAAATGGCTTCTAACCATTTTTCTAAGCTTACAATCAACACACATTTCTTTTTTTATACCCACAGTTTTCCTTTCTGAATTGTGTGTCTCCATCTCAAATTTAAACAAGCATTGCTCTCACTGTTTAATTACAATTTAATGGAAATAGTACTTGCATTCCAATTAGCTTTTAGTTTTCACATCACGAATGTGCATCCAAGTTATTGTGTCATTATAATCTCATGTTATAATGGCTTCATAATGCAAGTCCCTGCAGGGTTGAATTAGTAGTTTCCTATGGTAATCGGCCATCACTATAATATCATAATCACATAAGCACAGTCCCCGCATGCTCCGCTGCAATCATTCTGACATTGTAAGAGCATTTTAATAGTATTAGCATAGATTCTCCAGAGAAATCATCTCATTGTCACTGCATTGTCACAAAAGATTAATTGTGATGGAGCCAAGTCACTGTGATATAAGAGCTTGAAAAGGAAAGAGTGACACCCCGCATCATGGAGTCCACCTTCTCCAAAAGGCAGTGCATTCTGCAATAGGTCAGGAGACAAGCCATGACTGACTGGTTGTCTTTTCCTAAGATGTTGAGGTTTGGGTTGGCTTGTGAGGTCTCAAACAAGAGTAACAAACTGGGCCAGTACCTTTTCTGGTATAGTAAAAGTAGCCATAGTTCCTATGGATGAGGAGTTTGCAGTTTAATCAGGTTTGCAGTGAATGCGGCAAACTCATGAGAAATAATGTATTCTGGAGTGGTTGGCCATACCCAGGGGCTGAGATTTACTGAAGAATTTATTGCTATTGTTTGAAACATTGAGGTGGGGCCAGCACTATGCTACACCTCCAACTAGAAAGAACAGCTAATAACTAGGAAAAGAGTTGAGTGTAGTAAGAATAACCATTGTGGCAGAAACAGAATGTGTTTTATGGGCATCTGAATGGTCTCTTCGTATTCACTGATTGACTCATCCTGGGAAGAGAAAAGAATTCTAGCAGAACACAGGGCCCTAGTGCAGCCAAGCACAGGCCAGCAGCAGTGCTGTGGGCTGAAGACACATGCTGAGGACACATCCCCACATTTAACAATATGCAAAGGGATTTAGGACCTTTAAGAGTGGGGGTCTTGTGGGAGTGACGGAGTCCTCCTGTGGGAGGACGAGTGCCGGCTGAGCTGAGGGGATGGACTGCATCTCCCTGGGGTAGGTTAGTTTCTAAGAGAATGGGTTGTTTAAAAGGGGTGAGCTAGGGCTGGAGAGATGGCTCAATGGTGAGGAACACTTACTAGTCTTACAAAGGGCCCAGGTTTGGTTCCCAGCACCTACATGGAAGCCAACAATGACAGTAACTCCTATGTCAAGAGTCTCTAATGCCCTCTACTAATCCCTACAGGTTTTTGCACATACCTTGTGCACATTCAAACACCCAGGACCACAGACATACACATAATATAAAAATAGATGATACATAGATAGATAGATAGATAGATAGATAGATAGATAGATAGATAGATAGTAAGCTAGTCTCTCCTTCATTCTTTACTTCTCTATTACATGCGCACACACACACACACACACACACACGCAACACACACTCACACACACACACCTGGCAACACAGCAAGAATACCCTCTTCAGAGTATGTAACTATACTGTTTGGGCTTTCTAGTGACTAGCATCACAGGCCAAATAAATGTTCTCATCTTTATCTTCCTTTAGTGTTTTCCATGCAAAGAATGGAAGCTGCATTGTTCTGGACTGCTAAGCCAAGAAAGAACAGAGCTTTCCTCATGTAGCTTCGGATCAAGCACCAGGAAAAATGAAGTCTCATGGAGAAAAATGCTGCCCATCCCCCACTAGTCTCCTTGGTTTCCATAGTTGAAACCACAGTGCAAAATTACTGTCATTGTGTCAATGACAAATGGCACACATAGCAGGGACTGGCAGGATATTGTGTTCATTGGAGGGGCCTCTAATCTCCTAGTATTCTCGGGGGATCCCACAGGAGAATTGCAAACAGATTCTCATAACTCATGAAGAATCTTCCCTGCTAGATGTGGAAGTGAGAACAACGTCACAGCAGCACTTAGCACCATGCCTGGCCCAAAGCGGGCATTCTATAAATGTTTATGGATAGATGAATACATTAACTCGACTGGAAAGAGAGTGTGGCTTTCAGAGCCGCTGTGGGTCTGAAAACACAGGGAACAGATTTGAGATCTGTAGTCCTGGTGACATTAACAGTATGAGTTACCAACTGGCAGTGCTTCTCCGATTACTGCTTGTCTTCTTGGTTGTGGAACAGTGAAGCATTCTGAGGGACAGTGGCGGCTAATCTTCCCTTTCTGGAACTGTGTACACCCGGAAGACCTCAGAATTACTCCAAGGCTCTGGTTTCCAAAAAGAAGCAATAACGCTTTTTTAATTGGAACACAGAAAGGATAAAGATATATTCTCTAAGTACTCAAAGCTACTTTTACCAACAAGCTGTGGAGCAATATAAACCGATTACATAAACAGAATTAGCTGTCCTCCCTTTGAAGTTATTTTTAACTTCATAGGTAAAGTCTCTTTAGCCCTTGCCACTCTAGTTTGCTTTGGGTTCTTGTTTAGGCTTCCTATGAAATTAAATCTCATTTCCTGGTTTACTCTTTCCACTAAATTCATCTCATGCATTTCCCATGATGCACTGGTATAAAAATGTGCTTTTATTACACTTGGTTATCAGTTTTTATCATTTTTCTCTATTACTAGATAGGACCACAGATTAACAAATCAGTAATTTTGGGGGCTAGTGAGATGGCTAAGTGGATAAAGGTGCTTGCCATCAAGCCTGAGGACCTGAGTTCAACTCCCAGTATTCACATGGCAGGGCGGAACTAGCTGTTGAATCTGTTCTCTGATATCCACATGCAAGCCAGGTCATGGTTACACCTACATATATACATACAAAACAAATAAATAAATGTAAGAATTTAGGATGTTTTAAAAACCATGTATATGTGATATAAGAAGAGAAATCATATTTATACACATATCTTGCCATTCAAAAAAATATTAGATTCTTCTCGCTCATTCAAGAATCCTGAAAGAAATAGAAATAATTCCTGGGTTTTTTTTGGTTTTTTTTTCTTTTTAGGTAAATTTCCCAATTCAATGTTATAGTATATAACACTTATGAAATGATAGTTATAAAATAATTTGAATGTTGCCAAAAGCTACTTTCAACATACTATACTTAATGTTTTAGTTAGGGTTTCCATCCCTGTGATGGAATACCATGACCATAGCAACTTGGGGAGGAAAGAGTTTATTTGGCTTGCTCTTCCACATCTCTGTTCATCATCAAAGGAGGTCAGGACAGAAACTCAAAACAGGGCAGAAACCTGGAGGCAGGGACTGTTACAGGGGCCATGGAGGGGTGCTGCTTACTGGCTTGCTCCATGGCTTGCCCAGCCTGCTCTCTTACAGAGCCTAGGACCACCTACCTACAGATGGCACCATTCACAATGGGCTGGGCCCTCCTGCACCCATCACTAATTAAGAAAATGTCATGCAGGCAACCCTACAGCCCTATCTTGTGGAAACATTTTCTTTTTTTCATTTGAGGCTCCCTCCTCTCCAGTGTCTCTAGCTTGTGTCAAGTTGACATAAAACTAGTCAGCACAACCAATCAATATGGGGAAATGGACAGATTGGACAAATGATGGGTTTTCTGAATACATCACAACTTTCTCAAGAGGAATAAAAGCTACAACTTTACCAACACCATAAATATTATAAAAGACGTTACTGTGCTAAAACCTTGCTCTTGGGCAAATCAGTCTGTGGTGTCTTCTAACTAACAAAATGTGAAAGTTAAACAAGGTGATCCCTAAAGTGTCTTCCAGGTCCAAGTTCTAGGGTGGCTTCTGAAGAGCTGTTATGTACATGGTTTCTACAGTTTCTATGGCAACTGGGGTAACAGATGGTGTAGTGGCCCATGCCTTTAATCCCAGCATTCAGGAGGCAGGGAAGCCTACAGATCTCTGAATTTGAAGTCAGCCTGATTCATATAGAGTTTTAGGTGTGCCAGGGCTATATAGTGAGGAGAGAGAGAGAGAGAGAGAGAGAGAGAGAGAGAGAGAGAGAGAGAGAGAGAGAGAGAGAGAGAGAGAGATAATGAATAGATGTACATGTAGTACACAACTGACACCTTCTCTGCAAAGACTATGAAGCCTACTGATGCCTTTCCCTAAAATTCTCCTTTTACAGTATGCAGTTTCTTTCAAGGTACTGTAAACCACACATTACTAATAACAGGTGAACGAAATCAAATGGCTTTACAAACCAGAAATTCCAGACTGTTAAGTATTTGTTATCCTTTATACTGCTCATAAAAGTAAACAGAAGTACAGCACACATAATGACGGCTTCATTAGCCCTCAACTAAGAAATTCCAATGAAGAAACTCAACATTTTAATTTCCCGAGTGACTGAGAAAGTGCTCCACAATTTACCTACATACACGTATGTACATACAGTTTAACAGCAATTTCTTATCATTATATTAGAAACACAGAAGCTACTCCGAAGATTTGGTGCTAAACAACCAATAAATGTTTTATTGTTTACTGGACAGTGATGTACAGTTTAAAAAATCAATAGAGTAACCCACTTGGGTATTGTTAATGTTTTATGAATATTTGATATAATTCTCCTTCCTTGCTGGTTTGAATTGATATGACATAGTCATTTTTAAATGTTTCAATCAAGTTTTTATTTTATTCTGTTCCAGAATAATATATAATAAACACAATTGTGTTGCAATTTCACACACACACACACACGGTAAAACTGAATTTGAAAAGTGAATTGGCTGAAAACAGCATATGGGAATAACGAATTCTCTTGAAAATTATTAGAGAACAACTCAAGTTTCATTTCACAAACCTATATTGTTTGTGAAAATGAAAAGACTGTCAACATATCTACCTCTAATAGGATTCATTCTCAATCTTGTTAAAGAAGTAACTACTAACATTGCCTCTCACTTACCAGAAATATAATCTTGACTTCTAGCTGAGAAAGCTATTATCCAATTTCGACTCTCAGACCTGTTTCTTGAGCCTATAATTGTAGACATTATTTTAAATGATGGTTGTTTAAAGACATAAATATGATATATGGTTTAAAGAATATGGATTAAGACATTATTGTCAGACAGAGTACAGTTACTTATTAAGCCTTGTAATATTTATAGTCAAAAGCTCCAAAGTTTTGTCCACCATTCACTGTACAGAAACAACATGTAAGAATTCTTCAGAATGTCTGAGGGTGGGAATCTAGCACAGTAGTAGCCAGAGTCCTGGACTTGATCCCTGGAACTTAAAAGAAAATCAAACAAAACACAAAAATGCTATGAAGCTATTGCATTAAAAACAATAAATAATATAAGTGTATTTTGGCTAGTGTGCTACAAAGAAAAATGTAATAAAATGGGAACATTCTTACATACACACACACCTTACAATGCCATTATATTGTATTGTATTTTTCAATAATACATTGCAAAAATCTATATATTCTTTAACCATACTATAGAAAGAAGAAGAGGTATCATAGCCTCATGAAGATCCTTATTACAACAAAATTGAGGATGTTCTTATATATGGCACAAGTCTAACAAGAGAAATTTAATAAACCAGCAGAAATCCATAGACTCTTCAAGAAGATCAATTTACACCTGGAACTGTTACTCTGAGATATTTTCCTCTGTCTACCCCAGTGCACTCATAAACAAAAGGTGGAAAGATCCTGTTGAGAAGAAATGAAGAGAGACTAAGATGGGCATTGCAACACTGAGCAAAAGGGCCTTCCCCTTCTGCCTCATCACCTCCACACCAACATCACAACAGAGTGTCAGTATTGTCAGTATTTGAAGTAGAAAACGCTACACTACTAAGGAACTGAGTTGCTACAAGATATTTAGTATCGAGCAGAAAGAAGACCATCCTTGAAAATGTGCTTGACTAAGTAATAATGAATTAAGTTCAAAGCAGCATGGAAATCAATGGAACCCTACATCAGGCATGAGAAATGTGAGACTAGTGAGGTCCCATGGAGTTTCTAGTCCTCCTTGTGGGAGAACTCGAACACACACTGTCAATCATAGGAGGGAACTGTGCTTCAGAAAACGAGCCCTCTGAAGAACGCTCTTGCCTAATATGAGCCTCTAAGACTGTTCTTGCTCCAGCAGAGGGTAGTTTTCAGACACAGCACTGGGCAGGAAGTTCAATGGTTAGTGTGGTGGTGACTGACCAGGCTCCCACGTCAAAGACTGAAGCAAACTAGACTCTAGTAAACTAGTAGCAAAGTACTGAGTTGTAGAAATAATGGACACAGCATATGCTAGCAAATAAACAGATGCATTTAGCTAGGAAAAGCAGTCCCATAGCCTTCTAGCATAAAGGTTTCAGCAGTACTTTCTGGGTGGAGCAACTCATAGTTTGTATTCACTGTACTCTTGTGGCCTGACCAGAAGCAAAGAAAAGGAGGAAGAACCTATCCTGGTTTCTGGTTGAGAGCACAGTTGGCTTATATTGGAGACAGCATGCCGGTACACACTTGAAGCATCTGGTCAGCTTGAGTCGCAGTCTAGAAGGAGAGAGAGAGAGAGAGAGAGAGAGAGAGAGAGAGAGAGGAGAATATGGTGGTATGCTGGTGTTCTGTCTACCCACTCCCTTTCCTATTTTTAGTCAGTCCAAGGCCCCAGCCCTGAGATGGTGATGCCCACACTCACAGTGGGTCATCCTCATTTACACGTCTTCAGAAATTCCCTCAGAGAAAAACCTGCATGTGTGTCTACTAGCTTATCCCAAATTCAACCAAGTTGAAAATTAAAATTGACAATCAGAACTAAAACCTCTCTTCTTACATAAGAATGATCTAACATATGCATGTAAACATCATCCAATTCAGGCTCATAAGCGTCACATCTTGTACTGTCTGAACCCTACATATATCATCTGTTTCCTCTCTTTGTTTTTGTATTTATTTAATTATTTACTTTTAGCCCAACCTGGCCTAAAATTTGCTATACAGCCAAGAGCACGTTTTGATTTATAGAAAATTCTTGTATATAAAATGCTTGCAAATTACTAAGGAAATATTTGAATGGTTACAGTTCAGATAATAAGGCATAAAGTTGACTATGTATATATTGGGCGGTCCAATAAATTCTGCCTAATTCGCTGAGTGCTGTTGCTTCACTTTCATCTAATTATTTTAATGTTAGATCACAGGCATAGAGTTTCTTTTCAAATAATATTCAAGAGAAGTTCTTGAACAAAGGAGACTCCAGGGACTTGCATTCATCACTTAGCAGCTCACATTTGATAAAGAAAATTACTCCAAAAGCGGCCATTTCAAGAAACCATTACCATAGTACACTGGAATTATCCTGTCCCTGACTATCCACACATTTGAATTTGTAACCCACAGTGCCCCAGAACAAGGCTGCTTGTCCAAAGGGTCTTAGGAAGGAATTTGTTAAAAGAGGTTGCCAAGGTAGCGCTTACCCAACTGGACTGGGTGTTTCTGTAAATGGAGGCAATTAGAACGGACACACAAAGGGGGAGGGGACAAAGTACAGAAACAGGAAAAAGATGGCCATCTACCAGCCAAACAGTGGAGCCTCAGGAGAAAACAACCTGGCTGTCCCTTGGATCTTGAATTTCCAATCTCTTGACTGTGAGAGAAATCCATTTCTGTTAAGCCACCCAGTTTGTGGTGTTTTATTATGGTAGACCAAACAAACAAATGTATTGCAGTAATGGGGCCGTCTAATCTAAGCTACAGAAATGCCCGTTAACTACGCCTCGGGGTTCAGGGTTCTAGAAACCGAGTGATGAATGTGTAAGAAAAGGCAGGCCAGACATGTGGACTTCAGCCTAACACAACGTGACAGATTTTGATGATATCAGGTGACTGCTGAAAGCACAGCCTTAGACCAATTAAACCAGGAAGCTATTCAAAAAGTTAAACAGATATCATTCACTGTGTCTAGCAGTGGTATGGTGTGGACTAGCGCTGAACTGGGGCGGAGACTACAGGCTTCTAGAGAACAAGACTGGATTTAACTTTTCAGATATGTGAGCTATGTAGTGGACAGGACTTGTAGCAGGGGTAAGCAAAAGATAGGTTTGAGAGTTCATGAAAATATTTAGAATATTTGAAAGATCAATATATGCATAGTTTGGTTAACAGTCAGCAACAGCAGAATAGAAATCTTAGTTGATTCTCAATAATACTGATGATTTTGTGGAGGCATGAGCTCTTAATTACACAAAAGAGCATGAAATTAACAAAAATATTTACCAATATTCTATTAAAAATGCTTCTCAAACACCAAATAATTACCCAATTAAGCCACTGTAGGATAAGCTGTTATTACTGTAGATTTAGTGAAAAAGACTAATAATTATTATGTTAACAGTTTCTGCGAAGTAAGACAGTGTTTACTGTGTACAACTAAGCACACCTCATACCATCTTAATAAGGAGGGAGACGAAGAACAAAAGGCTCGTTAACTGCATCAACTCAGTAGAAAACAGAGTTGCCTAACAACTAAGAGCCATGGCCTGCAAGCAGTGAATTTGATATGTAAAGCAGAGATCAAAATTGGCAGAAGACTATTTATGAATATTGTCAATACTGAATAATATCATGGACTGCCAATAGAGAATCTTTGGTCATGCCCTGAACAACACAATTCATCATACCAGTGCTTGGGGCAGTCACGTCCAAGCAATTTATCATCATCATATCACTCGGTTGAGTACAAGAAGGGGGGAATGTTGATGTTTGACCTCCAGGGAGGCTGGATTTATAGCTGGCGCCCCTCAGAATGCAGCTTGACTCTGCCCAAAGCTAAATGTTCTTGCTTCACTTCTGTTTAAGTCACAATCAAAGATACCACAATGTCTATGGGATTCAGGGAGCAAAGCCCAGATCTGATGCTCTCATATTCAAGTAGGATAGTCAGGAAATCATACTTTAAATGCCCTTTAAGCTGAATGGAAAAAAAAATATTAGTCAATGGTAAGTATACATGATTCATTTCAAATGTCCTTTGGTGATAAATCAGTTTTGGAAAATGTATCCACTGATAACTGCATTTGGGAAGAAATGTTTCTTCACAACTCATCCTCCATATTGGAAAACTTGGCAGCATGCTAAAAATTACACACACACACACACACATATGTATATATACATTTTTTTTCAAATAAAAATGGGAGCCTTGTTTCCACCCTTTCTGAGTATTGAGTCTGTGTGTATTTCTACTTCAGCCCTTGCTGTGCTTGCAGGATATAACCAAGCATTTCGATGGTATTCTCTCCAGCTTTGGTTAAAATCGTGAAGCTGACTGGGTACTGTGGGAACCAGTGCACCTGCCATCCCCACAACAATGAATGAATGTTAGTCATAAGAAAAGTCTCGCACAGCCCCTTCCACGAGGCTCTTTGGGTATCTGGTAAATCAGAGACAGAAATGGGGCTCAGACCTCCTGGAGTCTGCAAGGCCGGACTATCTAGGTGAGGATGCAGCAGCAAATTCTCTGATCTCAGAGACTAAAGGCAACAAAAGTGAATTTCTAGGCAATTTCAATAGCTAATATTATGTGATGGTTCATGTTAATTGTCAACTTGACAAGAATCTAGAATTGCTTGGAAGAGAAGGCTCCATGCACACTCGTGAGGAGTTATCCTGATTTAACTAGTTGTTGGTCATAGCTGTATGGAATTATTTTAAGGATCCACCCTTAGAAGTGTTACGATTTCCTTGGCTTGGATGCAGCCTGGGCAGTAGCATTCTTGAGGTTCTGTTTCCTGACTGTAGTTACAATGTGACCAGCTGACTCAAGCTCCTTCCTCTATGACTTCCTTACCATGATACAGCGTATCCTAAAGTATGAGCCAAAAGAGAAAAAGCTCAAAGGAAAACCAAAAGCTTTCCTTGAGTTGCTTTTTCCAAGGTATCTCATCACAAGAATAAAATTAAGTAATTGTTAGAGAGTAACATGGAGCTCAATTAGTCTCTCATCTTAATCTTGCCCTGTGAGGGTTTTCCCAGAGAGGAGTGATGGGAAAGCCTTCCCTGAGTGTAGGCGGCAGAATCTCATGGGCTAGGGCCCTAGACTAGATAAAAAGAAGAAAGAAGAAAGCCAGCTGAACACCACCATTTATATCTACTTCCTGATGGTGACCACAACATGACCAGTTACGTCATATTCCTACTGCAATGCCTTCTCTGTGGTGGCAGACTGCACCCTCAAACTGTGAGACAAAAAGAAAAATAAATAAGCCTCCAACTTTAAATGCTTGTCAGGCATTTGATCAAAGAGACAAGAAAAAAAATGAAACCTATACATTACAGGCTTAATATGAACCAGAGAACGTCTATCTTTTTCCCAAACGGTCCTGCTTTTTTAGTCGTTATTAGCCTGGACATTTACTCAGTTTTCAACGTAGTAAACTGAGACTCATCTTTGATTTTCCCCATTTACTTTTACAACCACATTAAATAGCAAGTTCAATGAAATCAAGATTTAAAGTACTCAATGAATGCACTCATTCAGTAAATCCTTAAGAGCCCAATTTGCGTAAGGCACAGCATCAGCCATGAGGAAACAGCAGTTAAGGCAACAACAGTAAAGGCAACTGGCAAAAGACTTAGTCTTTTGGCCAGTTGTGGTGACACATACCTGAAATCCCAGCACAGAGAAAACACAGGAAGGAGACTCAAGACGTAGTGAAGTACCAAACATCAGGGGCTACATAAAGAGATCCGGTCTCCCTCACACATACTTCAGTTCTCAAGAACAAGACATTTTGTAAGGAGGGCCTAAATAACAAGGTTATAAACTAGAATATAGTGTGCTACATGGGAATTAATAATATGGAGGGAAAGGAAGAATAGATATTAAGTCAAATGAGAACACTGAAGGGTCATCGTAAGCAAATATCAGGAAGTTGTATTTTATGTGACTTTGACAGCTTTGCTTTCTCAGCCTCACCAGCCCCATCCTCAGCTTGTATTTGGAGTTCATCACACCCACCTTCAGGTCACTCCCCTGTGAAGTGAAGAACACTGAAAGCCACAGTCAAATGGCACAAATCCCTACATACACTGCTCCCACCCAGATCTCCAATTTCATCTTGAACCAGACACTGAAACCTTCCAGAAGTTCCTAGAAAACATCAAATTCTTTCATGCCTCCAGGCCCTTGTAGCTTCCAGAAAAAAAAAAAAAAGCCCTTCTTATCTTCTCACATCACAATCTAAATTGGTGAGATGTCTCCATCACCAAATCCAAAGTGCACCCTCTCCACTGTTATCCACCTCAGCCCCCTACTTATGGGCTAGATCTGCATATTAATCTGTTTGTTGTCTCCTTCACTCCCAAACAGAATATGAACTCAAGAATCTGGTGTCTTTATTTGTCCTGTTCTCGTTATAGTCTCTCTGTGTATTCAGGCACAGAGCACATATTTATTGATTGAATAGAATAACCCTTCGTGACCATCCTGTAATTTCAACACCAGATGTGACCAAAATATCATTAACTAAAAGCAGTATCTTATTTTCATAAGTCCATAGATTATTAGGTTGAGTAAAGAAATCAATGGTCTATGTGCCTAGGAAAGACAAGCAACTTGTACAAAGCTTTGTGACTACAGAGCTAGAAACAGACAGACTCATCATAGGTCCAAGATCCTCTCTCTTTAAAATAAGATTATTTTATTTTTATTGTTGGGGGCTGGACACAGGGCCTAGTGCATGCTAGGCAGGCAATGTGCCTCTGAATTTCAGCTCTAGTCTCTTTTAAATTTTCTATTTCAAAACAGGGTCTTACTCTGTAGCTCAGACTGGATTGGTACTTGAAATCCTCTTGCCCTAACATCCTTAGTAGCTGGTGCAAGTGTACAACACCAAGCCTGGCCACCAGAATCACCAGGGTGATTCTTATGCTGTATCTCACTCAGATCATGATGTATATGTTGGAGGTGAGACAGGCCTATAATATATGAAGTAGGGATAGTCTAAGGGAAAATAAAATCATGGGCTTTGGAGTCAGAAAAACAGTTCACCCCTCCCCCAATACTTTCCAGCAGTATGGCTTGAACGTTCTCTACCTGATCTTGCTCCTCCAAGACGCTAACTTTGTGTGGCGGATTGGAGTAGAGTTCAGGTACCACTCTGTAGCTAACTTTCACTAAATGTCAAACAACAAGTACTTGGACATCCCTAGGATTCAGAGCCCAGGAACAGAAATAAAATCCTTTATTCCAAAACTACATTTAATATGTTTTAGTAACTTTGATAACTCGAGAGTAACATCCAGCCTCCACAAATGAAAACGTAATTTACTACAGTGTGTACTATGGCTGGATCTTCCTTTCTTTCTTCCTTCCTTCCTTTCCCTCCATCCCTCCCTTCCTTTTTCTTTCTTCGTTTGAAGGGACTCGGTTATTACAGAGTGGCACCCGGCCTCAAGGATAACTGCCGAACATACATCTATCTATTTAAACAAAAAGAAATGGGCCAAGCGGTGTCTAATCCTGGGACTCTTCCTACTCCTTCCCCGTGGCAATGAATGCAGGGTCCTTCAAGACATTAAACGCTTGTCAGTCTCTCCAGTGTCAGCAGAGATTTGAAGATGTCCTCCCTGGCAGATATCACTATATCCAAGGCACCTTTACAGCCATCACTCAGTGTCAAGGCTGTACAAAGTTTGCTCAGCGATCTAAAGAGACGCACACTTAACTGTTGGAATAGAGCCATGAGAAATTAAAGGCTCCGGGCTGAGGCTTCTGATGTCAAGCCCGAGCAAGGCACAGAGGCCTCTACCTTCCATTGCCCCTCTCTCCTAGGCACCGCTGCCCCAAAAGGTCCCTAGGGCTCAGCAGTCAAACAGAGCAGAGCAAGTAAAGCATGGGGACGCACCCAGGGTCGGGAGCTTTCAAGTCATAGTTTGGGAGACTTGAGTCTCAGATCTCTGTGAGCCCAGCCAGCTCCACAAAGGCCAGAGCTCCAGAAGCCAGGCAACCTCTCGGTAACCTTCGGAAAAAAGGAGTGGGACCACCGCGCAGCTTTCCCTTGCACAGGGTGGGGCTCCACGTGGCTCCGCGCAGGAGGAGCCCGGAGTTACAGGCCTAGATCCCCCACCTTTCCTACCCGGCCCACAGCTCCTTCACCAGCTCCCAGGCTTTCTTCCTCCGGCCCTGCGCCGCCTTCTCCCCTGGGAACTATTTCTGCTTCCCCTCCGTTTCAGTTGTCTCTCCACCACCCCTCCCCTCCTCCCCAGCCCGCCTCCTATCCCCACTTCCGACTCTCGCACATTGGCTTTTTCTCTAACCTTCCCTCCCCCCCACACCCCGCTCCTAAGTCACGCCCCACCCCGGCCCAAAGCCTCTTCTAAGGAGCCTTTGCTAGCCCAGAGACCACGCCCATTAGGTTTCTGCTCTGCAAGTCAGGCTTTTAGGTCTAGGCTGGGCTCCCAGGAGCTGGAGAGCCTACTCAAGTGCAAGCCTTAGGGTTGCCGCTAAGGAGTGTCTCTCAGAGGCTGGGCTACCAATCCATCCACTCTGCATCCTGGCCTAGCTGATGTGAGATCCTCAAGGGGAAAGGAAGCTGCAGGATTTTCCCCAGGCCTCAATTCTCCATAAAACATCCTGGAAAGACGGACTCCTTGAGAAATAATTTTATGTGTCCTCCAAGACCAGCCCATTAGAGCACTGGCAATTTGATGTCACGCTGCGTTTTGGATCCCCGTGCTTAACACAGAGAGCTCTGATTCTGTGTTCCTTGCTGAGTTTTTTTGTTTGTTTATTTGTTTTTTATATTTGTTTTTTGTTTTCCTGGACTTGCTTGCTGCATTTAAAATTAGAGTGCTGTGGTAGGGCACTTGAGGCAGCCCTGGTACTTGATGTCAATAAAAACGGTCTTAGTAAATATGCACGAGTCTGTAGAACAAGGTCCTAGGAGCTTCAATACAGTGCACTTTCTGTACTGTACTACCAATACCTTTCTGCACTGAACTACCAGTTCATTTTAATCTGAAATCTGAGGAAAAGAGGAAGGACCTAGAGCACTCCTTTCTAAGGAACTCAGAAGTTTGGTGCTAACAGTTGATGGCTGACGAAGGCAGTTCTGTTCTGCTTTAAATGCAGTGTGTTTTGGGCTTAATTTTTAAAAATGGTTTTTATTTGTTTAAATTTTGTTGCATTTTATTTATTTATTTATTTATTTATTTATTTGTATGTGAGAACGATTTTCTTTTTGTCTTTGTTAATTTTCTTTCTTTTTTAATTATTATTATATCAACCATGCTATCATATCTTCTTAGGGGCCCCTGATTGGAGGGCAGAAAATTAGGTTATTCAAGTCAGAAGGCAAGAAAGAAGAAAAGGTTACCCAAACTTTCTTTTCTTTCCTCATTTACTTTTCTTTTTAAGCAGTGTTACAGTTTGAGAAGCCCTTGAGAAAGGGGTTAATAAGGGACAGATATCGAGAACAGTGTGGCTGGGTAAATCCTAGAAACACAAATGAGAATAAATGTAGGGCCTGGAAATAAAAGTCAAAAATAAATGTAGAAGTTAGGAAGTGCAGAACACCCTCCTATGAGTTAGTCTCTGCCATGAGCACTGGGAGACTTGAATGTTGCTGGCATGATTGGAGCTCACACTGAGACTGCATAATGAATAGACAGATTGAGGGAGGCTTCCAGAGTGATTTCAGTGCTGGCGACTACCACTTTTCATTGCTTGCCCCGTAACCTGAAGCCATACTAGAGTGTACCTGACAATGGTTGTTAAAGAGAGACCTAAGAGTCCATTATTTATAATGTTATGTATTTTAGCATTCATGCTGCCAGAGATGAAATTATGCGCAAGGTTCATGTTAAAAACTGACTTCAGGTTTTCTTTATGGAAGTTGCTAAATCCTCTGACGCCCACATTAAACCCATTGAGCAGTATTCATGATAGATTTCACAGGCAGACTCTTACTTCTGTGGCTTTTACATTAAAAATATAGTGTTAAAGAAAAATGGCCATAGACTTTGTCTTTGAGGGAAACAGCTATGAAGAAATTTCAAATTAATACGTAAAATATTTATCTGTATTTAAACACTTCCCCAGCAAAAGTGAGACCATGGACAGCAGTGAAACACTTCAACAAGTTGTGTCTGACTGTATATGGTATCTTGTTGCATCTTATAAGTGGTTTTTATGCTATTGCTAGTTAATTAACAAATACCATTGAACTTCAAAAATAAGTAAAATAGAGGCTGGAGAGATGGCTCACTATTGCTGTTGCAGAGGACCCCGGTTCAGTTTCCAGCCCCCGTGTTGGGCAACTCAGAACCCCATGTAACTCCAGTGCCAGAGGCTTCAGCACCGTTCTCTGGTTTCCTCAGGAACCTGCACTCTCATGTACAAACCCATACACAGACATATACATGTAATTAAAATATTTTAATTATGATTAAATATTTCTTTATTATGATTTCATATGTGATTATTTTACTGACATTATTTCTCCCTTCTTGTGCTCCTTACAGTCTTCCCCCGGGTATTCCCCTTTTCTTCTCAAATTCATGGCTTCTGATTCTTTAATTATGTTTGTCACAGACACACATAAATTTATGGCGCAGCCTGCTGCGTTCACTTAGTGTCACTCATATGTGTATGTGTTCAGGGATGACCACTTAGGTTACATCACTGTTGGGAAGCTCCTACCTGGGGGGGAAAAAAAACCTTTCTTCCTCTCTCAGCATCCATTAATTGTCTGTAACACTTCCTCTGTCGGTGAGGCCTTGTGAGATTTCTCCCACCCATCTTGGCGTGTCAGTCGGCACCCTCATTTTCAGGGTCTTGTTTAGGCAGCCGTGTTGTTGAAATTTCATGGGTGCAACTTTCCTGTCATGTGTAGAAGACATTATGTCTCATATCTCTTTCGAAAATTTAAAACTGAGGATCAGAACCCTTTTTGCTGACCTCACAATCTATTCGCTTTGTATATAACCTAACAAGAACGACTGAAAAGGAAGTGCTGTGATGCTTAACCCTGAACTTGGCATCAAGCTATGCCCCGCTCCCCGCCCTCCTGAAACTTTGCTTGGGAATATTTTTGAATTCTTGGGTAACAATGGTTGTGATCAAATCCTGAAGTTGAACATCTCATTACTAAGGAACTAAAGGTTTCTAAATCAACCTCCCAGTTAAGCATTTAGTTCAAACACTTTCTCATTTCTACAGCGTTTGCTTTCCGCTTTCACAGAGTCTTTGACTTTCAGCAGTACCTGTACTCAGACAGGCTAAATTGGCAGAGAGGGGATAAAAATCAAGCCCAGACCTCCATTGTCCCTTGCTGTTTGGGTTAAAATGCAAGAAATACCCAGGGTTTTTCACAATCCTAGGTGAGTCGTTTTAATTACGTATACAAACAGTTTCTAGAAACCCTCTAGAAGACAAAACCTAGAGGAATCCAGAAAAGCATCCATTTGATAACTAAGAGAAACACAACAATGCCATCAGTGCATTAAATGCTGCTATTGCCAAATTGTTAATTAGATGTTAGCATTAACAGAGGACTTGAGAAGTTCTTAGTTTCAGTTTTGATCATAGTGTGGAGAACCATTCCTATCATTTCTAGGACTAGAGACCAGTGCATAAAAGGACCAGACCCAAATGCTCAGCATGCCGTTTTCCTGTTAAATTCCTATCTCTTATATAATCTCCCCCAAAGTAACTTTGCAACGTATTTTATCTTCCTGTTTAACAATGAAGGAAGGCTTGTGTGTGCAGGGCCCTGAATTTAATCACCAGGACTTCAAATAATAATATTCATAATAATGAAATAAAGTGGAAAATAAAGGAAAATCATTTGGCTATTAAAAATTAAATTGAAAGTATATAATCTTCAAGTTGAGTGAAACTTTTATTGAGCAGAATGTCTATAGGTAGTTATATATCTTTCTTAGGGATCAGTGACCAGTTTGTCTTAAAACATATTTTGGCACAGCCAGGCACGTCAGTCATGGCTCTAATTCCTGCACTCAGGAGACAGAGGCAGGGAGAATCACAAGTGATTCTGAGGTAAGCCAGAGTTGCTTTTGAAAAGCAAACCACACCCTGTTGTAAAAAAGCTTCTCAAAAAAGAAAGAAAAGAAGCAAAATTACCATATGATCCAGCAATTTCTCCTTTTGGTATATATCTTTACTGGCTGGTTTTGTGTGTTAATTTGACACAAAACAGAGTCATCAGAGAGGACTAGCCTCAGTTTAGGAAATACCTCCATGAGATCCAGATGTAAGGCATTTTCTCAATTGATGATCAATAGGGGAGGGTCCAGCCTATGTTGGGTGGTTGGTTCCATCCCTGGGCTGGAGGTCCTGGGTTCTATAAGAAAAGAGGCTAAGCAAGCCATGAGGAGGAAGCCAATCTGCAACACTCCTCTGTGACCTCTGCCTCAGCTCCTGCCTCCAGGTTCCTGCCCTGCATGAGTTCCTGTTTTTGACTTCTTTATCAATGAACAGTGCTGCAGAAGTGTAAGCTAAATAAACCCTCCCCGCCTCAACTTGCTTTCTGGTCATGGTGTTTCATCACAGCAATAGAAATTCTAACTAAGACTATATCCAAGAGGTGAAATAGGGCCTGACACTAATATTCATACATATATGTTCATTGCATCATTTTCCACAATTTCCAAAAGAAGAGAGTAACTGTACTGTCCACTGACAAGTGGGCAGAGAAGCAAACTGGTGTGCACACATAGCAGATAGCAAACTATTGTGTACACATAGTGGAGCATTATTTACCTTTAGATTAAACCTTGAACCATAAGATATTGTTCAAGATGAAATAAGCTACACTCACAGAAACAGATGTATTTTTTTTTTTGCCTGCTTGATTTACTTGGAATAGTTAAATTCATAGGAACAGAAAGTAGGGTGCTTGCTGCCAGGTGATGGGAGAAAAGGAACAGGGGAGAAGAAATTACTTATTGGGTAGAGAATTTCAGTTTGGACAATGAGAAACTCAGAGAGATGAATAATAATGATAGCTGTTCAGAAACATGAATATTCTTAATGACACTGAACTATACATTTTAAAAAGGTGAAATGTTAAAATGTCACTTTGTTTTAGCAAAAATATTTGACCTTCAATGGCTGTTTGCAGATAACCCATAAAAGCATGAGCTGGAACATCTCCCCTCGCTTGTCTCTCTACTGGTGTCCAACGGAAGGTCTTCCCTTGGGGTGGAAAGATAGTTCAGCTTGGAGCTTGCACTGTTCTTGTAGAAGCCATGGGGTCTGTGTCCAGCATGCACACGGAAGCTTACAACTCTAGTTCCAGGGGATTTGATGCCCTTTTCTGGTCTCTGAGGGCAATGCATGCTTCTGGTATACATACATACACGTAAGCAAACACACATGTAAAAAAAATTTAAATATGTATTTTAAAGGTCATGATTTTATGTACTTATTTATTTATGGTCTTATTATTTTAAAATACATTTGTCAATTAAATTAAATGAATATGGATATTTTTTTTGATCTGAAAACTCTTTTTGGAGTTTCTATGAATGATGCAGTTTTATTAGGTGACTACATGACCACTACCCATTTCCCCCTCCTCCTGACATTAATGTACGCCATTGTAACTAGGTCTGCATTGCTTACTTAGTCAATATTATTAAGAGTAATAATGGGATATCAGAAAATTAATTGTAGCTAAAATAACTGAAGCGTTTATTCTGACTTACAGGGTAGAAAAGAGGGGAAAGTCAGAACCCTTCATTTGGAAGGAATCTCATGGAAAGTTGCATGGAAAGTTGCGATGGAGGCAGCTGCGTTCTTGGTGAACCCAGGACAGTACTATGTGGCACATTTACGGATGGCGCCTTACTTTGCTGAACCTGGCTTCGATCCCTGCCTCCCCTATTTGTTTGCTGTAGGATCTTAATATTTTCTCCATGATGTTACCTTCATAATGTTAAAGAATGGAATTTACCTCTGGGGAGACGTGCTAGTGTTCGCTTCCTTAAATTTAATGAGCTGGGCCTGGACCGGTTAGTCCCTGGGCAAAGGGACAACTCCCCAGGGAAGCAGCTTCACATTAAGACATGAAAAAGATGGGAAGAGTAATTATCCCTTAACGTTTCTACCGCCAAATCTGCACCCTTCGTGAAGCTGTTCCAGAGGCTGTATTGGGTCCATCTGCTCGGAAAGGTGTACCTTTTCCTTCCTTTCTTCTCTCTTTCTCTTGTGTGCTGGCCAGACCCTCTATGTTTGGACTTTTCCATCCTTCTGCAAACGCTTTCCTCCCACCTTTCAGCTGCTTGTCTGCCATGTGGCTAACCTCTATGTTAGCTCAAACAGCTGGACCTTTCCTCTTCTCCATCTTCCTCCTCCAGGAAGCTTCAGAGATTTGTCACTTGTCTGCCGTGGGGTTTTTCTTTCAAACTTTAATAAAATTGTTTTATAATTTTTGAATCTTTTCTTAATTTTCATTATTAATGAGACTAAAACCCTCAATTTCCCCCATAATGTGTTTTAACTCTTCTGGGACTCTCCAAAATTCCTGATAACATTATAAAATAGAAGTACTATTAATTCATTTGGGACAATTTCTGGTTGTCTCTAAGATACATTCTTCTTTTCTATCATAATGGTAATACAGTGGTGTTCATGGTCACTCCATTAAAGATTCCATTTCCAGCCTTCGTACAGTTAGGCTTGACCATGCCACATAAAGAGGGAGATTTAATATGTGCTCCAGCTCATGGGAGATGAAGAGAACCTCAGAAGCTGCCTTGGGGCCATAGAGAAACTTTGCATGTTGAGGATGGACAAGACCTTGTACCTTTACTGATTGTGGTGTGAATTAAATGATAAACTGTGTGCAAGCAACTTGTCTGGAATCTTCAGAACTATACCCTGAGGTTTGGTGGATGGACAGAGTAATTACAGTTTAAATTTTAAGAAGCTGCAATGATCAAGCAGAGTTGCATAATCAATGTGGTTTGAGAGGAACACGTAGGTAACACTTGGGGTACAGAATTTTAAGAAAATACCATGCAAGGAGCAGCAGACAGAAGCCCAGGGTCCAAAGGGTCATGAGAAGGACCCTTTCTCTGTGCCTAGACCAGGCACAGAGAGAGTACAGATTCTGGACCAAGAGTGCAGGAGTAAATATTTAGGAATATTGGCCAACACAGTTTCAATGCAGTAGCATCTGCATAAGAACAATAATAGCAACAAAAATAACTATCATTTATTGGCTGTCTGTGTGCCACTCTACTCTTAAAACCATAGCCTTTGTGGGTGTGATACAAATATTATTTTAAAAAGACTCATAGTTTACAGATTCTTAGGAATGTGTGTGTGTGCTTAAAATCCCATAATTAAATTGAGGTTCAAATCTAGGATTTGTTGAAGCTACAATTAAAACCCAGAGAGCTAGTCAGCAATTCTAGTAATGTGCTTGGTGCACAGCAGAGGGTTCAAAAAAAGTATGTTATTACTTAGACAAGAAGAGAATATCTGGTAGAGAAGACCAGAAACAAGTAAGAGTTAACCAGGAGACACAGCAAGTGGGGGATGTGCAAAGGAAGCAGCTGGGAGAGGGTGAGGAGATGGCAGAGGTCGAGGCTGACTCACATTAAGGAAGTGAGCAGTCAAGTAGCCAAGCAATTTAGAATCCCAAGTATTCTTCTTCCTCTTCAGTAGTGTAGAGAAGAATCTGGAGGCTTCAATAGCAAGGATGCTAGAAAGGCCAGCTAACACTTTCCTTATTTGTCCCTGAATTGGTTATTTTTAGAGCCAGAAGACATAAAAAAAACAAAACAAAAACAAAACCCAAAAATCTAGTATCTGATCCTCTCCTCATGGCAGTAAACAAAGGGCATCTCTTGGATTTAAAACAAAACAATAAACAACATTAAAAACAAGCAAACTCTACAGGGCTTTCAGCTCAAAGAGCCTAGATTCTCAGGGAAAGATTTTGACCTGGGAAAACAGAATAACTCAGAAGGCACTTTGTAATCAAGAGTTACTCTGCTAAATTACTCTGCTAAGTTACTCTGCTAAGTAACCTGCTATGTTACTCTGGTCAATGGTAACCAGAGTGCTAAGAAAAACTGAAGATTTTAACGTTATTTTTCTTTAGGTTCTTTAAACAGATCTTTCACTATTGTGATAGTTACATAGTAATTCAATATGAGGATGGTTTGGAAATTTTCATAAAATTCTTTTTTTAGTATAAAACATATAAATATGTGAATGCTTTGACAGTCAACCATATCTGAATATGAGACAATCCTCTTTTTCAAATGATGTAGAAGAATATATAAAAAACCTAGTAAATGCTTTACAAAGCCCAGTAATAAAATGAAAATAGAACTTCTGCCAATTTTACCGATACCATTGATGTCCTTGGTCTGACTCCTTCTGTTTTCAACCCCCATCCTACCTTACCTGCCATGGGAGGTGATAACTCTCTTGAACTTCGTTAATTGTTTTATTTTTATTTTTTTATAATGTTTGGAGACATCTCTGTATTCCAGGCACTTCTGTTCCTGTCACCTTGTGCATGTAGGGTTCCAGGCAGGAGAAAAACATTGCCAGTTAAAACCAAACTAGTAGCATGACAACCAGTGTATATTCTTCAGCACTATCTTGCCCATACTTAACTTCTCTTTAAAATCAGCTAACAGGGGTAGGGAGGTTACTCAGGGGGTAAGATTGGTTGGGCTGTCAGCAAATGGACCTGGCTTGAAATCGTCAGGTGTACCCCAGGAAACATGCTCTGTAAGCTCTCCACTGTGGAAGACAGAGACAGGAGGATTTGGGGCCTGCTAATCACTAGCTGTCATAGTCTGGTTTCTATTACTGTAGTAAAAATCATGGCTAAAATTAGCTTGGAGAGAAAAGGGTTTGTTTTATATTGCAGCTTACACTCCATTGTGAAGGGATGTCCAGGCAGGAATTCAAGGCAGGAACCTGGAGGCAAGATCTAAAGCAGAGACTGTGGAGGGACACTACTTACTGGCTTGTTCCTCCTGGTCTGTTCAGTTTGCTTTCTTATTCACCCCAGGGACTCCTAACTAGTGATGGTAGCACCATGGGATGGCCGGTCCACATCAACCCTTAATGCAGAAAATGCCCCACTGAATAATCTGATCCCATCATTTTTTTTTTCAATTGAGGTTCCTTCTCAAATGACTCTATTTTAGGTCAAGCTGACAACAAACAAACAATAGCAAAACTTAAACAATATACCAACCTACCTGCTGGATCAGTAAGAGACCCCATCTCTAGAGAGCAATTAAGAGGGTCATCAAGCCAGATACCCATCCTCTGGTCTTCTAAGTGCACAGATGCTCGTGTATGTGTGTGTGTGTGTGTGTGTGTGTGTATGCTCCGCACACATACACAACAGCTAAGATTAGTATTTTTCATACACATAAAAAATAAGGCAGAGATGAGGTTGTCACTTGGCCTTTAGGACCTGTTAAGCCAGAGGAATGCTAGGAATGCAAGTGTAAACCAGGTCCTCCATCTGAGTAGGGCTTGAGTTCTCCCAAGGAAAAGTGTTATGTGACCTGAAGGAGCCAATTGCATTCCATGATAAGAAGCCAATTACATTTTATTTGATTTTGTCAGACAGTGAAATGGGAATGAAGTTGATAAAGGGACCACCTAAGGAAGTTCTGGCTTTGTCTCTCTCTCCTAATTAAATGATATATACTCACTCGTAAGTGGTTATTAGACAGATAATATAGGATAAACATACTAAAATCTATACTCCTAAAGAAGCTAAACAACAAGAAAGACCCCAGGGAAGATATTCGGTACTCATTCAGAAGAGCAAATAGACATCGGAGGCAGAAGACAGGGAACAGGACAAGAGCCTTCCACAGAGGGCTTCTGAGAGACTCTACTGATGGAGGTATTGAAGCAGAGGCTGAGACTCATAGTCAAACTTTGGGCAGAGTTTAGGGAATCTACTGAAAGAAGGGGAAGACCGAAAGATCCGGAGAGGACAGGAGCTCCACAAGGAGAGCAATAGAACAACAACAAAAAAAATTGGGCCCTTGGGGCCCTGCAGAGAATGATACTCCAACCAAGGACCATGCATGGAGAGGACCTAAAATCCCTGCTCAGAGGAAGCCCATAGATTCAGTCTCCAAGTGGGTTCCCCAGTAAAGGGAACAGGGGCTTTCTCTGACATGAACTCAGTGGCTGGCTCTCTGATCACCTCCCCCTGGGTGGTGCAGCCTTATCATGCCACAGAGCAAGACAATACAGCCAGTCCTGATGAGCCATGATAGTCTAGGATCAGATATAAGCGGGGGGGGGGGG
>CM053760.1:22424206-22455968 GCA_028658305.1 Pachyuromys duprasi
TGTCTACTCTGATTTTGCAGCTGAATATGACACATCTTTCTTTGCCTACGAGTGTGTGTTCTGGAATCAGACTCCCAGAAAGAACACTGGCAGAGTTCTCAGAGTGAAGGTGCTGGTGACTACTCTCCGTCTACTCCCACCGGACATGCTGCGCTTTGTGTTGAGGCAGCCATGTGCTAGACAGTCACCAGCACAGACCTCTACCTGACCGGCAGGATGGATAAAAGTTTCTTTGCCCTGCTTAAACTAAACACAGGCTCCTGCTCATTGCTGCATGGAGATCTTACATGTCTGTTCATTGCTCATGCCTGACCTTGTCGTCACACCAGCACTGAGAAATTCTTGTTTCAGATTCATGATCCTCAGAAGACCTTATCTAAAGATGCCTTCCTCACCAGCAGGGGGAAAGACAGGAAGGCAAAAAGGGACAGAAGGTTGAAAACACAACATTTGGGATGAATCAGGGCTTACTAGGAAGGGCAAGCTTTTCCCAATCCCATCATTAGCTAGAGTAATAAAGACACTACCTACTTTCTGAACACCGGGCAACTTCAATATTTTACAATAGTAAGACTTCACAAAGACCCCTCAGAAATAGGGTTATTGCTTCCTTTGGCAAGGGTAGACTATTGGAAATGGTCATTTCCCCAAGTTTTCTTTCTTTCTTTCTTTCTTTCTTTCTTTCTTTCTTTCTTTCTTTCTTTCTTTCTTTCTTTCTTTTCTTACTTGCCTTCTTTCCTCTTTCAGATAACAGGACAAGCTGACTTTTCAGCATAAAAAAGGTTCCTGTCAGCACCCAGAGAACATGGAGTAAGTGTAAAAGGACAGCAGCTGTGTCAGCCTGTACTTTAAACCCAAGCCCAGACACCAGTAGCTTCAGTGAATTTAAAGAGAGAGAGAGAGAGTGAAGTTGCAAGCTGTCATGTTAATTAACACTTGATAAGGTACAAATATTTTAGCGCATCATCTAAGGGGCAGATTGTGCCTTTTGACAGGTAGTAGAAACTTCTTGTGAAAATATTTCACTGAATGTGAGTGTTAGGCTGGAAAACATGATTGTAGGTGGGAAGAAGGAAAAATAAAACAAAAATCTGATTAACGCAAGAGACTTTGGCCCTTCAGTCAGAAAGGCATACAGCTACATAAGGAGCCTTTGTCAGATTACAGGCCTGATGCGATATGCCTTGTGTCTAAGCAAACCCATCACCACTCCAACTCTGGTGAAAGAGGGTGCTAGAAGTGTTCTTAGCATCAAGTGAACCCCCAAGTGCTTAAAACCAACACATCTAATTTCAAAATCACAGTGGTGTTTGTACATATGCATTCGGTCCTGACGGAAGCTTTAAGTAACAGAACAAACTAATACTGAACACCCTGTTCTGGGTCCCACATGTGCATGCTAGAGGGTACACACCCGAGTATGTACACACATGCAACACACACAAATGTGTGCACAGACTCACACACACTCAAGCATATTTGGAGAGTCCTGGTGTGTTGAGTGTTAAACACAGAATTCTTTAGCATCTCTACGATTTCACTTCTTGAAATTATGCTCACTTATATTTGACTTAATAAAACATATTTTTATTGAACTCTCCATGAATTAGTGAGGGCTTTAATGGCTCGCTGAAATAAGAAATAGCAGATTTCTTTCCCTAGCTAGGCTGTTCATAGGAAAAAGATTTTCACGAACAAAAATTACCTTTACTGCCTCCCGCTTTTCATGCTCTTCACCTCCATTTTGGTCTTTTGGTGACTTTCAAGCACACTCTTGGGAATCTCTATTATATGCTTACTCCTCACTGTAAGATTTATTTTAAATTAAAAAAAATATGTATATGGGTGGTTTGCCTACATGTTTGTCTATGTAAGTGACAGTTATTAGGTTGCCTGCAACTATAGTTGCAGATGGTTGTGGGCCACCATGAGGCTCCTGGAAGCTGAACCAGGTCCTCTGGAAAGGTGGCCAGCTCCATCACTCCACCCCACACTGAGATATTTTGTAACTTACTGAATAGTGCTGCTCTTGTGCCCACTTGCCCAACTTTACTCTTTGCCTGTTCTCTAAGAAACATCCAAGTGCCTTTTACGGTTCATTCAAACCCAAACAAAAATCTCTGTTGCTTTAGTTTATGTTCTTTAACGCAAGTTATTTTCATAAAAAGAAAGAAAGAGGAAGAAAATCCACACTCAAATACTCATGCGCAGTCATGAACTTGTTCTGTGACATTTGCACATGGTCCCCTCCATGATCACACATATGCTTACACCAGGATATTTGCAATTTTTAATGCTATGAATATTTGCATTCCAGCATTGGAAGTTTCTTCACAATCTAACCAGATATACTGGTGGGGACTTTTAAATGTGTTGGGACACAAGAAACCCTTTTAAGAGATTTAGTTTGTTTTATAAAAAAAAAACCGCACAGACTTCTAGCTTACCCCTTTCTACCTTGTGAAGACACAGTCAGTGTCATGCACAAGCATGGGGACCAGGTGTCCGAACATACGAACCTTTAAGGGGCACGTCATGTAAAAACTATAAAAAGCAAAACAAACCAAAACAAAAATAAAACAGAAAAAAGTCAGTGCTTTTCACAAAGGTACTCATCAATAAGGGTTGAAATAAACAGGGTTCTCTCCCTAACCAAAAGGTTATTGTTAACAATTACCAAGGATGTTCAGAAGGACTTTGTGCCTGCTGGTGCAGGGTTATCCAGAGGAATAATATCCTTTAAGAAGAAGAAGGTGCCAAGTTTCCAAACCTTTGCTTCTAGAACGCAAAGTCCATAGTGCTCTTTAACTAACTGTGCTCTCCTCAGTCATTTAGAAATGTGCTTTTGATGGATTGCAAAGTGAGACAGAAACAGCCATGGAATGAAGGGTTTTTACAGGAACACTGAAAATCCAATGGGAAATTCTTTTTATCTCTCTAAAACTATTCAGGAGAAAGAGAAAGTTTCTAGTTATTCTAAGCTTTAACCTAAGTAATCCTGTCATTAAGCCTTACAAATTAGATTAGGCATGTTTTTAGCGCCCGTGTTGTACAAGGATGGTTAAGGAACTTGTCTGTGTAAACTGTAATGAATCTAAACAGCAAAGCATCCATTAACATTGATAAACACCCAGTGGGAGTAGTCAGGAGAACAGAGGAAGAAGACGATAGAGAAGCAGAAGGAAAATCACACAGTGGCAGGATTGCAACACCAGTTTGGAGCAGGCATCCTTGCCGTGGATGCTTCTGAGACAAACTGCCTTCCTATCCCTGATGCTCTCAAACCTAGGCTGAAGGAAGTCCTGGGATCCTGCTTTTTAAAAGGACATGCATGCACTTTGGGACCTGTTTGATATTTGGGATCTGGCACCTACAGCTGGCATAGTGTGATATAATCCTAAGCATCTGTTTCAGAGACAAACACATTCAAACACCAATATCTAGTGGCTGAATATTACCCAAATGTAAGAAAAGGCCTAGCTGCTGGGCAGCCAAAAACAAGTCAAAGTAAGCTCACAAAACAATTCTTCTGTAGTCACCTACAGTTTGGTTTTTAAATAGAATTGTGGGTTATTGTGAGCTATTGGTTTGTACTTGGGTATCGAATATTTTTTTTTAACACTCTCATCATAAGACTTGAGTTTGTTACCATTTGAAAGCAAAATATTTTACATTTTATAATGCTTTTGGTATTTTCTATCCTCTGTACATTTGTTGGTCATATCATTTGCTTGTTGTTTTGGGGTTAAAACAAACCTTTCTTACTATTTTGTTAAGAATTTTTATTTTGTTCCTATGTGTGTATATTAATATACACCTCTGTGTGGGTATATGCACATAAGTGTAGGTGCCCATGGAGGACAGAAGAGCTGGATCCCAATGGAGCTGGTAGTTCTGAACTACCAGATGTAGATTCTAGGAACCAAGTTTGGGTCCTATGAGAGAGGGCAAGTACTCTCAGCCCCTGAGACATCTGTCTAATCCCTTCTTTTCAATATGATTTTATTTTCCTTTCCCCCTTTCTCTCTCACTTCTGTCGTGCTCTCTCACCCCTACTCTCCCTGGTCCTCTCACTCTAGTCATTACTTTCTCTCCTCTTTATTTATTTGTTGAGACAGGGTCTAGTTTTGAATTCATTATGTAGACCAGGCTGCTCCTGACCTCTCAATATTACTTCCTCATTTTTAAAAGTGCCTGGATACAAGCAGGTACAAGAATACTTTGAATTTTTTTAAAATTTAAAATCCTACTAATGGATTCTAAGACTAGTCTTGGATATCAATTTCCCAACACAATGTACAAGGTCATTTTTTTTCTTTGTTCATTTTCCCCAAGGAGGTGATTGAATGGCCAGTTCCTCTCATTCACGTGCTTGGTAAAGGGGTGGATGGTAGATTCCTTCTGAACCCTTCTAAGTTGGTTTCTCAGGAGGTCTGGTTTCCAACTCTGCATTTCTAAGAGATTCTTGCACAATCCTAGGGTGGAGAGATTCTACTTTTTCTTTCTTTAACTTGCTTTTACAACTAGTTTCTTTCAGAGAAAATAGGAGAGAGCAAGCATTGGAAATCCACAACTATGAGAATAACTAATTAAAAGCATAAAAATTTACCATGCAATAAAGATTCTTGTGGTTTTTTTCCCACTAAGACTTGGGACCTGAAGCGACTGTGAAGTGAGCCTAGACATGCTGCTCTCTAAGTCATTTTGGAGAAATAAAGAAGGTTCCGGAGAGTGTCAGAGTGTGAGCTCTTCTTTCCCTCAAGGCCCTGTGAAATGGAGGCTTGATGGTTTATGGTGCTTCAAGGTTTATTTGCTCTGGAAACTTCACTGAATCCCTTCAGTGACCAGACCATTCATTCTCTCATACGCATGGTAAACACGTGTACAAAACTATCTCTACATCCCCTTTCAATCCTGACAATCAAGACATCATTGGGTTCCCTAGTGGGAGCATAAAATGAAACCACACAATCAAGATATAGCCAATCTCTCTTTTTCAAAATATTCTTTTTAAAATCAATTTGTCTTTTTAAATAAAATACACGATTTTTTATTGTTTTGAGAGCTTCAGACATGCATAAAGTGTTCTTGATCATATCTTTCCCTACTCTTCCCCCACTTCTCCCAGATGAGCGCCTCCCTCCTCATCCCCTCCCAGCTCCATGTGTTCTTTCTTCAAATACCTCTGATTACAATTAATTGTTCTTTCTTAAAATAGAAATGTGACAGCTCAGGCTAGAAAGATGACTCAGTGTGAAATGCACTGGCTGTGAGGTCCAAAGACTTGAGTTCAAAACCTAGATAGAACCCACATGAAGTTTCAAGAAGACACACACACACATTTAAAACAATAAATATAGTACATAACAGTGATAAAGAAAAAAAAACTACACACATCATAGTTGATGCATGTCAGGAAACATGCTACTATGAAATAGGAAACAACTACTATGAAATAGTATTTTGTGAAAGAAAATCAAGTTGCAGAAGAATTCAAATAGTGGGTCTATTGATATCAACTGAAATATGTACCAAACTACAGGGAAAAGCAGGAGAATAACGAGCAACATTCAGGGCAGTGCTTTCCTCTGTGGAGGAGAGGTGTGCCATCTTGCAGTTACCTTCAGTGGTACCCAAAACTTTCTTATCCTGGATGGTGGATGCAAGGCTTACAATCTCCTTGTAATGTATTATATCGTAGACATGTTATAAATATTCCGTCACTTTCATTCAGTTTTTGTATATATGCATACACTTAGTGATAGTGTGCGCACATGTGCATTGGAGTGTGTATGGGAGAGGGGGGAACCTTTCCTCAATTACCATCCCCATTCATTTTACTGTCTTTTGTTTTGTTTTTTGACAAAGTCTCATGTAGTCCAGGCTGGACACAAGGTCTTTATGTAGCTAAAATTGGCTCTGAAATCCAGATAATCTGGCCCTGTCTTCCAAATGTTGGGGTTATAGGTCTAATGCTCAGAACCTTTCTTTTTTTAATCTGAAGCTGATCAGTTCAGCTAGACTGGTTGGCCAATGAGCTTAAGGAATCCATATGTGCCTCCCTCCCCAGCACTCTGCTTGCAGGCATATGCTGCCATACACCATTTTTGTAAGGCTTTTGGAGCTCCAAGCTCAGGCCTTCATGCTTTCATAGTAAGTCCCTTACTGACCCAGCCATCTCCCCAGACCTTCATTGAGTCTTTAACAGATGCTTCTTGAGAAACATGAAGAGAAACTTCTATTTTAGTGGTTTTTCCTTTACAAAACAAAACAATACAAACAGGCAAAGGTAAGAGGATATCTTCAAATGTGTAATGAGCATCTTTCATAAAGCAAACAAGACCTATATAAAAACCAGTTGTGGAAGGCATGCATCTATGGAAACAGTGAATGTTAGTGCCAGATTGTTACAGTGCCATTTTCAAGAACTATTAGTTCCTGCATTTGAATGACACAAATTCTTTCTTTTATAATATTAGAAACAAGGGATTATCTAAACACAATTGTTCACTTAAAAAATCATTTCCTGGGTTGGTGCACATTAGTGAGTGGCTGTAATCCTGGCATTCAAGAGGTTGAGGCAGGAGGATGCAAATCTGAGGCCAGTGTGGGCTAGGTAATGAGTTTAAGGCCAGACACTCGGTGCTTTATAACATGACTTTATTTCAAAAGTCCAAAGGCTGGGATGTAGCTCAGTGGTAGAGCACTGCTTAAATAGATATGGCCTTGAATTCAATCTTTAGTGTTGAAAAATAATGAAACCATTATCTACACGCTGCTTTGCAAAAACTTTTTCAAAAGAACTCCAGATGGTATAAAAATTGAGCCTGCCTTTCATGGTTACAGTGTTGAAACTGGCAGTCTCCTGCCAGTGGCTTGATAGTTTTGAGGTTTTATAAAATGATTCCTACACTGAAGTTGGCCTGTCAGTGAAGCCCATGGGAGAAAAAAAAGTTCAGGAATGTGGGGAAATCAACATTTAAAAGCAAGTAACCAAACCTTGAGCAGAGTGAAGGGAATCATTTGAAAGAAGAGGTAGTTAGTAAGACTTGGAGAAGACAGGAGCTCCACAAGGACCAAATGTATCCGGGCACAGGGGTCACTTCTGAGACAGATTCTCCAACCAAGGACCATGCATGGATATAACCTAGAACCCCTGCTCAGATGTAGCCCATGGCAGCTCAGTATCCAAGTGGGTACCCTAGTAAGGAGAACAGGGACTATCTCTGACATGAACTCAATGGCTTTTTCTTTGACCTCCTTCCCCCCCCCCAAGGGAGGAGCAGACTTTCTAGGCCACAGAGGAGAACATTGCAACCAGTCCTGAAAAGACCTGATAAGCTAGGGTCAAAAGAAAGGTGAGGAGGACCTCCCCTATCTGTGGACTTAGAGAGGGGCAGGGAGGAGATGAGGGAGGGTGGGATTGGGAGAGAATGAGGGAGAGGGCTACAGCTGGGATACAAAATAAATAAACTGTAATTAATATAAAAAATAAAAATTTAATTTAAAAAAGGCAAATAAAAGTAGTGGTTGCTGGGAGTTTTAGAAGTTGCAAATCTTCTTCTGACTCTATGGGGGATTCACCAATAACAATGATACCATGCTTGCTCATATACACACATACAATAACTTTCTTCTTCACCAAAGCTCTTCCATGATTGACAGTCTGCGATCACACAACTCTGCACATGTGAAGTGACCAAGTTCCTTCGTTACACATAAAACTTCTCCAAGATTTTCTAAAGTAAATGAATCTCATGTCTCATGCTAGCATATAAAAAAGGAAATTAACCTCCCTAAAATTCAGTATTTAACACTAATAATTAAAAGTACAGCACTGAAATAGAAATCATTTACTTGGTTTTGAGACGTGCACTATAAACTTTGTACTGTGTCTTACTTCTGACTGTTACAAAAATGCCTTTAAAACACAAGTGTATCATAGCCATGTTCCCTAGAAAATGCAAATAAAACCATATCCTCCATTATGTCTTGTTACTATGGAACATTTACAGTATTTATTTGTACCCTAATCTGTTTTCAAAAATGGAATAGACAATTCAGCAAAAATGAAAATTATAATTCTGAACAGTTAAAGCAAGGGTGGCATTTGAAAACTGAAGGCATAAGACTTCTCTATTAAGATAAAAAGTACATTGAGCCATTTGCCATATTTTTATAGGGACAAGATCTCTTTTGTATGTGTTTGGAAACAGAGTGACACAGCTAGATGTTAATGGGTGATGGATGTGACACTTAAAAATGAAAATATTCATCATTTATATGTGGGAAACATACAGAGACGCAGAGGACAGGAGTGAGAAAGATCTATGTACAGAGCACTGACCAGAAAAGCACCAACAGAGGAAGTTACTGCTAGATAACGATTTGCTGAAACTGAGACAAATGTGAGGAAGTCCTTATGAATAGAGAAGCACAATACTGCCAGGTAAGAGCCAAGCCTCATGCCAAGGCAAATCAAAGAGCTCAGCAGCCAACATGATCCAAAGCAGCCAACAGTTCTCACACTAACCCATTCTGAAGCTTGGTGAAACTGTTTATGCAAGCATGCAGACTCCCAGAGAAAGATCCTATTAAGTCAAACTAAATTGTACCAAGTACCTTAAAGAGACGCCTGTCTACTTTAATTTTTCTAACTCTCCTCCTGGAACCTTGGTCTAATAGCACTTGTACAGGGCTATTAGAGATGCATGGGAGAGAAAAATGCACTTGCCAACTGCTTCTTTATAATTTTGATGCCATACAATAATATTTTTCATGACCACTGTCATAGTAAAAGCATATATTGGCCTATTACCTCAAGCCTCAGTTAAATAATACATTTTGTACTTATACTGTGTTTAAAGGGCTTGCTGTCTAGGGTGCTTATCAAAATTTACCTTCCCACTTTAAGTGGGCTATTGTAGACATAAAGAACTGCACTCTGTAAATAAAATTACAATACGATGCATAGCTTGGAAAATCTAATTCTTTAAACTAGTTGGGTTCTTAACATTTATTCTCCTTTAATGATAGAGGCCTTCATTCAGTGAAAATATTTTTCCAAGCATCTTTTTCTTTTCATGTGCTACAATAATGAGTGCAACGGAAAGGTCAGATTTCATCAATAGTGTGTCTTGATTCTGAAATGTTGAGCCAATCAGTAAAACAAGGAACAAGTAAAATCTAATGGAAATGGAGAGTTCTTTTACAAACAGATAAACAATTAAAAATTAGCAAGAAGATCAATGATCTAAAAATAGTTGGCCAGGGAAATACAATGAAACAGAAAAGGGTTGATTATTAATTTACTTCTTGATTAACTTGCATCTATTTGGGATCCATGACTAGTCACTTTTAATGCCAGCTGCTTTTATTTCCATGCTTTCACATCATATATATCATCATATATATATGATTTTCTGGACCAGAGCCTTGTAATCTTTAAATTTAATTTTGAATTATTTGTATTTGTATGTGTAAGTGCCTGTATATGTATGTGTATGTGTGCCTGTGAATGCAGGTATACATGAAGACCAGAAGAGGGCAGCATATCTCTAGGACCTGAAGTTACAAACACTTGTGAACCACTCAACCTGGGTTCTGAGATCCAAACTCAGGTGCTTTGTAAGAGCAGTATATTGTCTTAACCACAGAACCGTATCTTCAACCTTCATTGTAATCTTTAAGCTGCCTGCAGATGCCCAGGTATTCTGAGCACACTTGTGCTTCTGTGTACCTTTCCTGACCAGTCCTTACTTTTCAGCGGTGATGATCTGGTTCTCGTTCTAGTTCACCAAATAATCTCAAAACAGACCTTCTTTTCAACCTTAAATTATAAGCAACATGTTCCAGTTTCTGGTGAGATTAGTCTCTCTTGACCTCAGTGAATCAGTAATATTACCTTAGTGTAGTAATGTTTATTCTATCTAAAATATCTTATAGACTTAAAATTTTTGAGTAAAGGTGAAGCTGGAGAGCTGGATCAGCAAGTAATAGCACTTGTCACTACTGAGGACCTGGGTTTGATCCTTAGTGCCCATGTCTAGCAATATACAACCTCCTGCACCTCCAGTTTCAGGGAACCAACACCTTCTGTCCTCGGCATATACCTGCAGACATACATGTGCACACCATTTCCCATTTCCTGGCACACACACACACTAATGCCATTGAGTTAAGTTTCAACTTGTGAATTTTGGGAGGGACACCAAAGCTCAGACAATGGTATTGGAGTTGTCAGCCATATGCTTAAGCAAACAGGAGTGGTTTGTACAAGGATCGTCTAAGAGGACACAATGACCAGGGTCACTAGTCAGAGGGAGGGTGGGTTGGCCCACCAGAAGTCAAGTCCTGAGATACTAGAAAAGTTGGCCATGTTGCCAGCAGTGCAGAGAGCAGTTTGATGCTCAATGGAAAGTGGGTGGGGCCTTGATGATTCAGAACTGATTTTTCATATCCCTTTCCCTGGAAACAGTTGACAAGTTAGAGACATCTCTGTGACATCTTTATCATAATGTGTGTGGGAAGTGACATCAAGTTGCTAGCGGGTAAGGCTTTGGAAATGGCTATGAACACCCCACTATGTGCAAAGATAGTTCCTCCTTTCAACAACAAGGCACCATCAAATCCCAAACATCAATAGTGCTGTGTGCGGTTCAGAACCTCCGATCCAGGGCGACACCAAGGTATGATGTGAGAGTCAGTTGGCCCATTTCACTACATTGATATTTCATTGTGGGATCGGGATCTTTATTTTTATAGATTCTTAGCAAGTGTGTGTGAGAGAAAGAAAGGGAGAGAGAGAGAGAAAGTAGAAAGAAAGAATATGTGTGAAGGCATGTGTGTATGAAACTGTGTGTGTGTGAGAGTGTATGTGTATGTGCATAAAGTTTTGAGTGCTTGTGTCTGTGTAGTACTCCAGTGAGTGTGTGGAGTTCACCAGACAATTCTGTATAGTCCATTTTCTTTCCATTTTACTCTAGGCTTGGGCAGCAAATGCTTCACTGAGCCTTTACCCAACCCCCACAAAAGTATTTTTAATGGGTTACATACTTTGACACAAATAGAACAGTTTCCAGCTTATTCATTTCTGATGGGTCGACAGCTAATTAAGTGATAGACCCAGGCTTCTCAGTAGTCTACCTTTCCTGCTCCTCATGACTTGGCTATAACTAACTACCCACTTAAGATAGCCAGTCACTTTCCGAGAGAGTAGCATCTTCACATTTGATGGGTTTTTTTACTTAAACAGGGGCCTTATGAAAACAGTAACAATTACCTTGCAATCTCTAGAAGCGCCTTCTTATTCTGTCAGATCCCATAAAAACCTAGGACGCTATCGGACCTGCTGACAGAGACGACTCACAGTGAGGTATCACAGTGGCCCATCTTAGCGTGAGGACAGCTGCGCTCTACTCTCTGGAGGCTTCTTTTCAAAGCACCACAATGAGATCATTCCTTTTGCCTCCAAGATGGAATCTCAGTTCTGGTGCAGCATTAGCAGCTCATATATTCATCAGGCATTTTTTTTTCTGCTTTGGAAGATAAGGTTTCTTCTGTGTCGGGTGTGAAAAGGGGTTTTAGCGCTATCTCTCTGGCTTATTCTCCTGCGTCTTTCCCTTTACATGTTCATATTATCCAGAGCAGTACTCTCTCCTCTTCTTTCTTTTTAAGTAGCATGTCTTTTAAGCTGGGCAGACCCCGGTGGAAATGAGCAGAGAGGACTGCACAGAAATATTGCTCCTACAACAGGCTTTCATTTTCCCTCCTAACAGACGGAGAGAGAGCACGGTTTGTCGCTCGCAGCCCCACCACTGCAAGAATGTTTACTGCTCTTCTTTATCATGGTCCCCAGCTCTGGGATGCTGCTTGAAAGACAAGTCAGGAATAAACTATTTTTTTTTCCATTTCAGTTATTGATAGGCCATTCAGTGATAAGGAATATTGATTGCGATCTTGGTTAGAGAATGCAGCTGAAGAGCTGAAGGGAGCAGTCCTCTGCCACATTGCTCATTTTAACTCAGATGAAGTTTGCACAAAGCAGAGCCGTTCAGTAGCATCCCACCAGGGGCCTCAGTGTCTTCATATGCTGGAAAGATTAAGCACTTCTCCTCTGGCCTCTCTTACCTACACACAAGGAACTCAGGGCTCCTTGGAGGACAGCCTGGATCATCAGAATACCAGCTATTTGACAAATGGTTATGAAGCACTAGTTAATAACCAGAAAGTTGAGGTCTAAAAACAACTTTTTATATTTTATGCACTCCGACTCTTTCTGATCACCACCTATTGTCGTCGTCATCATCACCATTAATTTCAAAGCCAGATGCTGTGAGGGATGCTTGAAAGATTAAAGGTCAAATGGAAGCTGACTGCATCTCCCATTTCTGGCCATCCCCAATATTATAATGGATGTACAGAGGCCAAACCTGTCAGCTTATTTTACTCTTTCATTCAACTTCAATAAAAGCCCTCGTTCTACAGCCCTCCTTACTTACATCCTCACAAGCTCTGTAGCAATTGAAACAAGGCACTCTTTCCCCTCTCTCTCCATATGAAGCTTCCTCTTTGTTTGATTTCCTTTCATCTGTGTGTTCAGGCACATGTGGATACAAGTGTCTGCAGGTAAGGTATGCATGTATGGACGAAAGAGAACAGCCTGCAGTGCCATTGCTCTAGGGCTCAACAAGTTTTACTTTTCCCTCTGGACTAAGGTCTCTCTTTGACCTGGAACTCTTCAAACAGATTAGGCTGAGTAGACAGTGAGTCCCAATGGTCTGGCTGTCTACATTTCCCCAGCGCTATGTCTGGCGTTTTAAATGTGGGTTGTGTGGATCAAACTCAGGTCCTTGTGCTTGCAAGGCAAGCACTTTATCGACTGAGCTATCCCTGCAACCCTGCTGGATTCTTCTCAGAAATGTTTCAACTTTGTTCTGATATTTATTGAGCACCAGCTGCCCTCTAGGCTTAAAGACTGTGTTTCCAGAAAGAAGAAACTGTGACTAGTTCTCATGGCTAACGGGCTAAAAGTTGGACAGTTAACACTCACCTCAGCACCCAGAGTCACCAGGAAACAAATGACTGGTACCTCTCTGAGCCTGGTGATTTGATTTGGGGCTTAGTGTTATGTGGCCTATCTGACAGGCTGACTTATCGCTCTCCAACACAGAAGTGAGTCAGTGTCTGCTGAACATCTTGCTCTTCAAACAGTCCTCATCATGATTGCCATGGGGATCCAGAAATAGTTTCTGCCTTCATGGGTATTTGAAAGTCCTCACCCTACCCATTCTAGTAACTGCCTAGCTCTTTCGTTTGTTAGCAAAACAGAACTGAGTCTTGAATTTCTTAGGCAGGGACCAAAGAATATAGGAAACAGTCATGAAAATTGGAATCAAAATAAAAATTTTGAGAAAGTGTAAATCTTTTAAAAAAGCAAGGTAAACATATTAATTATGGATAATTTCATTTCTTTATACATTCATACTTGCCTTTCTATAATTGGGGCATGGGCCCCAGATTTGCTTCTGGATTCTTTATTCCTCCCATTACCGAGAAGCATGGGGTAGTTTTGCTGTGCTCTTTCTAAGATATCTTGTGTCCTCACAAGTGTCCCAAACACTGATTTTCAGAGTCCATCACTAGGCTCCTAGTTAACACTTAATTCTTTATTACATTTGTTTGTTTTTCATGATGCTTATATGAAAGGACTGGTTTTCCTTATTTACTTTTTTCAGTTTCCAAATGGCTACCTTATCAGACCATTCAGTCATTCAATTTGTGTCAAATTAATTCAAAGTCGTTATCTGAAATTTGCAGTTTTAAGTGTACATGTGCTTTTTGTGTACATTTGTTTTCTAAACTCTTTGAGGCAATATTTTGTGGACATTCAGACTACCACAATACCAATCTCAAGAGAGCTTTTCTTTTGTGGTGCCAATTTTCAAGCATTTAAATTTTGGTGTTGGTTATGCCTTTTTCTGGCTTTGAAGCTTGTAAAATGGTTTTGGAACAACCATACTTTTATCCTTCTGTATCCTCTAACTCCTGACTCTTTGTCTTCTTCCCTTCCCCCACAGCTACACTCACACATGAACTCTATTAGCAGGAGGGCCACCTTGATGAAAGGAGCGGGGGTGGGGGGTGGGGGGCAGGGTTCCGACCATTCCTCAGGGTTTTTTTTTCCCTAAATAATTAAAAATGAAACCAATCCAAATCTAAAGTGTGTTCATCTATTTATTATTATTGTTATTATTTTGTTTTTAAAACATGTCTCTTGTGCTGCATCAGTTGGTTTAAAAAACAAAAACAAACAAACCAAAAAAACCACGCAACATCACACCCCTTCGTTTTCTGGGAAAAGAAACCGCCATGACTTGAAGTTGAGTGCAGGCACCATTTCACTCATGCACACTCATTCTCAGACCGTGAAATCCCCCATGTGCCTTCTATGGCACATCTACAGTACCGAGTGCGGCAGTACAGTGAAGGTGGGCTCAAGGCCCTGGATCCGTCTTTCTTTTTAGCAGCAAAGCCCAGTCTCCCTTTGGTAACTTTGCCCCCTAGCTCCACCCAGGTCGTCCAATCCAAAACTCGTCATCCCTATTGGGACTGGCCAAGACAGAAAAGATAGTTCTAGCTTCTCATGGAAGATACAGATTTAAAAATAAATAAATAAACAAGTAAATCCATTGTTTCTCTTTTCCAAGATGACGGACATGGTTTTCTGCAAAGTCGGTGCTTGCTTAGCTCGCTAACAGTGCTATTACTTGTCCTCTGAGGCAGGATTTTAAATGCGGTATGCTTTCAAACTTCATACACCCATCCTCTTATTCCCATTCAACAGCTGTACATTCTCTTCTCTTCTGAGTTTTTCAGAGGTTGGAGATCTCCAGTGGGGGTACTCGGGTCATCATCACAACGGTAGCAGACTAAGCTTGGGTCTCCGGCTTCCGCAGCTCCTTCATTCCACGTAGCAAGGGTCTTTGCTCTGTTAGTCGTCCAGCTCCATCCTCGAGCTGGGTCATGGATCACTGGACTAGCTTCTCCTACTTAACACCTATTGCTTTTTAACATTTGTTTGTTTTTCATGATGCTTATATGAAATGACTTATTTTATTTATGTTTTGGCCTGTGTGTAGACCTTCATTTTGTTTAGAGAAAATTGAAGATTTCTAGTGCTAAAAACAAGAAAGATAAATTGATAGTTAGATATATTAAATAAAAACATTATGTTGAGCTGAATATGGGAACAGCAAAACATAAAAAGTACCATCATAATATATTCTCCTTCCCTTAATTTGACACTAAACTGCTTGCTTTCCTTCATCCACAGTCAACGTAGGCTCACCAGAAGGTTGGTAGTTAAGAAACAAGCTGTTAAATATTAAAGCCGTATCCATGTAATTGAATGTTTGGGGTATGGCTGTGTTCTAAATATATGCTATTAAGAAACTGTTCTGCAGAGATATTTAATTACTGACATCTAATCACATTACTGCTGTTTCTTTAACCAGGCAAAAATACAAAGTACTGGAAAACAAACTATTTCATTTTGAACAGCAACATTTTATTAATCTCAGCAATAAAAGCAAACTCAAATCTTCAAATGAAATCATCTTGGTTTTTTTTTAAAGATAGCTCTACTCAGCTTGATAACCCTTGTGTACTGTTGAGAAATATGGCCATACTTAAGGTAGTAAAACATTCTCACAAATAATGCACGCTATAAAAGTTAATTATACTCATTTATTACACCAAAATAAAATCTGAACTCTGAAATGTGCAAGGATAATTTCACAGTCAACCATGGAGCATGACAGTAGATGTTCATGACCATCACATTTTTAACATCATCCACAATTTGGAAAGATGTCAAGATAGAAATTATATAATTGCATTATCTTTTACTGTATCCCACCCCAACAAATTCAAAATTTTACCTCATCTTATCATGACATTGTGCCGTGAGCTGAATGGAGAAGACATTGCTGTAATCATTTTACATATGGGGAAACTGAAAGCATGGAAATACACAACTTGAGCTTATACAGCAAGTCAGTGAGTAAAATGAGATAGGACACAATATTCTCACTCCAGTTACTGAAAATCAGAAGCCATGTTAAATGCCACTAGGTTTAGAATAGTAGGTTCAATATTACTTTTTTTTTTAAGTGAATGGGGTCCTAGGTAAAATGATTTGGTAAAAATCAAAGTAGGAGGTGAACTTTCTGGGAAGAAGAAAGGGCATGTAATAGAGGGTAATGGTGACTGAACATGACCAAAATACATTATATACATGCATAAAATTATCGAAGAACAAATAATAGTCATTTAAAAATGACTTGAATAGATATAGAAATTGTGATACATTTACACAATGGAATACTACTCAACAATTTAAAACAAGGAAATCATGAAATTTGCAGGCAAATGGTGGGATCTAGAAAAGATCATCCTGAGTGAGGTATCCCAGAAGCAGAAACACACACATGGTATATACTCAGTTATAAGTGGATACTAGACCTATGAGATAGGATAAACATACTAAAATCTGTACACCTAAAGAAGCTAAACAAGGAGGAGGACCAGGGGTAAGATGATCAATCCTCACTTAGAAAGACAAATGGGATGGACATTGGAAATAGGAGAAAACAAGAAACAGGACAGGAGCCTACAATAGAGGGCCTCTGAAAGACTCTACCTAGCAGTATATCAAAGCAGATGCTGAGACTCATAACCAAACCTTGGGCAGAGTACAGGGAATCATATGAATGAAGGGGAGTTAGTAAGACCTGGAGAAAACAGGAGCTCCACAAGGACTAAATATATCTGAGCACAGGGGTCCTTTCTGAGACTGATTCTCCAACTAAGGACCATGCATGGATATAACCTAGAGCCTCTGCTCAATCGTAGCCCACCGCAGGTCAGTCTCCAAGTGGGTACCCTAGTAAGGGGAACAGGGACTGTCTCTGACATGAACTCAGTGGCTGGCTCTTTTATCTCCCCCCACCCCACAAGGGAGGAGCAGCCTTGCTTGGCCACAGAAGAGGACATTGCAGCCAGTCCTGAAGAAACCTGATAAGCTTGGGTCAGATGGAAGGGAAGGAGGACATCCCCTATCTGTGGACTTAAGAGAGGGTCAGGGAGGGAATGTGGGAGGGAAGAGGGAATGGGAGGGAATAAGGGAGAGGGCTACAGCTGGGGTATAAAGTAAATAAACTGTAATTAATATAAAAAATAAGAATTTATTTTAAATAATAAAAAATGACTTGAGCAGTAAATATTTGCTCTCTGTTCAAATGTACTAAATATTACAGCTTTATGTGACTACCTCAAATTAGCTGTGAGAAAAATAGCAAGCTAATTGCCCTCTGGGGAAGGAAAGACTCATGGGTCCTCCTTCATTCATGATGGAATATTGACAGACCCAATCTTGTGCAGATCTTGGGAAGATAACCATAGCAACAGTGACTTCCTGAGTGCACGAGCTAAGTCATGTCCAGATGAGATTTTGTAGCTCACCTCCTTGTTCTTACAGTAACATTCTTTCTATCCCACCGTCCTCAGTGTTCTCCGAGACTTAGAGGAGCTGTTTCAGATGCCCCAACCGGAACAGGGCACTCCACTATCATTTATTCGCAAAGCCAACACTTATTGAGGAGGAATGTCACTTTTCTCAGGGGTACTCACATATATAAATTGCCCTTTCTTTGCTGAACGACTTTCTACCCACACTCTGGAAAATAACCCTAATCAATTTTAATTGGTGGACTGCCCACAGAAAAAGATGTGGAAGTAGGAGGAGGACTTGGTGAGGAGGAAGCCAAGGGCAGGGGTTGAAGAAAGGGAATGCAGTGAAAATGACTAAACCTAATTACATAAATACATTTAGACAACTCGGTATGGTGGCACTCAGGAGATTTCTGTGAGTTCAAAGGCAGTCCATAGTGAGCTCCAGGCTAGCCAGTGTTACACAGTGAGACTCTATCTCAAAAAAAAAAAAGTGAAATTGTCAGACTTAGAAAACGGTCTCAAGTTGAGCCAGTCATTGGTTTGCCGTTCCCTGAATCTCTGCTCTATCTTTATCCCTAAACCTACACTTCTTGTAGGAAAGACAATTTTTAGGAAGATTTTATGGGTGCGTTGGTGTCCCCCTCCATCTACTGGAAGTCCAACCTGGCTAAAGGAGGTGGCAACTTCAGGCTCCTTTTTCCCTGCTGCTAGGAGCCTCAGCTAGAGTCACTGCAATAGACTCCTGGGAACCTCCCCTGTCCTAAGAATACCCCCCCCACAACACACACTGGAGTTCTCTTTTCTCTCCAGCCCCCTGCTCTCCCCACATCTGATCTGATCCTACCCCATTACCCTCCTGAACCCCTCTTTCACCCAAATCCCTCCCTCTATCTACTGTTGGGGGACTGAGGCAGATTTGCAAGTTCTAGGCCAGCCTTGAACTATAACACACAAAGCCAAAACAATCAACTAAGCAGCAAAAGACTCCCACACGACAAAGTCATTCTTGTCAATGTGTAATTTTTATCAGCAAAGTCTGCTTCCTGGTTTTTCCCCCCTCTTCTTCATCTTCTTTTCTCTTACAAATCATTAATGTCTACCAGAGAGAACCAAGTGACTACTTTCTCTCTATTATCTATAAATACATTCAGACAAGGCAAGTAGGAAGCAGAAGTGACACACCATGAATGCTTAAATAATTTTCTGAAGGTGCTGCTATTCTGTACTGACAAGACAATTTGGTCCATATTCATGATGAAAGAGTTAGGAAATAGGAAGCTTGATCATAGCATAAGAAATTTACGTACCATCGTGTTATCTGAACTATGAAGATATTTAAAGGAAACAAATGAGCAGCAGTATAATTTCACGACTAGGGATTAAAACACTGATCAGCCCTCTAATTGACAGGTTAGTGATGGCTAACGAACTGTACATCCAAAACTGCCTGGAGAGCCAACTCAGAATCTAGTTTTCAGGTAATTAATCCAACTACCTTTAAGAAAACATAATCATTTTGTGTATCTAGACTACAAATAAGTGTGTATTCTCTTTTTCAGGAAAGAGCCAGATTAGCAATTTGAACAGGCAATTAGCATACATACCCTCTGTTGAAGCTGTCTAGCTCTTCCGCTATATAACACAATGGTAGCCACAGTCAAATACACCAATAGAGGCAGCTGCTTTCAATAAAGCTTTATTTCTAAAAACAAGAAGCCAAGAGACAACTTCTCACCTGTATGGGTTAGATTTCATTGTTTTGTGATGATCTATAAATCATCATCCCCCAAAAGACTAATCAGATTGCACTTTCAAACAAATTGTTTTATTGTATTTGTAGATTTAAACTTTTATTCATTACATTTTCTGGTAAAAGAATAACGTACAGTTAAATGTTCCTTGCTCTTTTTTCTTTTGCTAGGCACAAAATCGTGGTGATCTGAGATATTTAGAGAAATTTATTATTTCATGTTTGTTCTTGAGCTGGGCTCCATTGAAAAATTCTAACAAGATTGTACAGAGGGGAAGGGATTAAGCAGTAACTCACTGTGGTGGTTGATCAATGCTTTTCATGGAGACTATACAACACGCCTTCCAAGTGCTTCGACGTCACAGGTAGAAAGGGCCGGTGCAACACCTCTCTTCACTCCCTGGATTCTAGGGGCTCCAGCCGGCATATATGTGACCCTGTGTCCATTTTGACCATCTCTTTCATTGAGCTTGCAGAAGGAATGGAGGGAAATGCACCAAGTTGTGTGGTCTTGGCCTAGAGGATGGCTGATTGAATTACGTGTTTCGGACCAACACTGGGCACTCACCCAAAGTGGGAACACAGCGATGTGCCTAGACAGTGCTTACAGAGCTGACCTACCCAAGAAGCTGACCACTGACCTCATACAGGAAAGACAAAAATGGAGGTTATTTTAGATGACAGTGTCACATGAGGTTGACATCAGGTGTCCTACATTGCTTGCCAACTTGTGTTTTGAGCCTGAGTCTTTGAATCTGCAGCTCACCATTTCAGCTAGGCCAACAGGCCAGCAAGTGATCCCCCAGTGACCCCCATGTTTTAGCAAATCCCAGCACTAGAACAGCAGGTGTCCACTGCTGTGCCTGGCTTCTATGTGGACACTGGGGAATGGAACAAAGGTCCTCAGATCTGTGTAATGGCCTCTTACACACTGAGTCATCTTGCTAGCCCCAACCCCTTTTTAGAGACAGGGATTTTTTTTTTCTGTAACCAGTGACTGAAAGTTCATTGTAATCATCCTGTCTCAGCCTCTTGAGTGCACTATCAGGACTAGCTTTGTCAACTCTTTTTTTTAAGTACCATTTTCTGTACTCTTATATTAAGTTCCTCCTGCCCAAGAAAGGAAATCTGAATTTTTGGGGATCATGTACAGGTATGTCACTGTCATGTCTATTTTTGAAGAAAGCAGATCAAAAGAAAAGTATAATTTTCATTTGAGGAAAAAAAATCACTCTGTTTTTTCCTAGAATGTACTTCAGAGGGGCCTGACTCCATGGGAAGACTTCTCATTGGGGCCAGGTTTGATGTAGGCAGACATATCAAAATTGAAGGATAAAAACACAGATAATATATTAATCACTGTACTGCTTGGTCTTAGATTCAGTTTTTCTTTGTAAAAATGTGCTTCATTTTCCCAAGGACTAGCCCAGAATATGTGCTGCATGTGAGCAGAAGCTATTTGAAGGTGGAAATCACACCTACTTTTCATTGTTACCCCTCCCAGTATCTTACATGGTTTAGAATACAAGATAGTTAATGACGAAGAAATAGAGTAAGATCCAAGGAACAAACAGGGAGAGTTGGAAGGAAGGCAAGTATAGAAACATCAATGATATTTTAAGTTCTGTTTTTTTTTATTGCTGTACTTTACACTCTTTCCAAATTGCATTAGATTTCTTTAATCTATTTTTCAGCTTTATTTTCTAAGAGAAACATCCCCCTTTTTCCTAGGGATTGGTGAAGTAAAACCCCCTCAGGTTCATAAGCAAGTTAGGAGGTCTTTCACCAGGAATTCAACACAGCTCTGGTAAAGTATTGAAATTCTCATCCTTTTGCCCACCCAAGCCTGCTTTGAGAAAGGCTATCATATTGCAGAACTTGTAATATGATTCAGTCATTCCTATAAATATAAATTATTTATCACTTACTTCCCATTTTATGGCTTCATGGTATTTTGAATTATATATTACCCAGCATCTCTTGCTCCCTTTTCTACTTCTCACAGTATTGAGACCCTCTGCTAAAGGGACAAATTGGCAAATTCAGCACAGGCATGACAGGCTTTCAAACAGATAGATGAAGTGATTGCATAATTCAATCCTAACCACTTACTGAATTGAAGCCTTTTTTGAAAGAGAAAATCACAGCAACATTTTTTCCCTTCAAAGATATATGCAAGGTGGGATTAAGCTATAGCTTAGGAACTGGTTTGACTGGATGGCAAGAATGCAGCAACCTTCACCGTGATGGAAGCACTATATGAGCTATTGCGGTTTTAGTTTTCTATAGCAGCATGATGAAGAATCCTCAGCAAGTTCAAATCAGAGCAAATCTGGGAAGAGGTCCCCTGGCAGATAGCTGAGCATCTAATTCCAGGGAGAGAAATATGAGTGTTTCAGGAAACCAAAGATCAATGTGTGGTGACTTGCTGAGGTTATCAACACAAACACCCATACAGTTGACCTCCAGAGCCCAGCAACGCTATCCGTTGAGGTGAGCAGAACTAAACAGACACTAAGCATAAAAGTACACAGAAAGTAAGAGCTTATCTGATTACTGAAGGCCCTTGGAGGTAGAGTCATTCACTGCTAAAGATTCTTAGGTGCAATAAAGCCAAAAATGGCTTGGAAAAATATAAATACAAGCTGAGGGGATAGCATGACAGGGATTCGGCAAAGGGTTCACATTTTCCCTAAAGTGAGACCATCAGAAACAGGGTTCAAGATAGTTGAAGTAGACAGTGGACACAGCAGCTGCAAGAATCAGGCAGCTGAATTTGTAATTGGGTAGGCGGTATGGCCTCGTGTCTACACTGATAGAATGAGCAATACGTTAATTAGAAGGGAGGTTCTGGCCAAAAGACAAGAAAGATGAAATAATCAATATGTCAAGGGGTACTTGTTTGCCTTGATGGATGGAACATCTGGTAAGTGGTGACCCTGGAAAGCAATCAATATTGATGGAGTTAGATGGTCATTTGGGGGCACTTAAAGAGGGGGATGGGGCAGAAAGGTGCTGCCCTCTGAATGAATAGACTGCAGAGCTTTGGGGAAAGCCAGTGAAATCTTAATGTGGAATAAATTTCACTGATAAGCAGTCTTGGGATATATTTAGATTCAGTCGCATTCATTCTAAGAAGTCCTTCTTGGCACAGTTTTGTTTTCTTTTTACTCCTCACTCTTTTCTCCCTTTATGCTCTGTTCTTACAGCAGGAGACCACGATCTCTCATCATGGCACCCTTCTAGGATAAAAGCTGTTTAAAGGTGAGGATTTGGCTTCAGTGCTCCGCCCGCTGTTCCTCTAATAGTTACACTAGAATGTGCTTGTTTGCCCTCACACATATCTGCTGAGATTTTACATTATCCTCTTAACTTTTTTTCCTCTCCTACTTGCTTTCTGCTTATTCTCTTGTTTCAATTTTGGTGTCTGAATTCCGAGCTGGAGAGGGTGAAAAAAGATGAAGACACTTCTGTGGTATTAGAAGCATCTCAGGTCTATCTATTCTAGCCTCTACTTTCAAAAGAAAGATTTCATCTAGTAGCAGGTCTGGCTGCACCATCATTTAATTTCTGTTTGATAACCCATCCAGCCCGATTTCCCCTTCTCCAGAAATTCACTTCTATCCAGGATTCTCAGTTGTATTTCTGTAGTGACTTCAACCATCTATCCTTATATTTAACATAATAAGCTTCAGAATCTTCACATGTCAATAGTCTTAGTAAGAAACACAGAACAAGCCTACAGACAATCCATTATTAATGGAAGGCAAACCCTTTCCCTCCAAACTAAGCAAGGTAGTTTCAAGATTCCTTACTTACAAATCCATTTTGTATCAATGGTAATTTGAGGATATGGCTTCTTAAAATGTTATGCTCAGAAATGGATCTATTAAAAAACAAAATATTGAATGTGGACGGATTAGCTCATTCCAAAAACCAACAGAAAAAATGTATAACTAAGAAAGAGGAGTATTAAATTAATGGTGTCTCGGTGTTTGCTAAGGTAAAACTCATGTTAGTGACATGTTCCTCAGACTGTCCTGAGAATCCCCTGTGAGTTAAATCTATCCTATGACCTAACTCACAATACCCTAACTTGCAACACACCTAAATGTGGTTCCACGTTCCAGATTTAAATTTACATGTATACATTTCTAGAGACTGATTCCTGTGTTTCTGCCTGGAATAAGGTATGTTTTAGGATAGTTTAAACATTAAATAAACCATAAGCAATATCATGTGGTAATCTCTTTATAATTAAAGCCAGATGCAATCATATAATCTATTAACTTAGCTTCCTGAAAATAATACCATTTATGGAGGAATTACTCTTCTTTTTAATCACCAAACAAGGCATATATAATATTTATGGGAGTTAAAGTTCATACAAATTAAGATTTGCTTAATAAAAAGGACAAAGAGGTATTAGGTACAGGGCCTTGAAAGAGATTCACGGAAGTGAGCCACCCTAAAGATTAAGCTTCAACCAGATCTTTGGCAACTCTGAAAGACAAGTGTAAGTTACCTGTGGCATGTTGAAGAGTCAGGGACTCCTCCAAGTTTCAATGCTTTCTTGGAATCACACAGTGAGTATGCAGAAAATGGGACTGCAACACAAGTAGTGAGCATCTTCAAAGGGCACATGTCCTTGCTTATCTCCAAGATGCTTTCAGTTGCTGTGAAAGACATGTAATCTGTGCAGAGATATGTAAGTATTTCCAGTCTTCCTTAGTCTCCCCATAATTCAATAAAACACAAGTCCAAATGTCTAAAAGCTGCCTTCTCTATACCTTAAAAATAACTCAGCAAATAGAATTGCTATTTAAGCATACTTAACACAAAGACTTGACAAAAAGATTTGTAGTGAATGGAAAGAAAGAGAGGGGGAAGTGGCATTGATTTTTTTGAGAATATTATGCACTAAAAGTATAACTTCTATCAGAAACCCTTAAAAACAGACACACACATCTCAATTTCTTCCAGCATCAAGGAAGCTGAGACTCACAGATCAAGCATGTAGATTAAGTTCATTCAACTACCACATCAAAGAAGCTGCTGCTGTGTATGCCAAAAAGCATCAGTTGTAAGCAAAGCACAGCTCTGTACCCTTAACTGAGTACAAGCTAACACAACATAACACAAAGGAAGACAGAGGTGGGTTTTAGTTTTCAAAATATAAAGCATGATCTATCGTACACAGCATAACATCACTGAATTATTTAATTGCAGCCTATTTAAGGTGTTAGTTAGAAAGAGTTGGAAGGACCTATTAACACCCACTACAAAAAATGTGACAGAACAGTAAGGGAAGAGACAATTCTAGCTTCTAATTGTGAAGTCATTCTGTGTTTAGGTTCAGTGCAGCAGTTTCCAACAAGCTCATTAAAGTCCTGCAAGCCACCATCTTTCTACCGGAGCTGATTGCATGGAGCCCCCCTGAGAAGCGGCTTGACTGTTAGCCCGCATCTCTCCTGCCTTATGGGGCCATATGTCAACCTCTGACCTCGCAAGAGTAGGAAGTTTCAATGAGGAATTAGAAAATATTTCGCTCTCTGGATGATCCATAGAGTGTTCCTAGATTATTTTCAGCGACAAAGGAAAGGAAATCTGTGAATGTGTCCTGAAGGCCTTTGTACTCAGAGTCATGAAGGGAGGTGTGTGTTATCCCTTATGATAATAACGTGAATTCATGCCTTCATGATCTCTGCTCCAGTGTTTTTCATTGAGAACTCTCAGATGTCATAGTGCAGTAGCAAAATGGATGCTTGGTCCTGTGTGGCATAAGTTTAGGTTTTATTATAGTGATTAAACAAAAGAAGCATGCTTTCTTATACATTTCTCCTGTTTATGTATTTTAAGTTAGTGTTTCTTTGCAGCGAGATACTTTAAATAAAAGTCATCAAGCTACTTGTGGCGGGTGTAACAGACAAACATTTAAATTAATATAGTTTGCTCTTTAGTAGTTACAATCTCCGCAAAGGTATGGTAAAATGTAACCTTGTAATGAAAAGAAGGTTGAAATTTGGACCCTTGTTGCTTTTTCTAATATTTTTTTGTAGGATCAGCTTGCCTGGATTTTCCTCCTATTGTATTGTCAGTGGAATTGCTGACTGATTGATATCCAGTTGTATTTCTAGTAATATCCATCAGGACCCTTTCCTGGGACTCCATGCATCTCACACAGTGCTGACCCAGACCACGGCAGCAGAGGCAGCCGGGTGGCCGCAGAAGTTGGCATGTTTTCCCAGCTCAGTTTCCAACCATATGTCTCTCTCCACACTTTGGCACAGGCCCTACAGCATGTGTGGGAACAGCCTAATCAGCAGCAGCAGCCTACTCCAAGGAGGCAGCTCTTGAGATAATCAGATATGTTTTTTTTTTCAAGGCTCTGTGGATTTTACCTTGTCCCTCTCTAGGACCAGAGCCTCTGATTATTACCATGGTGATCAATTTGTCTCCTGGGAAGTAGCCAGAGACCATCACACTGATTCTATGCAGGCCATTAGGTAATTCTGAGACTCTTGGAAAGAATTGCATTTTTGTATGAAAAGAATCCCCATGGATGACCAAAGCTAGGCTTAATTGGTCTGTGTAGTTAATACTGATGGAGAAGTGACAAAGGGTCTAGGGAAATAGTCACCCAGTGAACTGAGTGATGGTCTAGTCATATTTCTCCCATTGCTCCTTGTTTTCCTTTTCAGGTATTTATCAGGAAGGAGATGAATCTCTGTGCTTTAGGGATAGAAACTATAGGTTATTTTCAAGTAATGGATTTGCTGATAACAAATAGTTGGGAAATTTTTAGAGTGCAGCATACATTTAGGTCTTCATCGCCAGACATCTGAAAAGAAACTGTTGTTTCATAGAGACCAATTACTAGACATCAGCTCAGCTGGAGACTATATCCAGGACCCTCCTTCCCCAGTTCTAGCTTAGATTTTTCCATAGGCAAATCAACCAGACTTGGAGTCTTTTCTGAACCTTAGGAAGCTTAGTCTTACGTTTGTTGGCATTTTCTAATCAGCACTGTTCAAAACCAGGAAGTCTTTGTTGAGTTCAAGCTTTGCAGGCTTCTACTTTGCTCTTTAATGTTGGCTATTGGATGAATACTCAGATCATTAATGAGAATTTATGTGGTTTGTCCAACTGGTTAATTTCTCCAACATTATGTGTAGGCAATGCTATGCTGTATCTATAAACCCTGAAACAAAAGTGGCCAACGTACCTACCCCTGAGGTCATTAGAGGAGGAGGCAAACTAGTGGTAAGATTGCTTCTTAGCTCAAACACATGGCTACAGGGCTGGGTTTCTTTCATCGGCTGTTTCTTTCTGTTTGGATGTTGACTTCAGCTCATCCAACATTCAAATGCTACCCTCCTTCCTATGATTTCTATGCTTAGAAAATAGGAATTCCAAGAAAGCATCTTATTCTGGAATATTCTACTACAAAACCCACAAATGCAGGTTTTCAGAATATTTCTTTGGAACTATCCAGGGCTCTTTGTTATTGACCAATCTCTTCCCATAAGCTCTTCTGTGGGTCCATATATCTCCAGTATATGCAAAGGGTATTATGCAACTAGTGAGAATCTAGCCCAGATCCCTCTAATCTTGCTTATTTTCCACTCTTCTCTAGCAGTATATTAATATCCTCTCTTGCTCCCTGCATGCCTTTCAGAGAAGAGATTGAACTTTTCTTTATGATAAGTCAGTTAAACTCTATAGCCTCTTTTCTTCATGCTACCTTAAATATTAACACCTCAGTTTATTTGTTAAGATGTATTTGTTGGATAGCTGCTAAGCGATCGTATGAGGGCCCCTTCTGATTATTGTTCACATTCATATTCCTATACTTGATGATCTTCCTGACAAAACGTGTGCACTCAATGTGTGAGGGAATGATGTGGTAGGGAGAAAGTAGAAGTATAAAATTATTGCAAAACAAAAAAACTGCAATGACAGAAATAGGCAGAACATACCAGGCATGTGAGCTTAATATTCCCTGGGTGCTTCTGGAAGGTGATGGTGATGTTTTATGACAGCTGGTTAGCATGTCACGCTTGCTTCAGATGTGATTGAGGAACTACCTTATTCCAGGTGATGTCTTCAAAATCTTTGAACCTTTGAATTACTGCATCCTGCAGTAATTTCTTATCCCATATTATATCTCTAAGGTTCCTATTCTTTTTAAAGGTTAATCTTTCTTCACTTCCCTCCATTTTTTTCCTTTTCAAGATGCAATTTCTCTTTCATATTCTTTCCCCACAGCTTCAATACTTCCCGAAAAAGAGTTTTGTCACAATTTAGCAACATTCTTCAATCACTTCTCTACATTCTGGTTGCCATAGCATCTTCTTTTGGTGCTGAAACTATAAGTAGCGAAGAAAGAAAACTATTGACTCATTAATCATTTGCTTGGTTTCTACATCAGCTGGACCTGGAGTGGTTAATCATGAGACAAGATATTTCTTTGTACAGAGCAATGATATAGACAGTGGTCATGAATGAGTCATCTATAAATGAAGAACTTCTGTAGATCATTATTTACTTTTCAGATAAAGGTTAACCACTGGGTTGAGTGAAAGTCCAGAGTAACTCTGCAGATCAAATGGTTAATAAATCTAGAAAATATGAGTTTATGGTGGTTCTGGACCTCTGAACTATTCAGTTAGTTTTTGTTCTTTTTGCATAGCTTTTTGTCTATTTCTTTTCCAGAGAATTCTGTGATATAGCGAAGTTTCAAATGACATTGAAATTTTCATTAAACTGCATTTAAGTCTGTTTTACATCTTATGAGTCTCTACCTTATGAAAATTTCATCACTTTTTAAAGTTAATCCCATTAATCTTCCAAGACATCCCTTGATCTTCATAGGAGATAAGAACTAATGTTATGAGTTCTCTGTGAAGAAATACATTTCTATCTGTTTAAACTCCTTTGTAACTTCTAATGAAATGTGCTTAAATGTTATAACATTGAAAATATCTCATGTCTTTTTAAAAAAGTATATCAATGTCAAGGCCATATTAGGTTTCAATGGGTTTAAACATTCTATGTAAAAAAAAATACAGAAGGAATAGCTTGACTAGATAGAGTTGAGGTAGAAATAGAGTTAATAGAGGGCATGGCAGCTTTAAGGGGTACAGTTGTGTATAGCACTCAAAAGAGGGGCAAGGTGGTGACAATGAGACTTGATGTCCAACAGACATGGCCAGATAGGTTGACCATGCCAACTCCCAGCCATGCAACCTTGTACAGGTGAGTTAATGGCTTAGAATTGTTCTGTGTTAAATCCAAGGAGGTGGAAATGTGTTCCAGTCCTCAGCATCCTCTGTAGAATAAACAAGTTGAACACTTCAACCACAGGCTTAGCTCACAGCACACACTGTTTCTGTCTTTTGATAGGATATTACTGACTTTCTGCTTCTGTTTATGTTTAGAAACTAGGTAAGTGGCATTTGGTTGTTCAGAGTGCGTGAAGGTGGGAGATGGAGATATAACTCAGGGTGTTCCTGTGCATGGAAAAAATTAAGACAGCACAAAGCAGGCCTGAAATATAAAGGAAGCAATATTTTTCCTAGCTTCAGTGAAAGAATTTGTCTTTCTCAAGTCAGGAAATGTTACCAGGGCCAGTATTAGCAAAAGTCAATAATAGTTTAAAAAGATATATTTGTTTTTATGCAACTCAGCTTATAATAATAAATATAATTAAATACCATCTTGTTCTAAGTAAATGTGAGAATCTGAGACTTAAAAGATATTCTGTTTAGAAAACAGACAAATAAATGAGCTAAAATATAAAACTCATTAAAAAAACATGGTTGTAAATCTTTGCAATCTTGGGATAGACCTATTGAGAGATGGTATCAAAATGATAATCATAAGCAAAACTCAGACAAACTGGACTTACCAAATTAAAAATCTTTGGAGCACCAGTGATACTCTGTAACAAGTGAAATGACAGTCCACAAATGGTAAAAGGAAAAAAGAAGATATTGTGGTCAACTGGCCAATTGTTTGCAACAGGGTGTCCTAAATGGGGCAGCATTTCTTAGCTGATGAAATGGTCCTAAATTTCAGAGACAGCATTTATGAAAGTGTACTAGCATCTGGAGAACTATCCCAGAAGCTCAAATTCAGATAGGATTTTAAAAAATGAGATATTCATTAAATAATAAAAGAATACTTTTCTCAAAATCCAGCTTTGGGGTCTGGTTTTAGCATGCTTTTAGGTTGGCACAGGGACTGTTGGGTATTCCTGATAATTCCCCGTGTGCCTGAGGGCTGTGATGATTACATGGGCTGCAGAACAGCAGGCTGGTTACAATCTCCAAAGACAGTTGTCAGTGGTTTCTGAACAGCCACTGACAATGGTTTTGGCTTCCAACTTGGTCCCGAAAGGTTCCCAGAGTGTTTCCAACTGCTTTTACATTCACATGCCTCCAAGTGGGCTTGGCTTTTACTTTCTTCTGTGTGAGCCTTCACTTAGTTCCTGTGTCTGCCCTGGGCCAGATCTGTGGTCAGTGTGTGCTGAGCATGGAGAGCAATCCTTCACAATGCTCCCTCAGGGGCCATTCATTTATTTCATGAATATATTTGAGATTCAATTTTATTTTTAAGACCCAAATGTTTCAAAATTTCAAAAACTAAATCGTTTTTGAATTATTTTGCTTAAAATTTAAATTGAATTAAATTAAAATTTAGGAGATGAAATTAATTATGTAATTTTTATTTTAATTCATGATTCCATTACTTGATAAATATTTTAAATTATATGAAAATATTTAAAATTTTACATCTCTATGAATTCATAGCTGAGATGAAAACATCAAGTTTTAGGCACAATGAGAAATGTAGTAATTACTAAATTGAAAATTCCTGAAGTGACATCTGTAATTAATGATTACAAAAATCATGTAACTCTCCTCAGTGTACTATAATTAACTGTTTTTGTGGAAAGAAAATAAAAGTTAACTTTAAAAATTACAATTATTATTCTACTGCTCACTAAAATATCATTAGAGTATTTATAAATGATTTTGATATATACATTAGTAATTGGTAGTTAAACTCGCCCACATATTGAGTTTAGTGATTTGTGCTTAACTGAAAGGCATTGCTGTATATACTTTTATGTTTTTTTTTTATTTTTAAAGATATGCACATTAAGATGAGAAACTTCCTTAGCTCATAATTTGTAGTTGGTTTTTTAACGTGGAAGTGTTTACAGAAATATTACTGGTCTGCACTTGTCTTTAGGCTTTGCTCCACAGATGTTAGCTGCAAGTCTAGACAAAGGTAGAATTGGACGACTGTAAGAAGCGATTTCATAGCTAGAGTGAATCTGGAAACGATGTCATAGGAACATGCTTCCCAACATGATGGATGTCTCCTCTGTCCTGATTCAAGAACTGAGCCAAGCTTTTATAAATAATTCTACACTCACACTAGGCTCCTTGATTCAAGAGTTTCCCTCTGTATTTCTCACAGCCCTTGTCTAGAGAGGCATGAATTCTTGTTTAAAAAAAGAACTGCCAAATACCAATGTATAAAAGGGAATTAAAAGTGAAATTAGGAGGAGATCCAAGATGGCTGCGACTAGAGGACACCGTGTCTGAGGAGTAGGACAGCAGAAACAACGCAGCGACCAGGAGACTGAACTCTGGGACCTAAAACGCCAGCATCCGTGATTGCCAGGTGAGCAGAACTCCCACGGTGAGAAAATCAAGTGGGAAAACCCTAGGGACACCCAATTATTCCCCGGAAAAACCTCCGGGTGACCAGCGGCGCACAGCTCTGATCGGAACGAGCAGCCGCTGCGCTGGGCACCCGCACCCGCCATTATAGACTGGATCACACAGTCTCGCGGGCAGTCAGAGGAGGAACCAGGTGCCGTTTTCACCGAACTGCACCCTGCCAGCATACACTGCACCCGGGTTCTGCTTCAACCCATGAGTGTACAGCGGGCACGAACCGATCGCAGGAACCACCCCAGTCTGAGAAAGGCTGGGGACCCTTTTGACCAGTCTGCACTCAGCAGGCACGAGCCTCACACTTCCGCCAGCAAAACCTCAGTCCCTGTGCCAGTCCGCAGGCAAGTCTGGGAGGTACCTGAGTTCTGCTTCAACCCACGGGTGCGCGGTGGGCATGCACAGATCGCAGGAGCCACCCCAGACTGACAAAGTCCGGGGACCATCTTGACCAGACCACACACTGAGGGCCAAAACCTCAGTCCCTGTGTGTCCACAGGACAGACAGAGAAGGCCTCGGGCACCATTTCAGACAGGCCTGCATTCAGCGGAGGCACACCAACCCAAACCCATTGTGTGTGCCCCAAATATCATCTCAGACCGTGGTGCACAGCCTCTGGCCCAGAAGGGGGAGCAAAATCTCCATTCCAGGGGAGAGCCCTTAGCAACAAGCCCAGGGCTGAGCACAAAGACCCCAACTGACATCTCAAAAGACTGAGGAGCAAGATCTCCAGACCAGAGGGGTGAC
>CM053760.1:22456468-22482689 GCA_028658305.1 Pachyuromys duprasi
AGGAGGACCTCTGGGGGGGGGGGTTAATGTAGCGATGTATCAGAGCAGATATTAAGAGTCGCGATCAAGACTTTGGCAGAGGGCGAGAAGTAATGATAGATCTGGGGGAGGTTGTTGAAACTTGGGGAGAACAAGAGCTGCACAAAGACTTCCTAGTCTATTAATTAAAAAAAAAAAAGCTTATCTTCAAGTACCATGTAGGAAATCACAGACGTTAGCTCATGCTTTTGTTCTTTAGTATTGCTGAAGAATTTTCCAACTATCATGCAGGTTATTTATTTTAGATATTTTAAAACTAAATCCCTTAAAAGGACTTAAAACATGACTGCCCTATTTCAGTACCTGGGTGACAGCTGATTTGAAGCACTTCTGGATATTCAAATTAGTCTTGTGTAGGGTTGACTTTTCCTACATCAGACAGAAACTAAAAGGTGATAGACACTTACAAGATTTTGGCCTTATGAGTAACGTCACACTTCATTTCAAAAGAAGAGCATGTCTTTACTGGAAGATCAGATAGACTTTGTAAGGTGATAATAGTCCCGTTCAGTACATTATCCCCACTCGATCCCAGATAGTAATATAAAAGAGGAGACAAATGTAGTAACACACACTAACACATTACTAATATCTAGAAGATCATCCACTAAATGTTTCCATTCTGGCTCGCACAGCCACCCTGCTTTGAGCAATCTTCTTTCCCATCTTCGTGACACAGTGATCTTTTTTTTTCCCAATGTGGCAGAAATGACATCTTTTTTTCCTGTGACATAAATTATCAATTCGTAAATGGTGGTTATCTGGAATTGAATGCCAAGTGAACTGAGCTTTATTCTTCCTTCTCCCCCATGGCTCATACTTGAAGAGCATCCTATATGTCAAAGCGTCGAGTACACTGGGCTAAGTGCAGTGGGGAATCCATTGGGATTAGACAACAGTGATGAGTTCCAAACCCCCAAACTCCACTCCTGCACTGCACTGCCTTCTCGTTTTGCCCCTGAAATGACATCATGTGATGTCCTCTTGTGTGCAACATCGTTAATAGCTAAATTCTGTCAAAATCAATTTGTGAATGAATAAACACCCCTAATAAACAGCACACTTTCAAAGCACATGTTCTTTGGATTGATCTAACATTATCCCTTAAGTCCTGCCAATATCATTTCAAGTTAACTTCTGTCATGTGCAAATGCATTTACAGGCTAACGGAGCAGTTTGTAATTTCACTAAACCTAAACGTTTCTCAGATATATAGCATATAGCAGATAAATAAGATGTCCAGAATGGTATCTACATTGAATGTTCATGAAGGGTTCCTTCTCTTACTGCCCTCACTTGCAGAAGCTATCCTGGGAGATGAATGTGCCAGGATAAGTTATCTGAGGCTCATAAAATCTTTTCCAGAGATTGAAATAAAGTCAGTGCTTGCAGAAGACAAATCAATTGTGACATTTCTGAATAGAGTGCGATGCATTTAATTAGCACAAGACATACTGGCAAATGCTGAATTACCCAATAAATCACTGGATGCTGGAACCCATACAGAGCGGGAATCAGCTGTCTTGTGAGACGTATAGCAAGTGATAATAGGGAGGTCTGGCCATTTGTATTGTCACTTTGACCCATTCTCCGCTATTATTTTTTTTTCCTATTTTGACATTTGCACACAGAGCTCTTTTAATTATTTTAAACCATTAGAGATCTCTGTCCCTGTCCATTTAAAGAATATTCAACAAATATTTGCATTTGTTGAGGACATTCAGTTCTGTTGATGCAATATGGCATGTGGGGTCCTCTGCAGAGGGGGAGTCAGTGCAGATTAGAATCCTCGGCACAAACCTACCGAAAAAGCGACTAATAGGGTCATGGTCCACTGAAAATATTGAAGGTGTTACTTTAGTCATTTCTGAATCTCACAATGCTATCAGTTCGAGCAGAAAAATGGCCCACTTTAATGTTTGACACTTTAATTTTTTTTTTAACCTAGAACTCAAATGCTACTTCAGACTATCTTTGAAATGCTGGAGCTAAAGCGCACTCAGGCTTAAATTCAATGTTTTGGCTTTTGAAAATCTGGGGAGAAATTGAAAATGAATTCCAAATGAGTCTTGCTGGCTTTGGAGGACAAAATAGAGCATTTCCTCCCATGAGGGCTGTTTTATAGGTAAATTGGCGATTCTACTAGTGATTCTTTCACTGAATCACTTTCCATAATATGAACGCTAAGGCCTCTCACACCAAAAGCACAAGATCATATGAATGACCTCTGCAGCGCACCGCTCCACAGCCTTTGGCACCATGTTAAGTGACATTCAGTGGTGCATAGACACGTGGTGCGTAGACTGTGCAAATGTGAAGGATGCAATGTGAGGAAACAAACATGTTTTGATTCATAACTCCTGGGCCTATAGAGCTGCAGTCTGATTTTCATTAGGAGCTGAAACTCAGGAAATGTTATCACTACATGTCTGTGGGCTCAAGCTCCCAAGCTGTGTCCAGCAGTTCTTTCTCATCACAAAGAACTCAGAGTCACCTGAGAATTCTTTTCAAATTATGCAAAGTCTCAGTCCTTCTTGGGACTTTCCTTCTCCAAGAAGATGCACAGGGAATAGGGATGCAAGCGTAAAATAAAACAGTGCCATAATGGACATTCAACATTGTCTGCAGTAGGCCAGCAGCACTGCATCTTTTTTCCTTGTTGGCTCCTCGCTGCACTGAACTAAAGGTAGGTGCATACCACAGCTCAGGTGGCTGGACATTCATTAGAATGAACTGGTTATGTCTGTTTCATTTTCTTTGCTAATGGCTGGTTGAGACAGAAGAAATAACAGTGCTCTAGCCAATGAGGCATATTTGGAAGCATGCTGGACACTATCTAGGACATTTTATGGCTTTTAAATAGAGGCACACAAAGAGAAATGCCCTTTTCTGTACCCAAATATATTTACATGAGGTCATTTTTAGCTATAAAAAGATATAAACTTGAGGATGAAAGTCCACCAGCACTCAAAGGATGAAAGGGCTTATGTTTATGACCAACCATTCAGTTTTGTATGGTACATAAGGATTCCCATGGTCTACAGTTTGCATATCAAAACTAAGAAAGTCTCAGTTGGTCACCTTAGAAAAAAGAGTGGACTATTGGGTCATGTAACTATCCTTCTAAGTTAAGAAATTCTACAAAACCCAACCTTTGAAGTCCAATATATATGATGAACACCACCATAATCTACTCAACTTGACGATGTGTTTTGTTTCGTGAATCTTAGTGTCGTTAATAACCAATATGGAAAGAACAACCAATATAGAAGGAACAAAGTGGGAAGTGCTGTCATAAGAATATTCATCCTCTACCAAATGCCCTTCCTACACATCTTTTCATGTGTTGGCATGTGTGCAGTGTACATATGTGTGTATCTGTGTTGGCATTTGTGTGTGCACACATGTGCAGGTGAGAGTTTGAGGTTGATGTCAGCAATCTACCTCCACTGCTTTTCCTCATTACTCTTTGAAGCATGGTCTTGCACTGAAGCCCAGAGTGGAATGATATGGTTTATTTGACTATTCAGCAAGATTCCTGGAGAACTGTCTCCACCTTCTAAGGCTGGAATTCAAAGCAAGCTACCAGGAGCACCTGGGATTCTGGGGATCTGAACTCAGACCTTGTTGTTTGAGTGATATACACTTGAATCACTGAGCCATTGTGCCAGTTCTAAAGGTTCTCTCCTTAATCCCAAACCTTTATCTTATACTCATTAACCAAGTAGGCATTTATTAAAATTAAATTTACTTTACTAGGACTTGATAATCATTCAAAATCAAACATATCATTTTTATACCTTTCCATTTTAAACTGAATTCCTGAAACTAATGATGGCTACAAAACAGATCAAACATGTGCTGGTATTTTAAATGCTAAGAGAGCAGGTAAGGAAGTGCAAAGTATAACAAACCCTAAATAATTTAGTGCTGGGAAAGTTTCACTACTCTCAGTTGTCTGCAGATGTAGCACTCATTCTGTACTTCCTGAAATTCAGAGAGAATATGTTGTGTATTGTATGGATGCATTGCCTGTAAATTAAAAAAACAAACAAACTATGGCCTATAGGAAATGGTAGAGTAGAAGGTTGAACATCAGGAGGGCAGAAGGGATTCTGGGATAGAGCCAGGTGGGAGATTAATCTGAGAAGATGTGAGGAGGACACATACATGGTACCTGAGCAGAGGTAACCAGCCACATGGAAGAATGTAGATTAATATAAATGGATTATTTTAAGTTGTGAGCTAGTTAGAGAAGAGCCAGCTATATGGCTTAGATATTTGTAAATATATTTTGAGTCCCATGAGTCACCATTCTAGAAGTTTCAGTCCTGAAGGAAAAACACATACCCTACTACATTGGAAGAAGGTTGTTTTGGAAGTCTGTCTCAAGGTTGAAGCCAAGCATTAGACAGTGTTCTTCAACGTGAGGCTTTCTTGACTCTGTCACAAATACCATTGTGTCTTAGTAGAGTGGGTGTTGAGTACTACTCTTGAACCTGATTAATTATATACTCTCTGTTCATATATATATATATATATATATATATATATATATATATATATATATATATATATATATATATATATACCAAAACTATCACTTAATTGGGAGCAGGAAAGAAGGTTCAAAAATTAATAGCACTTGATTTGCAGTCATGAGAATAGAAGTTTGTATCCCAGCACCCACATAAGAAACTGGATGTGCTTCCCCCAAATGCCTATAGCTCTGTGTGCTGGTAGGCTGAAATCAGACAGTAGGGTTTCTGTGGCTAGCTGGGATATATCCTGAGATGAAAAATATGGGCTCAAAAAGATATCCTGCCTCAGCAGAAAAGGTGGAAAAGGAGGAGGATACCGTTAAGGAACAAAGAAATACTGGTTATGGCATTGCTTGCATGCTGGGGTACTGATTTTTATGGCCCCAGGTCAGAGCTGGATGGTGGTAGGTTTCAACTGAGGTGATGAATCAAATGAAACTGGTGGGGTTTGTGCTGGTGGTCATTGATGATGGTCACCTGGAGAATAATTGCTGTGGACTTAAGATCTTGTGATTGGTGGGAGAATCTGTGATGTACTATGTAAGTTACATAACTTCAGTGGACAGGTCTCTCAGGAAAAGGAAAGTTGTTTGAAAAAAATCTCTATGAAGCATTTCTATGGGTCCATATTTTCTAATTCTCAAGCCAAAGAAGCCAGACAAGAAATGTAGTGTTCTAGATTCCTTTCTGTGGCTGTGATAAAACATTCTGACTTAGGAAGGAAACATATTGTAGAATGCTTATTCCAGGTCATAGTCCATCAGTGATGGAAGTTAAGGAAGGAACTCAAGCAGACATGAAGCAGAAAACACGGAGTAACTCTGGTTGCTAGCTCTATCCCAGGTTCACTCTCAGCTTGTTGTTGTTGTTGTATTTTTTTGTTTTGTTTTTATACATACAGCCAGGGTCCACATGCTTATAGATGCTGCTGCCCATAGTTGGCCCTACTGCACCAGTTAATAATGAAGGCAGTCTCTCATAGACCAACATGATCTGGACAACTCTACAATTGAGGCTTTTCTACAGATTCTAATCAAAGTGGAGTTTATAGTCAGTGCTAACCAGAATATTTAGCAGGAAATCTTTTTCCCACAATGTATGATTTTTACATGTTACTGACTTGTAACTTTTTAATAAACAAATTCATGACTTTTAGTTCTTAAGTAGTTTTTTTTTTCTTGCAATTTTTCCCCCAGTAAAAAGACGTGATTGCAAACACTTGGAGAAATCCATTTGTTATTCATTTCATTTTTCCAAAGAAGCTTCACTTAGTGCTTCCAAATCTCCAATTCTCCTTAAGAATGGACTGCTTCAAGCATCTACCTCATCATATGTTGTTTCTTATCTTTGTAAGACAATGAAATCTAAGAATCAAATACCAAATCAATTCAGGGAAGATTCATGGAGATATAAAGGAAAAGAAAATCTAAATTTTCTTATGCAAGGGATGTCTGGGTGGATGGATAGCTGGCTCAGTAGTTAAGATCATTGGCTACTTTTCCAGAGGACCCAAGATCTCAGCAACTAAGTCAGGCATCTTACATCCTACAACTTTAACTTCAGGAGATCTGATGTCCTCTTGTGGCTACAAAGGGCACTACATTCACATGTGCAAACTTCAAACACACAGACAGACATAGACACAATGAAAAAACATAACATACCTTAAAATAAATAGGAATTGCATCTAATTTTTCTCTGTATCTCATAATATAATATTAGAACACAGGTTTCAAGATCTTGTGGGCTTTAAATTCAAACTCTCATGATGCCGCTTGCTTGCCTGACACATATCAGATTGTTTAAATACTCAAGCTTTCAGGTTTTGCACATGTCATCATAGTATCATCCATGTAGGTTTGCTTTAAGTTAGCTGATGTGCTGGTGGGAGGATGAGATGGCTCAGCAGAGATAAGCTGCTTTCCATTGAGCCTGGCAGTCTGAGTTTCATTTCTGAAACCCACATGGTAAAAGGAGAAAACCAACTCTTTCAAGTTGTTCTCTGATATTCACATGTAGTCTATGGCACACACCCCTCCCTGCAGTAAAATGAAAAGAAATAAATATGGAAGAATAATGTAGATGATGCAAGATCAGCAGAGCTAATAACCGGCCTCATAACTATTAGCACTAATGGAGCCAATGTTATTTCTGCGTAAGTGAACATTGTCCTCGTGAACTCAGACATTCACTACCCTGCCAATGTCCTTGTCAAAAGCCTTCTTTACTTAGTGTTTTATGTGTGAGAGTGTTTTGCGTGCATGAATGGTAACACACAATGTATGTTTAGCACCATTCAAGGCCAGAAAACAGCATCAGATCCACATTAACTGGAATTACAAAAGGTAATATTGAACCCAGGTCTTTTTTAACAGCAGCCAGTGTTGTTAACCACTGAGCCATTTATCCTAGTCATTAAATTGGTGTCATTAAATGCTTTTTAAAAATTGTCCCCCCCCGATTTTCAGGGAAAACATTTTGTTATTACCTTTTAGTACATATTATTTATTTACTCACTCAGTTTTCTTTCTGTACTTGGAAGCAATTCTCCTTTAAAGACCTGGGCTAATATATATATATATATAATATATATATATATATAAATATATATTATTTATATGTATATATAAATAATATTGTTGCATATATATATATATGCAAATAAAAACAGAATCCTTTGCCCACACAATTCACTATCAATGCTAACACCAGATAGCTAAGGAATCATGCTTCCCTCACCTTTGTTAATTTTAAGAGAAAGTGTAGGCTATTGTGTTAGTTTCCCAGAGTGGCTACATCTATTACTTTGGCATTTTGGTTATAAAAACAATCATCAAACCCAGGTTCTCTTTTATATGGGAGCTGGAGATTGAACCCAGGTCCCCATGCTCACAAGGCAAATACTTTACCCACTAAGCCAACTCTCCAGACATCTGCCATCATCTTTAAATGGCCTTGTTCCTCTGTGATTCCTTGGTGTTTCTGTTCATTTGCAAATCTCATACAACTTCTAAAGATGATAACCATTGGGATTAGGGTTACTCTAGTCCACTCTGATTCCATCTAGAATGTCTTTAGTTATAGTATGAGTTTCAAATATCTTAGGGAACAATAGAAAGCTAATCTTACAGAAGTACAAGTAAAAGCTGATTGGGGGGAACAAAATGATAACTAGTTTCACTTTCCTGAAAGACTGGTCATAAAAATTCATCATTTGTTTTCCTCTTTCAGCAACATGCTCACAGAGTATACTTGAACTAATCAGCTATAAGGTCATCGTCATATATGTGCTCTGTCATTGGAAGCATTCACATGCTGCACCTGACTGTTCTGAGACTGGTAGTGGGATATAATGAAGAACTCTCTATTGGGTTTAAATCCTGGTCCTGCCACTTGACTTGAGTATCCTAGATGAGGTCAAGTTGTACAGTGCTACTATTTTGAATGTATAATATGATCTAACATGGTTTAAGGGTGTGAACTTGGTTGGCCTCATTGGCTGGCAACAACCGTCTGCTGGGAAAGAGAGCATGGGAAGAGAAGAGAATCAAGTGAAGTGAATCAAGAGAATTGGGCATCTTTAAGAAAAATAGACATAAAATAGGCTTTGATATTCAAATTAGTTCTTTGCAGTCAACACCATTGCATTATAAATTTATCTATTTGGAGAAAAGGAATTAACTAAATTCTTCTGGCACTAATGTCTATGTTTAGGGAAAAGATTGTAAAGCCAGGGATTTGGGTCATCGAGTACTCTCAAAATATATAGAAAAATGCAATATTCATGATGAGTGTTTCTCTAGGCATTTGGAATTGGAAAGAAGAACCATAAAAGCATCTCTGCTTTCCAGTTACAGAAAGGACATGAGAAAGAACAGTAAGACATTAATAAAGAAGATTTGGGTCACAATTGTATCTGCTAGCTAGGATGAAAAAGTTCATGACAGTTCATTCTTCCTGCCATGATACACCTTGTAAAGATGCCAGATTTTCAAATGGCAACAGAGCCATGGCTGCAAAGTCGTCTAAAGATACTGCATTCTAGAGGAAGCTCACCTTCCTAAAGTAAAGAGACACTAGGCAATCTTATCACAGGGAAATGACCAAATTAGAACAAACAGTCTGCTACAGTGAGGGACTACCTGGGAAAATGAGATCTGTCAGATCAAAAACCAAAGCTCTCACCACAAGGGGGTTAAGAAATCATTTATTCTATCATCAAATGTGTGTGACCATGGCCAGAGAACACTGATTCAGGTTCCCCAATTCCTATGTTCTAATGTCACAGCATGTTTCACGAAATTTTTTGCAATAGCAGAACAAAGTCATAAATCAACACAGTTTTGGAAATCATTGGTGAAAACACCAGGAAGGTGGGTTACAGCAAAGTGGGAGATATCGGGGAATCCTAGGCTCAATAGGAGAACAACATATTATGAAGTGTATTAGTAACTGTATCACATGCAAAAGCGATTATACACCATTGTCACAAGACTCAGCTCTTTCAAGGAAAACACTCTTAATATGAAGATGATGATATGTAAAAGGGAATAAGGATAAAAACCATATACTGTGCAGGTAATAACTCTGGTAAAGTTAGTGTGAATGTCAGACAAAATACTTCAACACAGAAAGCATTTTTAAAGCAAAAAAGGTTTTTCTAAAGAAATAAAATGAGTGTATGACAGCACCGAATGTTTACTGTCTCCGTTCTTCAGGAGGCCAAGGTAGGAAAATCCCTTGAGCCCCAGAATTTGAAGTACTCTTGGGTAGAATATAAGATCCTGGCAAGAAATATAAGATCCCTGGGTAGAAAAGGGAGAAGAATAAGAACTCTCATTATTATAACAGCATTGAGATCACTTATATCTGTGTCATTAATCTAAAGGCTACAATAGTTTAATTTATTAAGTGCTTTACTCCTTTGAGGTATTAGCTACTTCAATTAGCAGAGGAGGAAGTAGCTACAGATGGTAAATTCATCTGAATAAGGGATGAAGGAGGATTTGAACAAGTACTGGGTCATATTAATGTCAACAGATGAACAAACTAAAGAGATAGTGAAGTTAGAATCCAACAGAGACTACAGGGCCAGAGATTTCTCCACCACTGGAGGATACAGGGGAAGCAGCAACAGCAAATGTATGCCTGAGTTTGCTGTTACAGTTGGTCCTGCAGTTACACTGGCTATGGAAGTTATCATGTGTAATTGACAGTCATGAATCAACTTCCTGAAGGCTCTATTTCAAGTTTTCCACAATTCTATCTTATCCTTATAAAATAAATGGACCCATCTCATTGTTGGCTGAAAGTTAATGAGACAGACCTACAAAGGAGTCCAATGATTTGTGACATGTGACTTTAAGGTGAGTCGTAAAGTGGAGAAATTGGAAAACTGCAAAACCAAAAGTAGTTCCCCCACCCACATCACAACACTATCATTCTGGCACATCCTGAAGCTGAGAATATCTGCAGGTTCTTCAGACTGATATGATACTGCAATAATGAGAATGTGACACAAGAATGATAGAAATTAAATGTCTAGAGTTGTGTGTGTGTGTGTGTGTGTGTGTGTGTGTTAAAGCTCACATTATTATGCTTGTTTGAAATAAGGTGTTAAAGACTGTGAAGATGCCAGGCAAACATGTTGCTGTTAAAATGGCAACAATTCTTTAAAAAGAAGACTGTTTGAAGAGATGGCTCAGTGGTTATGAGCACTGACAGCTCCTCTAGAGAACTCTGGTTCAATTCTCAGCACCCACGTAGTGCCTCACCAAACTCCAGTTTCAGGGCATCTTCCTGCTTCTGAATGCATCAGGCATGCAGATAGAACTCAGGCATACATGGAGGCAAGCACATAAGATAAAAATTAATGCTTAAAACAACAATTTAAAGAGTCTAAGGTTTCTGTCTTCTTCTGTAGTACTGAGGATTTCTCTCTGAGTCCAGCCCTCAGTCTTCATGTCTTAAACCTTCAGGCACTTCAAACCTGTTGGGACTCCAAAGTCTCATATGAAGCACTGGCAGATACGGTCCTACCTTATGCTGAAGAACTTGCTCGGCAACAGGAAGTGGGGCTCGGTTTAGTAATTTTAGTTTTTAGTAATTTTAGTAATTCCATTGAATTATAGTAATACAGGAGCATGGCTTCCCATCTAAAAGACTTAGGAGCCATACTTTCTTTTACTTTTTCTTTCATATCTCCTCCCAACCAATTTATTTCTACCAGAATCTAATATGTTACCCACGGCTGCTTCAAAGTGCTATCTACTGTGCCTGATTTTAAGATACTTTTTCAATGAATTAGCTGAAGTAAGTCCAGTTGTATATGCAACTGTGATATGAAATCAACTACTACAAAAAGAGTGTGCCACATGAATCCGTATTATAATTCAAACAGCAGCAGCAGTAAATATATGATACTGAATATTGATCAATCTTTTTATCTCTTGGAACTCCTAAAGGCTAGGGAAGAGAAGGAGGTATCATGAAATGGAACCATTCTAGAACAAACTCAGAAGACAAATCCAGAAAGCAAATCTATGTTAACAGTGGAAAGCTAAGGCAGGAAAGAGGGTGAACAAGACACACAAACCAACTCATTCAATCATTCCTTCAGTCATGCAACTTACGCACCTACTCTCCTCTGGAGATTGAAGTTACAGAGGCGAGGCAGGAGAATGCTCCTGTTTATGCAGTCACTACTGTGCTCTGAATGAACTACTGATTAGACATTGTCCATAACTCACTCGATGGCACACATTGAGTAGGCACTGTGGTTATGCTCTGAACCAGACCGAGCTATGATTCTACAGCTAGACCATCTCACTTGCATGTCTCAGCTAAAGGATTCCTAGCTAACTTTACTGGTTGCACAGAACCTTTTATTTCATAAAAAATGATTCTTGGATGCTGAAGAAAAAGTTATCTTCAATTATTTGTGGATGTGCTAAATGTTTGGGCAAAACTCAGGGCCAATGTTCACTTTGCCATGTTCTGATTCCCGTACCTTGGCAAAGCAAGGGATTTCTGTGGGTGATTGTTCTTCTGAACATTTTTTCCTGGATTAGCCATGCCACCTACACTGTCCTTTTATTAACATGGCACTTTCCTATTAATTTTTATTTTGAAGATGTTAATATGTACAGATTATATTTTCCCTGTTTATTTGTGAGCTTATCTGTCACATGCTCCATTATTTATAATAGCATGATGTCCTATATTCCTCTCTTTAAAGCACTCAGTCTTCTTAAATGGAATTAAATTTGATGCTGTAAATCTTTTGGCATGAGGTAAAGGGTTTTAATAGGCAGGTAGCATTTAAACCATTTTATATTGGCCCGGGGAAGCTTGTTGGGATTTACAAATGCAACTTGAATTACATTTTGCTTTGTCAAACTGGGGCCAGGAGGATTACTAATTGGAATCATGACTCAAAGCTGAAGGAGTGCTTATTGATTCAGATCCGGAGATCAGTACGATGCAAAGCAAACATCCACCTCCCTCTTCATCCTGGTCCACGGGGTTGAGTGGAGTCTGTCTCTAACCCTCTCCAGGAAGGCTGTTGTTGCAGCCGAGAAGATGATTACCATTGCTTTGATCATTCACTGTTAGGCTGCAGCACCTTCATTCTGAAAATCACTCAATTAACAGCTCTGGGTGCCAAGCACGGCTTGGTTCTCACCTTTCCTCTTCTGTTTGAACACTTGAGCAATTGTCATCTTAATATGTCTACAGCTCTGAGAATGAATTCCTCCATTCTTGATTCAGCTGTGTTAACAATTGGAATTCCTGATGTGTAAAACAAAGACTGATATGGCATGCATATAGCACTTTCATTCATTTGATATTTTAATTGTATTGAAGGGCATCACACAATTATTTGCTTGTATCAATTACTTGGTATTTTATACACCTTGAGGCTACAGAAAGTCAAATAACTATTTAAAAAATCATACAGCTGTAGTTGGTACTGGCGCTAAGCTCATAACTTAGGGTGCAAAACCTCTGAAATCTGTACATTAAAAAAAAAGTCCTCTATGCTAGATGGCCTTGCAGGAATGCAGAAATGTTACAGAATAATCAGAGTTCTGGTTAAATATTTATGTACTATGTTAATGTTAGTCATTTTAGCATTATTTAAAATGGTGACAAATTAGAAACAACATAAATGCCCAACAGTTGAAAACTGGCTAAATAATTTATGGTACAAGGGAACATTACTCCATCATTAAAATCATGTTTTCCAAAAGCACAGCCATTTATAGACACTTAATACAATGTAAAGCAGAGAAGTAAATCAGCTTGTGAGTCAGCAGAGGGTCATGAGCTCACTGCCTCCCCTTGAGGGAAGCAGCTTTGTCAGGCCACAGAGGAAGACAATGCAGCCAGTCCCGAGGAGACCTGATAGGCTAGGGTCAGATGGAAGGGGAGGAGGACCTCTCTTATCAGTGGACTGGGGAAGGGGCATGGGAGGAGATGAGGGAGGCATCATGGGATCAGGAGGGGACTAGGGAAGGGGCTACAGCTGGGATACAAAGTGAATAAATTGTAATAAATAAAAAAATGAATAAAAATAAATAAAAATAAAAACTCCTCGCATACACATGCATTCTCACCTCAAAACACAAAGAGATAATTAAAAAGCCAAGAAACAAAATTGTGTTTCATTGTGAAACTAGTTGTGTTAGCCATGTATTTCAAGGTAACTGAGGTCACACCTGATAGATACACAGATAACATCATACTTTCAGTTCGTTCTTAATTTCAATATTCTGCCACAGTTTTCTTGTTTCGTTGGTGGTGGTGGTGTGGCACACTCCACTATTATTTTTGTTTGTTTGTTTATAAATGACTATCTTTGTGCAGTAGAGTAGCAGTACCTGTGGGAGTGGGTGGGACACAAAAATAGCTTAATCAATATGTCTATTAATTTCTGGGGCAGACATTTTGAGAAAGAGGGTCATAGGAAAATCATTTCTGCATGACTTGTAGTACTATACAGTTATTTTGAATATTTTTTAAATGAAGTAAAGTGTTCTTCAAATTTAATCTCTACTAATATGTTTTCATGTATCTTCAAATTAATTGCTCTATTTTCAAAGAAAACTAAAAGAGAACCTTCTTTATCTTCATGAATTTAACATCTCTGATCATCTCTTTGCAGGTGATGAGAGAGTTCATGACATGGAATAATTAGCAATTTCGTTTAAAGGAATTTGAATTCTAAGCGAGGGGAACAGAGCTGGATCTTTTTGGAGGTTAGCATAGCCTGAAGCCACGTGTGGTCCAAGGTGTGTACCTCTGAGGGTGAGCTGGGCTCCGCTTATGATCTTGTGTGCATATGAAAAGATTTTGTTCTGTCAGAAAACAATGCTTTAAATGATGTCAGCTCTAGGTACTGATGTTGACACAAAGAAAAACTGATTAAAAACCATTAGTTCTTAGCAGAAAAAATATACCATTTGCATAAAGAGCAAAATATTACATTCTATACTCTAACAGACCAGCCAGATGTTCTTTATGTAAATTTTTTAAAGCAAAAACTTTTCAATGGGTGTAGTAAGTGTTTCTTTCCGGACAGAACTAATCACCCAGTGATATTTGAATAATATGTTTGTGTGTGTGTGTGTGTGTGTGTGTGTGTGTGTGTGAAGTTGTAGTACACTCTGTTGTGTAAGGAAACTGAAATGATCTCTGTGAATTTGGTGATTTTTCAAGAGTTCCAAAAATGTGCCTTCTGGAGTTAAATAAAATCCATTGTTCTTTAATGAGCTAATAGGGAGTTGGAATCCTTACAAAAAGGAGATGGAGATTAACCTATAAAAAGAGTTAATTGTGTAGAATGCAGACATTGGCAGGCTCTGTGGAGAATGCTATGTTCCTAGCGTTGATTTTTCCATTCCTTTTTTTTTCTCAGAAGCCCCTTGCACATCTTATACCCATCACTGTATACTCTTGTTTCTCTCTCTAATTCCCCCACCAGCCATTTTCTCTCACAATCATTCTACAACCAACAGACCTCTTGCTGCTTAATGCTCTCCCTGAAAACAACAGAGACGGTGCCTAATTATTAGCTCGCACCACAGGGCCCGTGAGGACCTTGTTACATTTCATATAATTTCAAGGGCAGAAGCTGTTTTACTTAAATATCATCAGACTAATTTACTCTGGGCCAATGAGCAGGCTAGTGACAATCATAAAACGGTTATGCAGACCTAGCCAAATCTATTTCTTCCGAAACTATCAAGAAGTAACAGCACAAGGGTTTGTTGTGCTTTACTCTGCTGACGTTCCCTCTTCTCTTTCACCTTCCCTTCCCTACTAAGTCAGGTAAATACCATATCAAGTATTATCTAGTCACATTTGGCTCAGTTGTGTGTTATTGTTAGTGTTGGTGCCCTTAAAGTTGAAATGCAAGTAGTAACGCTCATGATTTGGAAGACTATGCAGATGGGTGGTTTTTCGTATTTCTGGAAACAGACAAATATTGCATGGAATAGGAGATGGGACAGCAGGCAGCAAAAGCAAGCTCTGGATTCTTTGCAAACTGACCCACAGCTCCATCCTCAAGACAGGCTGAAAAAACCTAGATGGGGACAAGCTGGGTAGAAGAAATTCTGATATTTCTGTGGAATCTGAAACAAGAGAGAAGTTTAACCCTGTGCTCTAGAAAGCTCACGAGGGCCATGAGGCTTCAAGTTGTCTGCCTTCCTAGGTTGTTTTTGATCACTCATTCACTCCTTTTCCCATTTAGCACATAGTTTATGCCTGGCAGGAGGGAGCTCTAAGCTTGGGCGCAGCAGCAAACAGAAACCTGGCCCAGGAAAGCGTTAAACTGATCTTTCTCAGAAGCTTGTTTGTCCACATCTGCTTTTGGTAAGATGACAGTGCTCAAAACTAAACCCTGGCATCACCTGCCCACCTCTTCTCGCACACGCTGGGACTGATACATCTGTAAGAACATCTGTAGGCTTTATTTTCAAAACACATCAAGAAACCAAGTACTTCTTCTCCTCTACTGCCAAACACTTCCTGACTTTTCCCACTTTCCCCCATACGGATGGCCTCAACATAGCCTTTGGAGCAATCCCTTTGAAAACTGTCAAATGATGGTACTAGTTTGTTAAACTCTTCAAGAATTTTCCATTTCATTCAAAATAGGAGTCCAAACCACTCCGTGTCCTTCCATTGCTGCTTTGAATATATCTCTTGCTTTCTTCACCTGCTCATTCGATTTGCCTATTTCAGACTTCCATTGGTTCTTTGAACAACCCCAGCTTGTCTTCTGGCCTTTGCATTTGCCTTTCCTTCTGCCTGGAATGTCCTTTATCTGTCTCCCTTTTTAATAGTTAGAAAGAGCTCAAAGTGAGAGACTGTGGGGAACATGACAGCAGAGAGAAATATGAATAAGTGATTGGGCCTTTTTCCACAGCTGAAGTTTCTCAGTGGAAGGCAGGACAGACGACTGACTACTCTATCAGGCAGGGTTCTCTAGAGAAGCAGAACTGATAGAATGTATGCATATTATAAAAGAGGGTTCCTTTGATTGGCTTACATATTAGGAGCTAATCACTTGCATGCTGGAAAAACCAAGACACCAGTAGTTTCTCAGTCCAGAAGGCTAAATACATCATCTGCCCTGATCTGGAGAGTCTCTGGGATTGACTCTATGCTAGACACTCTGAAACTGATATCAATGGATGCCAACATAGAGCAGAAATCACAGATGTGCTTTCTCTGGAAGAAGCGAAACTAAGCAGGTATACACAGCTTTTCTCTTGGACCGTTTTGGGACACCCACTGAAATATGTCATTTACTTAGAGGACAGGGTTTTTCCCTGTCAGTCAATCATCGGAAATGCTCTCTCAGACATATTCAGAAGTATGTTTCCTAGATGACTCCAAATCTATCAAGTTGACAATCAAGAGTAATTGTCATCTGCTTTGATACCCTGCAGGGTAGAGCCTTTCAGAGGCCCTCTGTGGCAGGCTCTTGTCCTGTTCCCTGTTTTCTCCTTCTTCTGATGTCCATCCTCTTTGCCTTTCTGAATGGGGATTGAGCATTTTAGCCGGTGTCCTCCTTCTTGATTAGTTTATTTAGGTGTATAGATTTTAGTAGGTTTATCCTATATTATATGTCTAATATCCACTTATGAGTGAGTATATACGCTGTGTGTCTTTTTGCTTCTGGGATACCTCACTCAGGATGATCTTTTCCAGTTCCCACCATTTACCTTCAAATTTCATGATTTCCTTGTTTTTTTTTTTATTGCTGAGTAATATTCCATTGTGTAGATGTACCATAATTTCTGTATCCATTCCTCTGTTGAGGGGCATCTGGGTTGTTTCCAGGTTCTGGCTGTTACCTGCAGCAAACATGGTTGAGCAAATGTCCTTATTGTGTCCTTATCTTTTGGGATATATGCCTAGGAGTGGTATAGATGGATCTTGAGGAAACGCTATTCCTAATTGTCTGAGAAAGTGCCAGATTGATTTCCAGAGTGGTTGTACAAGTTTACATTCCCACCAGCAGTGGAGGAGGGTTCCCCTTTCTCCATAACCTCTCCAGCATGTGTTGTCACTTGAGCTTTTGATCTTAGCCATCCTGATGGGTGTGAGGTAAAATCTCAGGGTCGTTTTGATCTGCATTTCCCTGATGACTAAGGACGTTGAACATTACTTTAAGTGTTTTTTGGCCATTCGCTATTCCTCTTTTGAGAATTCTTTGTTTAGTTCTGTACCCCATTTTTAACCAACCTTTGGGCAGAGTGTAGGGAACCTTATGAACAAAGTGGAATAGGAGCTCCACAAGGAGAGCAACAGAACCAAAAAATCTGGGCACAGGGGTCTTTTCTGAGACTTACATTCCAACCAAGGACCATTGATTGATTGATGGAGATAACCTAGAACCCCTGAACAGATGTAACCCATGACAGTTCAGTGTCCAAGTGGGTTCCATAGTAATGGAAACAGGGACAGGTTCTGACATGAACTGATTGGCCTGCTCTTTGATCACCTCCCCCTGAGGGGGGAACAGCATTACCAGGCCACAGAAGAAGACATTGCAGCCACTCCTGATGAGACCTGATAGACTAGGATCAGAAGGAAGGAGAGGAAGACCTCTCCTATCAGTGGACTTGGGGAGGGGCATGTGTGGAGAAGGGGGAGGGTGGGATTGGAAGGGGAGGAGAGAGGGATTTACAGGGGAACACAAAGTAAATAAAGTGTAATCAATAAAAATTAAAAAAAAAGTAACTGTCACAGCCACCATCTGACAAGTCAGTCCACACAACTCTGGTACTTACCTATTTCCAACCCTAGTAATTCACAGATAAACAACTCCTTAATACTGACCTATAAATGTTCACTGTGTAACATAATTTATTGGCATTTAAGTAAATGTTTTTAAAATTAATTGTGAAGTGAATGCAGCATACTTCTTTATGATACTCAGGGAGCCAGACCTACAGCAAGCCTTAAGATGCTCTGCAGTTCACACTTTCCAGTTTATTGTAAAATCCTGGGTAACGGCACATCCAGACAGGGATCACTGGACCTCAAAACTCCCAATAACACTGTCTGAAAGAAACACGACCTACAGCTAGCGCACAGTACAAATCATGGGAGTCACACAAGAAACTGACTTGTCTAGGCTATGAAGGAAATGCTGTCACAGTTTTTTTTATTTATTACAATTTATTCACTTCTTATCCCAGCTGTAACCCCTTCCCCTCTCCCCTCCCAATCCCACCCTCCCTCTTCTCCTCCCATGTCCCTTCCCCAGTCCCCTGATAGGGAAGGTTCTCCTCCCCTTCCAGCTGACCCTAGCCTATCAGGTTTCATCAGGACTGACTGCATTGTCTTCCTCTGTGGCCTGGTAAGGTTGCCTAGCCCCCCCCCCCCTGCCCTTAGGGGAAGGTGATCAAAGAGCCAGCCACTGAGTTCATGTCAGAGACAGTCCCTGTTCCCTTTACTAGGGAATCCATTTGGATACTGAGTTGCCAGGGGCTACATCTGTGCAGGGGTTTTAGGTTATCTCCATGCATGGGCCTTGGTTGGATATCAGGCTCAGAAAAGATCCCTGTGCCCAGATATTTGGTTCTGTTGCTTTCCTTATGGAAAGCAACCATTTCTTTTTTTCTTTTTTCTTTTTCTTTCCTTTTTTTTTTTTTTTTGTAAAATCACAGATAGTCGATATGTTGGGTTTTGAAGTTATTTAGGCTCTGTATTTGTAATATATACATAAATACGTACACATACATATATATTTATATGCAATCTATGAGCAATGCATAGATGTGAATATGCAGTGTTCTGATAAAACTAGATTTAAAGTACACACAGTATTTACATATTATTTATGATGTATTTATGTAATACAAATTTGGCCCATGTGCTATATAACCTTTCCTCTTCAGCTTTAGTCAGTATTCCCAGTATTTAATTATCAGAAAGGATCTAGTATTTGAGAAAGGATATATATTGCTAATTACTATGTGACTAGGCTAGTTTTCTGACATTATTATATTTATTTTTTACAACAAGAAACATGGCCATCTACAGGACAAATTTTTAACAGTAGTCAACTTGGCAAAAGAGAAAGATGACACTAAAATTATCGAAGTATCTTGAAAATATTATATGTGCAATAAAGATGATTCCTCTTCATTTAAACAAGATTAGAGTGATCAGAAAGCTCACATTAAAAACGTCTAGACTTCAGTGTCAGCTGTTGCTTTTACTTGAGAGATGTAAACCATGTCAAGTATCAACTTTAGTAGTTATCAGTTTGGAGATGTATGGGCGTGAAATTACATTTAGTCATAAAAGGTACTTCTCATGTCAATACAGCCTGGGAAATATGAAATATTTTTTAAACAAAAGTGGAACTTAAGCTTTATTTGCAGAACACTGCAGGGTATGAAATTCCACATAGAAATAGGAAACTCAGAGGACAGCTTTATAGAATAGGTAGAGTTTACAACTGTTCAAGTACAGCTTCTTTGGAAAAAGTGCTACAACAAGAAAAGTACATTTAAACAGAGTCCTTAATAGAGGAACAGTAAGATAAATTCAAGAGGAACACAGCACATGAAAACAACTTTGTGCTTCTGGACATTAGAAGTTAAAGCTACCGTGAGCCCCATTCTGAACTTGGAAGGAGAAGACTTCAGTGGTAGTTTCTGGCACAACGTTTGGATTTTCCACTTCTCAAGATTAGTGAGGCCTTGACTCATGTTCATGGCTGTGTAGTGCTTTAATTTGGTCCAAGCCTCCACATTTTTCAATCATTATGCTGAGTTTTTCTGTGTCATCTTGTTTCTCACCAGCCTGGAAGATATGGTAGTCTTGATGCAATGGCATCAAGAATAACCAGAATAATTCTGGTATCTTTTGCACTCAATAGGATCATCAAAGGGTCTATTATCCCACAACGAGCAAAATTCACAATCTGTTCAACAGTCCCACCACTGGTAGTTTGTTTCAGCCAGCACATCTTCCTTCTGTGCCTTAGAGTGAGCCTTAGAGAGGACACCAACAAGAAATGGGACTAGGCCATGATTCACAACTTGCTGTATCTGGTCCTGGTGACAGGGTGTGACGTTTGACATTGTCCAAATGGTCTCCTTCTGAATATTAGTTTTGGGATGTGTTAGAAGGCTGGGAACGATGGTACGTGCTCTTGTGTCATCATAATCTGAGTCTATTCATCTGTCCCAGAGACATATTCCCTTTGGCTTTCAGTGTGGGGGTCACAACTGGCTTCACAAGTTGGAACACAACTCCTGTCTTCACGATGATCTCAGTGCACTCATTTGGACCATCAGTCAGGTAGGAAAGAGCTCAGTAGGAATCAGCTCACACTTCTGGATCACTGTGATGCAGGAGAGGAACTGAAGTAGGAAGAATCTGCCTAACAGCATCTAAGGGGAGTGTAGGGTTCTGGTTTAGACAAAGGTTTGAAAGAGTCCAGACAGGACTATGTAACTAACCACATGCCCAGGATGATAGGTCAGAAATCGCAAGAAGTGCCAAGAGTGGGTCAACTGCACCATATTTGATAACTAAGTCTTGGAAAACTGAAGCATCACCTGCAGTGTTCCCATTGTTTTCGCTGATGTGAGCATGGGGAGACGCCAATAGAGAAATAAAGTCTGGGGTAACACCTCTATCCACCACAGCCTTGGTCTGTTCAGAGGTTCCAGAAGCAATGCTGGTGAGCACCCAAGCAGATTCAAACTGAATGGTTTTGCCCAAAAAGGACGCAAATTTGGGGATCAAATAATCTTGAATGATGTTGTGTATAGGAAGCTGTTTCTCCCTCGAAAGCAGTTTCTGAGCAATTTAAGTAGCTTGGTGCTAGCTTTCCAAATCGTTGCTGTTTATGCCTTTAACAATGTCCCCAACAGACCAATTTACAGTGACCTGATTGTTGCAGTTTTCCTTCAGTAGAGAAGTAGCATCGTCAGGAAATAAGATGACGCTTCTCCTTTTCAGCATCTGGTCATCTTTCGTAGCTTTCCTCAGTCCCACATTAGCTTCTATTTGGTGGCACCATATTTCTGTGATATCTTTTCCCTTGTTCTTGAATCCGTTAAGCTTGGCAGCAGGTGAATTAGCATTCTTGTTGGTGCGCATGGATGTAGAAACAAGAGTGAAATCTGCACAGGGGCTCAGGTTTCCACTGAAGGCGGTGCTGGGCTCTCAGGCTGCTGGTCGATGTCTATCTACTGTGCCTCAGACCTCAGACTTAATGTCAAAATGTTGTTTGTTTCTGAGACAGGGTTTCTCTGTGTAGCCTTGGCTGTCCTGGACTCAACGTTGTAGCCCAGGCTGGCCTCCAACTCGCAGAGATTTAGCTCCCTCTGCCTCCCTGAGTGGTGAGGGTTTTTGTTTTTTTTTTTTTTTGGTTTTGTTTTCTTTTGTTTTTTAACGTGATTCTAATGGGATTTAGTTTATTTTCCATAAAGAGAATCCAAGAACAGACTACATTCTCATTCAACTAACTGTTCGTCTTGGATAAGTCAGACTTGCTTCATGAGACTTAAGCTAAGACCCTCTGCTACTGTGGTATTCTTGTGGACCTTGGTTTCTTTTCCTGTTGCTGTGATGAAATGCCATGACACAAGCAACTTAAGAGAGAAGGGGCTTATTTTGGCTCCCAGTTCAAAGTGACATTCCAACATGGCTAAATAAGTCACAGTAACAGAATCTTGACACTGTGTCTCCAGTGAAGAGAGTCACTGAGGAAGGCATCCATTGTGGGGCTAAGCTCAAGTTCTCTTCTCACAACACAGGAATGTCCTGTCCACCGTTAAGATGTCTTCCGACATCAGTTACATAATCACGATAATCCCCTCCAGGCATTCTCAGAGGTCCATTCCCCAAATGGTCCAGAACCTGTCAGGTTGAGAGTTAACATGACCCTAAAACCATGGCTGGTGGGAGAGGGGAACATGAGACACCATGCTAATGAAAAGGCACTTTTTTGTCCCTCTCCCCTTTCACTGCTAAAGTAAATCAGAGGCTATTTGTTTGTTTGTTTTTAACTAATTTCAAATAGGGGAATGTAGCTTTTCATGTACTTTGGATGTACTGAACTATAGATTGACGTAAAGATCATTAATGACTAGCAATACATTAGTAGGGAAATTAAATTTTTTATTAAGTAGATTAAATGTCAAAACTTTTAATGTTTGAAATCATGCCAGTGTGTGTGGGAGGAGTAGGGGGCTAGATGCTTTCAGAACATATTAATGTTAATATCACCTTATGTGTTAATTATGAAAACATTCTTTCTGGCTCATTTGCTTCATTGTATATTTGGATAATAGGCACTCTCTTTAAACATCCTGGCAATGGGAAACAGGAGCATTCCACAAAGTGTTGGGCAAACACTTAGGAAACTGTTGTCAACTTATGGTTTAATGGAAATTTAATAATATTAGAAGCATTTATGTGATGAGGTTCTTCTATAGAAAGGTAAAACAAAGCCAATAGAACCAAGCAGCAAAAAAAAAAAAATGCAAACTAGGGAATGGTTCTTTGGCTGTGTGTGAGCCAAATTATTCTTGATTATTCATAAATAATTTCCACCATCAGAACTAGGTCCTTTGTTAATATATGTCAGTGTGGCTTCAGTGGTGCATATCCACATTCAAGGACAAGAGAAGCATTGTAGGATAATTTGTAAGAGCTGTGAGAATCTTGACTAAGCAAGTAAGCTGGTTGAAATAAGTATGTACCACAAATTGTATATTTACTGCTTGAACCTTAACCTAAAGAGGAAGAAGCCTACATATTCTCATCTCATATGCCAAAGAACACACTGACTGAATATACACTTAGAGAGTATAATGATTTTCTAATAAACTACAAAAGTGAAGTACTTTCAATCAATACAGGCTTATTTATTTTTTTAAAAACTACAAAATATGTCTCAGTGAGTTAAAGTTGAGGCATCAACATGGCTGCATTCTTTTGGAAGTCATTATAGGGGAGAAAAACCACTTCCTTGCATTTTTGAACTTCTAGGACATTACTTGGTTCCCATTCTCTTCCATCTTCAAAGAAAGTGGTGGGTCTTCCTCATACCGTATCATTAATTTCAATGTCCATCTTCTTATTAGAGGAGTAAATATCCACGATGATATTGAAGTTTCCTGTATAAAGTCCTTGAAACTTAAGGCCAGTTGCTTAAAAACCTTAAATATATCTATGACCTTAGTTTTTTCTTACCATAGGATATAGCTTATTTGTAGGTTCTGGGTACTAAGACTTTGACATCTTTTGGTATGGGGAAGGGCATCATTCTGCCTTCTATGCAAAACTTGACAATGTAGAAGAATGTGTGATTCTATAAATCAGAACATAGGTACAATATATTAGCTGGGTATTTATGAATATACAATTACAAGTTATGAGCATTGAGAATTGCTCCATTACTAACTGAAAATAAGATCTCAGGAAGCAAAATTTGAAGCTGGTAAACTAAACTGTTCTTTATTCCAAAAGAGAGAGTTTATCTTGATAGGTAAAGGGAATACATTTAAAATTCTAGGACTTAGAAAAGAGGGTAGAAACTGAAATCAGGGACAAGGCAAGTCTGCCTACTCTCTCCATATCTTTTCAACATAGTACTTGAAGTCTTAGCCAAAGCAATAAGACAACTAAAGAAGATCAAGAGGATACAAATCAGAAAGTAAGAAGTCAAAGTATCACTATTTGCAAATAATATGATAGTATATGTGAGTGACCCCCAAAATTCAACCAGAGAACTCCTTCTGCTGATAAACACCTTCAACAAAATGGCTGGATACTAAATTAATTTAAAAACAATCAGTAGCCAAAAGGGCTGAGAAAGAAATTAAGGAAACTATACCCTTCAGAATAGCCACTAATAACATAAAGTACCATGGGGTGACTCTAATCAAGCAAGTAAAAGATGCGTTTGGAAAAAACTTCAAGTCTCTGAAGAAAGAAATTGAAGAAGATATCAGAAGATGGAAAAATCTCCCATGCTCATGGATTGGTAGGATTAACATAGTGAAAATGGCCATCCTGCTAAAAGCAATCTACAGATTCAATGCAATTCCTATGAAAATACCAACACAATTCTTTAAGGAACATGAAAGAACAATCCTTAGTTTCATATGGAAAAACAAAAAGCCCAGAATTGCTAAAACAATCCTGTACAGAAACAGATAGTCTGGAGGTCCCTCCATCCCTGATCTCAAGCTATACTACAGACCACAATAATAAAAACTGCATGGTACTGGAATAGAAACAGAACGGTGGATCAATGGAATTGAATAGAAGACCCATAAATAAACCCACACACCTATGGATAATTGATTTTTGACAAAGAAGGCAAAACCATACAACGGAAAATGACAGCATCTTCAACAAATGGTGCTGGTCTAACTGGATGTCTACATGTAAAAAATGCAAATAGATCCATATTTATCACCCTGCACAAAACTAAAGTGCAAGTGGATCAAAGACCTCAACATAAAACTAGACACACTAAACCTGTTAGAAGAAAAAGTGGGGAAGACCCTAGAACTCATTGGCACAGGAGACAACTTCCTGAACAGAACACCAATAGCACAAGCTCTAATATCAAAAATCAATAAATGGGACCTCATGAAACTGAAAAGCTTCTGTAAAGCAAAGGACACTGTCATCACAACAAAACAACACCCTACAGACTGTGAAAGGGTCTACACCAACCCTATATCTAACGGAGGGCTAATATCCAGAATATATAAAGAACTCAAGAAGTTAACAAGCAACAAATCAAGTAATCCAATTAAAAATGAAGTAGAGAGCTAAACAGAGCATTCCAATAGAGATATATCAAATGGCAGAGAAACACTTAAAGAAATGCTCAATGTCCTTGGTAATCAGGAAAATGCATATCAAAACTACCCTGAGATCTCACCTTCCACCCATCAGAATGGCTAAGAACAAAAACTCAAGTGACAATATATATTGGAGAGGATGTGGAGAAAGGGGAACCCTCCTCCATTGCTGGTGGGAATGTAAACTTGTACAATCACTGTGCAAATCAATCTGGCATTTTCTTAGACAATTAGGAATAGTGATTCCTCAAGATCCAGCTATACCACTCCTAGGCATATATCCAAAAGATGCTCAAGCACACAATAAGGACATTTTCTCAACCATCTTTTTTTTATAAATTTATTTATTTTTATATCAATCACAGGTTAGGTTTTTTGCATCCCAGGCATAGCCCCTCCCTCATTCCCTCCTACCCTCCCCAACCCTCCCTCATCTCCTCCCCGCCCCTTCCAAGTCCACCAATGGGGGGAGGATCTCCTCCCCTTCCATCTGACCCCAGATCATCTTGTCTCCTGAGGACTGGCTGCAATGTCCTCCCCTGGGATCTAGCCAGGCTGTTACTCCCTGGCATGTACGGGGGAGGGTCAAAGAGTCAGCCATCAAGTTCAAGACTGAAACAGTCCCTGTTTCCCTTACTAGGGTCTTCAGTTCGACACTGAGCTATCATGGGCCACATCTGCACAGGGGTTCTAGGCCATATTCACATATGGTCCTTGGTTGGAGAAACTGTCTCATATAAGACCCCTGTGCCCTGTTCAGTTTGATCTTTGTGGAGCTTTTGTTCTCCCCAAGTCTTAATAACTTCCCCTATTTTTATTATTATTTCCTGCCCTCTGCCAAGGGCTTAATTGTGAGTCTTAATATCTGCTTTGATACATTGCTATACTGATTCTTTCATAGGTCCTCTTTGGTATGCTACTGTCCTGTTGCTTGTTTTCTCCTCCATTCAATGTCCATCCTATTAGTTCATCTAAACGAGCATTGATCATACCAACCTGGGTCCTCCTTCTTGTATACATCTTCCTTACATGTGTAGATTTCAGCATGACCTTCCTATCCTATAGGTCCTATGGTATATATAAGTGAGTATATACCATATGTTTCTTTCTGCTTTTGGGATACCTCACTCAGGATGATCATTTCCAGGTCCCACCATTTGCCTGCGAATTTCATGATTTCCTCCTTTTTAATTGCTGAATAGTATTCCATTGTGTAAAAGTACCACAATTTCTGTATCCATTCCTCAACTGAGGGACATCTGGGTTGTTTCCAGG
>CM053760.1:22483189-22538587 GCA_028658305.1 Pachyuromys duprasi
CATTGCAGCCAGCCCTGAGGAGACAGGATAAGCTGGGGTTGGATGGAAGGGAAGGAGGTCCTCCCCTGTTGGTGGACTTGGAGGGGCCGGGGAGGAGGGAGATGAGGGAGGGAGTGGGAGGGTAGGAGGGAATGAGGGAGGGGGCTATGCCTGGGATTCAAAGTACCTAACCTGTGATTGAGATAAAAATAAATAAATTTAAAAAATTAAAAAAAATCATGTTTTTATTTTTCTTGCATCTTTAAGTAGAGGTTCTTATATGGTTTCTGTCTTTAAAAAGCCTTCTGCAAAGTATTGTCAGGATTCTTCATTTTGGTATAAACGAATCACACTCTGCATAGCTAAGGAAAGGCTGCTTTCAAAGCTTAAGAAAAAGCTCATGTGAAATTTTAGTTAGTTGTTTCACTGTGGCCTTTTTGTTGTCATTTACATGATTTATTTTTGCCACAGATCTCAATCACTGAATTCAGATGCAGAGGTATTCCTGCTGATAGAATGCATATTTACTAAATGTCAGAAAAGAGGTGAGATGCTTTTTTAAATCTTGTAATCACTATCATTAGCATGGTTTTCTGTTCCATAAAATACATCTGAACTATATTAATTTAAAGCGATTTAAAGCAAATTGACACAGTGATCACTGATGTTTGTACTTGCTGGTTAAGAGCTATGATGCTTAAAGAATGAAAGACCCCGGAATGTTGTAGATTAGTAGTTCTCAACCTGTGGGTCTTATTAGAAAGCCTGCATATCAGATATCTACAATATGATTTGTAACAGTAGCAAATTACAGCTATGAAATAGTAATAAATAATGTTGGGGTCACGACAACATGAGGAACTGTACGAAAGGGCCACAGCATTAGGAAGGTTGAGAGCCGCTGCACGTGACATAGTTTGATTTTGTAAGTTCTTACTCTGTGCAAGCTCAAGATGGAGTTTCCTTCACTCTTCTTTCTGTCTTTTTAACATGCTTCTCAATGCCCAACCTCAATCGATTGAAAATGTCAATGACTAAAATGCACTGAGATACTGAGTCAATTTGTTTCTACTCTTCTTCCTTGAGCTTCTATTTCTCTTGAAATTACTGATGATAGTTTCCTAACATGTGTCTAATCTGGGTATTAAATTTCAAGAGAAATCAAATTTATTATGTTTATTTTATATTAAGAAAGCCAAGATTTATTTTTACCTGTGTTTTTAATCTAGTTTATTTTTCAAACTACTGAACAGTAAAACGGTGTTTCATTAACTTTAACTTTTGGATTTGCTACAGATAGGTGCACTCACATGAACTAGTTCCCATCTCCACGCTGGTTCTTACCCTCAAGTGAGGGCTGTTGTTTCCTGCTGCTGCGTGTTGCCTTACAGAAAGGGTCAGCATAGCTCCATCAATAGGGCAAATGCTGTCCTGAGAGCAGCTGAGGCATTTTAACCTCCCTACCTAGGAACCAAGACAGCTGCAGATCAGCTTTCCTTGTGTACTTTACACCCATCTAGCTGCTGTGGACAACCGTACTGGACTCCTTCCATCCGGGAGACTCTTGCATTCAAGTCCTCAAATTGCCCAGAGATCTCTCAAGGGCTCGTTGGATCTTAAACATAGCCTAAGACCTTGACTATGTCTGAAAAATGTATTCCTCAAACTTTCTTCTAATTGCTTGCTTATGTTTACCTTGTTCTCTCCTTCCCTCCTCTTATCTTTTCAGTTTTGCACTGAGCCATTTACTTTAGTTCCCCAGGGGAAGTTCAATCACTTTGGCAGAAACTGCACAGTATAGGAAAGGGCACCGTGTGTGTTCACGCCATGCTGCATCTCATCCATTTGCCCTTCTAAGATCACCTCCTAACCTGCCAGCTTCTACTGGTTCTCACTCTGCTTCTTGGGCTATGGCCACACCTTGTTTCTGATAATGACTCAATAGCATGTTTTAAAAAAAACATTTTGAATTTACTTATTGATGCCAAACTGCCATATGTTCCTTCATATTCAGAAATTATACAAAATAATTTATTATTACACACATACACACATCATTATGTTTTCTTGTTTGGATTCTTTTTCAGTCTTGGTTCTTTATAGTACACGCTAATCAAACATTCGTATGTACTGTTTCTGTACTAGACTTACTGGACAGCACACCAACAATCCTTCCACCCTGATTTGTAGATGTTTAAGCCAGCTCCATTTTCTAAGAATAGCTTGCCCAGGCACAGGCAAACCCTTCTCTAAGATCTGAGCCTGCCTGCTCCCCTGTGAGAGCTAAGCACTGTCTCCAAGGACTTGTAGCAGAGTCCACCTCTTGCATTCCTGTCCACATTAGAGGCACCATGGCTCGTCTGGCCTCAGATCTCAGAGTCACCTTTGAATCTTTCTTTCTTTTTTTTACCAGACTCACATCTGGTCATTCATTAATCACAGCTTCAAGTGTGCGGCAGAAAGATTATCAACAAGGATAATGGGGCCATACGTTCCAATTTGGCATTTAGTTTTAATTGACAAGCGATCTGTGTTGTGCCTGTTTCTCTTCTAACTTCCCAGTAAGCATAGTTTGTTCTTGTCTTGATCATGGGTTCCTGGGCTCTTTTTTGTGTCTTCTGCCCCTGCTTACATATCCCTCCTGATAAACCAGAACATGCTTATAACATGCAGGGCAATGAGGCAGCACCTACACCAGGCACTGTAATCCCATAACAAGCCACAGCTTCGGTTTCAATGGTTACTACTTTGAATCCTGACATGCTGCATAGTAAAACCCAGAGTCTCTATGAAGGAAATGGCAACAAGTTGCCTGCTATATTTGGAGATGAGAAAGCACTGCAACCTGCTGAGCTTTCAGCTGAGCAGGGAATCACTTAGCTTGTATACAAAGCTTGGATTTCTTGCTCCTTCTTTTCCATCCACTGTAGTTCCATGAAATATAATGTGTAGTTTCTATGTATTTTTTATTTGGGCACTGAAACGTCGATGGTAGACATATTCTTCTTCTTGATCAGACATAAGCTTTTTTGGTTCATATAAATATATTACATAATACTTAGGGGGACCGTGAGTGCCTATTTTTGGTTTTTATTGAGCTTATATCAAAGTATATCAGATGAGAGGAAACTATATATTAATAACGTACAACTTTATACATATGCAGACAGAACTAGATGTAACACATATACTTGTATACATATATAGAACTTCATCCATAATGTAGAACTTTCTAAGTTCTAAAATTAATGAGTTGTGAGAGACTTAACAAGATGTGTGAGTTCTTGTATGGATCAGTTATTCCTGTTCATCTGGTTTTGCTGAACACCAATACTGATATATTTTCAACTCTGACACATAAAAAAAGTGGATGATATGATGTAGTCTGCTTAAATTATGTTTAAATAGAAGAATTTATTAAAGCGTGTTTCTGTTGCTGGCAGAACATTCATTCAGATGTGCCTTGTTCTCTCTAGTGGTCTCATGTTGAAGTTGAGTATGCAAAGTGACTTTCTTAAAACACACCAAATACCAAAAAGCAGTGTCAATTGGCCGGCCTTTTGGAGATGTGCATGGCCTGTAACTCATCAATTTCTGTTTAGGCCGCAAGAGTTTACACTTCTTTGTGCACTAATTGAACAGGTAGAGATATTTTCTAATAGCCAAGGGAAAAGCCCTATGAATATTGAGCATTCTTATGTATTCCAATGACTTCAGAGTTGAAAAACCTACCTAATATTATGATACCTATCCTGTAAAACTCATAGGTTGCCTGCCAGATATTTGAGTTGATTTCCTCTTCGTAGATTTCTAAGCATTTGCATTAGGCATTTGCTTTCTTACTTTATAAACACACATACTTTTAGAGGTTTAATATTGTGTATGAAATTTCTAAGTTAATGCTAGAATACAAAAGTTATAGGCTCATTCTGACTTTAATGTCCTAATAACACGAGTTTCTGACCTTTAAGAATTTTCTATTTTAAGGTACTATGTAATGATTTAATAATTACAGTCCATTGGGGTAGGCTTAAAAAATGTAATAGAAAATGTGTCAAAGGATAAAAAGTCAAACTCAAATAAATGGAATTACTACTTGTTTGACTCCAGGCAAATAAAAATAGAAGTTATCTTCAGATTAACATGCATTTTGTTTAGATAACTTTAGTTTGTCAGAGCTCAAAAAATTTTAAAGTGCGGAGTTATTTTTAAATCTTTCAAGGAAGAATGACTGAAAAGCAAATAATTCAACCAGATCTTATTAAAATTTGCTCTGAGATTGTGATAATTAAAGTGTGATATTAATTCAAGCCCAATCCAAGGTTCTTCTTGTTAAATTCTAGCCTGGTGTCTCAAGCTTGTCTTTCATCTCATTCCCTTGCCTCTTCTGCTTTCTTTTCATTTCTACTCATTTCCCTACCCTCTCTGTTCTTCTTCCCCACCACTGAGTTATCTTATCATGCATATTCTATCTTCTGTCATCTTTTTTTTCTCAAAGGTGCACATAAAGCATTCTCCGCTTCTAATTCATAGCACATATCTAATACTTATGTATTTTTTCCTTTTTGTTTCAGTGCATTGTCCTAGTTCTTTGGTAGTGCAAAGAACCTTTTAATTTCACAAACTCTGTCTGTCTCCTGTTTGCTGCCACTTCACTGGAAGAATGTGAGCATCATAGTGTATCTGCTTAAGTGATGTCTTGCGGCTAGCTACTCCCATAACACTTGAAACTTGATGCCTTATTGAGGCATTTCAGTCCCAAAAGAAAAGCCAGGGAGCAAACTCAGAGCTATGGGAGTGCTGTGAAAGGAAGGGATCTGGAGGGTTTGCTCCGTTTATTACTAGAAATCTCCTTTTCTTGGTCAATGTTTAGATTCTCTCCCAAGCAGATGTGAAGTATGGCCAGCTGAGTACTGTTGAACCCCTGAGACCTTTTATCCTGCTGATAACCAATATTTTATTTTTCTAGGACAGAAAATGATTATGCATTAATATCAGAGCTTAAGAAAATATCAGCTAACAACTATCTTATTTTGTATTTTTAAAAGAATTTTGTTTTTATTTAAGTATGTGTGCATGTGTATGTGTGTATGCTCACAGAAGCCAGAGGAGTCAGATTGCCCTGGTATTATAGGCAGTTTTATGTTATTTGGGGTAGGAGCCGGGAACTGAACTAAGATCCTCTGCAAGAACAGTATGTGCTCTTAGACACAGAATTATCTCTCTAGCCCCTCTTTTATTAACATTTTGTTTAATTTTCAATTACCATTTTAAAATATTTATTTAAATTTATTATTGTGCCGCATGTTTGTGAACAGTGTTCATGTGTACATGTGTGTGTGTGATTATGCGTGTGTGCAAATATGTGTGCCACACTTGCATGGAAGTCAGAGGGAACTTTTAGGAGGCAATTTCCCCTTCATTGTGGGTCCAAGGAACAGAACTGAGATTTTTAGGCTTTCACAGCAAGTGTATTTCCCCACAGAGGCATCTTACTGGTCAAGTCACCATTGTTGATAAGGGGTGAGGGATGACTCTCCAGTAAGTGAGGACTTTCTCTTTGGTTTATATAACACCAATTATAGGACAGTATGCTCCCATTATACAGATAGGGAAAATACATTTTCAAGGAGTCAAAAGAGTTAGTATCTAACACACTATCTTACCTAGAGTCAACATGTGAAAGCAGAGGTGTTTATCCCATCACAAGACTGTCACTACAGACATTCTCACTGAAGTCATTTGATTTTGCCCTGGTCCAAATCAACTTACCATCATCCTAGCAGTCATTTCTCTTGCACGCAAATCTTCCCACTGGCAGAGTGTGCTTTTATTGTCTGCGACACTCCACTTATCCATGAGCTGCCCGGAATCACAATTCTCCATTGCATGCTGTTCAAGTTCCACTTTCATAGATGCTGGAAGTCAAGAGCAAACTTCCAGATAATTTTCCTGAGCTGATTCACTTGAATAATTTTGTCTCTTCCATCTCCAGAAACCCATTTCCTAAGACTATTTTGGGCATGTGCAGTGGTCACAAAGGAAGAAGGAAAGGTGTTGACAGTTTTGGGAGACAATGGATCTTAGGAGCTAACCGTGATCATGTTTCTCCTTGAAAAACCTCTGAAGGATTTGGAGAGGATCACTGAAGGGACACAGTTTGTCTGGGGTCTACAGGTGAGCTACAGAACCTCACATTATGATTACAGACTCTCCTGTCCTGTCCTAGGTCCTAGGACTTCCTAATATGGGTTTTGTAGCTGCTGAGCTATCTTCTTTATCACTCAGATATGGCTTGCAGTTGAGGGCTTTTCCTTTAACCATAAGTTTTTCCCATAGCATCCAGTTTGCATACACTTCCTTCATTCCTTTTTAATCCTCAGCGATTTTATTTAGAGACTCCTACATATTCACATTATTAGTGAAATTCCATTTGCCACACAATATGCTTCACGTGTCTTAAATTTTAATATACATAGGACACTTTAAAGAAAAATTCTCAGGATACTTGTCTGGTTAGATCTTCAATATCAAACCTTTTGGAGAAATCACATTTGGTCTGTGACTATGATTTCTAAAGAAATAGGCAGTTCCTTGAGGGTTGATGTCATGTCTGATAGCTCTTGTTCCCAAAGCTGGAGCTAGTTCTGTGATATATCAGAACATATTATTAAACAAGCAAGAATGCTCTAGTCTGCTCTGTGTAATAATACTTGAACTGTAGCTGGGGAGTTTGATTTTATTGAGGTGATAAGTGAATAATTTGTCCTTGTAAACCGTAGTGAAATTAGCTGTTGTCAGGAAAAGGAGAAAAAGTTGCTGCATCATGGGCTGAGGCTGGCTTAGGTTGTAGGATGTTAGTAGAGAGCTAGCTGGGAGCAGGAATGAAGAACCTATGAGACTCCATGTTAGGGTATCAAACAAAACTGACTGAAAAAGGGAAGAGCAAAGAAGCTGTGGTAGGAGCCACATGTGTGAGGCAGGGATGGGGCCAGAAAGACAAGGACAAGAAGAGAGTATTTAAATGAAACAATCTAAATAAGATTAACATATGCAAAGTGTGAGAAATGCTGTGTAGCAAGAAAGGATGTCAAGGAGATAGAGATAATGTTGAAGTATAAACCCATGGCTTAGGCAAAGAGATGAAGTCTTGCAGTAAATACTTACAAAGGAAACTAAGGAACTCCTCCAGGAGTGAGGGGACAGCTTGGTGAGAAAGCTGACTTGCTGCACAAGGGTGAGGACCTGAGTTTTGATTTCAGCAACTTTGTAAAAGATAGACTTGGGTGCACGTGCCTGTGACTGCAGGATGTTGTGGGTGGAGAGAGAAGGATCACTGGGGATGGCTGGTTGTTAGCCTAGCTCTGTGTTCAGTGAAAGAGACCCTGCTTCAAAGCAATAAGGTGAAAAAGGAGAAGAATATCAGCATACTCCTCTGGCCTCTATGTATACATAGGCACCTATACATAGGCACCTGCACACACAGTTAAAGACACACATAGACACACACACACACTTTTACCCACATACACATAGAGAGATAATCAAGAAACGGAGAAAAGAATGTCTTAGGTGAATGACAAAGTACAAAATAGAACTTGCCAGTGTCCGTTATTCATGAAGACACACATTCAGGTGACATAACAGGCTGAGCGGGCTACATTTAGGAATATATATGTATGTAAATATGCACATATACGTGTAACAACAATTTAATGAAAAAGAAGGCCATGAGCAAGGAGGGATACATGGAGGGTTTGGAGAGAGAAAAAGGGAAAGGGGAAATGATGTAATTATATTATAATCTGAAAATAATAGAAATTAAGAAGAAAATTTTGGAAGGAAATACACAACATAAAGAAAAGAAGAAGTGGAAATACATCTATAAGTGAAGAAAATACGGAAGCCTATTGACAGCTGGTAAAGGAACTAGGGAAGGATCCACTAATCTTGGTCTCTTCTCTCTATTTAGAAATCATCTAAATGTGATTTTGCCTAATTCAGATGCTTTGAGGTAATAGATATGGCAAAGATTGAAGACTTGGAGGGGGATCTAGAAGGACTTGGGTGAGGAGAAGTGTATGTTCAAAATATATTTAAAATGTTTAAAATAATCCAAATATAATAAAATAGGGGTAACTGTATGAAAATAACAATGCATTAAAAAAAATAAAATCAGGAAATTTCAAGTCAGCAGACAAATTTTCTAAAGACAGAAAATGGCGGCACTATTTACTTCTGCTCTTCTCTCAAAGCATCCAGAGCCCAGCAGAGTCTTTCTCAGACCTAACATTTTTTACACAGGGTCTCTGATGGAGTTTATTGACAGCTAGCTAGCTCATTGCCAGGATGTTGGAAACCGGTCAAAGATGTTTTGTTTTTTTTTTTTTCTTTAAGATTATCTAGACATGGCAGATAAATGGTAAAACACTTGGCTGCTTCAATGTCTAGCATCAGGGAGGGGAAAAAAGATTCTCTGGATCAGAAAAATCTTGTGTGTGTCTTTTTTTGCTTTTAATTGAAATAGAATTACACCACCCCCTTTCTTCCTCCAGCCCCTCTCAGTTGCCCTCCCTCAAGCCCCTTTCATAAATCTCACTCTCAAGCTGATAGTCTCTTTTTAATTATCATTGCTATAGACGTACATGCATATATATGTAAATACAATTTGTTGAGCCGTTTTTATTGTTTGCATACATATGGTTTCAGGGTTGACCACTTTGCCTGGGACAACAATGAAAGAAATCATCCCTGGGAGAGGCTAATTGTCCTCCCAGCAGTCATTAGTTGCCTGTAGTTCTTTGTATAGGATGGGACTCCAAAAAATTCTCCCTCTTCCACGTTAAGATGTCCAATAATACTGCCATTGTTCTTTTTCTTTTTTTTTGGTAGCCATTTCTAGAACAGATAGTTTCATAGGAGGCTTCCTGGTCTTCTGGCTCTTACAATCTTTCCATCTCCACTTCGGTGATGTTCGCTGAGTCATTGATGAAGGAGCTGTCATGTAGATGTATCTGCTGAGACTGAGCTCCCCTCAGTCTGTTGATCTCTGCACTGAGTCCAGCTTGTGATTTTCTATGATGGTCTCCATTCTCTGAAAAGAGGTATTTCTTTGAAGAGGTTTGGTAGCCACAGTTATAATATGTATAGGTTTAAGAGATAGAATGTAGTTAGAAATTAGGATGATGTAGCTTAATGCTGGGAATAGGTTCTTTTTAGAAAAATCCTTTCAAAGGGAAGCACTAACACCTACACCTAAACCTATAACTTCATCTCCCATCCATGTTTCTTTTGCTCTCCTTTTCTTGTTTTTAACAACCCCATCTTTCCTGAAGCATTTTCTCAAGTCATATTTTCCAACGCAGGACCTTCTTCCTAGCTTCCAACTATTTATAAAAGTAAGCAGTGTTCTGAGACTTCCAAAAGGTACCTCCCCATCTCATCACCGTGAGCAGCGGTCCTCTGGCCCCAGATACCATTCCCATTTCCCATCTATTCTGTGCTTGAGAGCCCAGTGAGTTCCTCTTTCTCCTTACTATCTGCCTGTGACATTTTAGCTGTGTGGAAATTAGGGAAATTAACATTCCACTGATAAAAATCATAGAATGTTGGAGCTGAGAAGGAATTTAAGAGATCATGTAGTCCAGCTCATGATGACTCATTTGTTAACAGCTCCAAGGGACTCATTCACAACAGGGAATATAAACAATTAGGGCCTCTTAAAACAATTTCATAGTAAGAAAAATTATAGGATTCCCCCAAGGAAGGAAACAAAGCGAAGTGCACTAATTTGGACAGCTGCTTCAATAACATCTCCAACACATGGTGGTGAAAACACAGGCCTCTGCTGACTCAGTAAGGTAGATGAGACTTCAAATCAAACAGGGATGTTTATTAAGTGTGCTGTGATAATTAAGATCTGCCCAAGGTACAAGAGAGCCAAATATGTCCCAGAAATATGAGGCACTCATTGCAGCTAACACTGACAGCCAAATGTATTCCTCTTCTGAAGCTGTGGCTTTCAAGATTTGGTGCCCAAGATGAGAAACTACATAACTGAGGAGGTTTATTCTCCAAGACTGAAAAAAAGCAGTCAATTGGTGCAGGACATGCAGAGATCTGCGATAGGCTACTCCTTACTGAGGTATGCTTAATTCGCCAACCATACCTTTTTCATGCAAACTCATAGTATTCTGGCATCTTCTGTTGTACTTCAGTTTTGCATTGACAAGGTCGGGATTGTGATGAGGCCAGTCTGAAAGAACCAGAAGCATGGGAGATGGAAAATTCCTGGATTCAGAAGCTTCAGCTTACATTTCCTTCACTGGGCAAACTTTGCTTACTCTGCCCTCCAAATTGTTCATGCCACTTTAAAGTCCCTCCTTTCCCTCAAAGCTCCTGAGGGCTAGAAAGCCAAAGGATCCTTGAAACTACAGTTGTCCCTTTTATGGCTGTTTTGGCAAAACATGATATAACTTGTTAGGATGGTAATAGGTACTGTGGACATTTAATGGGGAGAAGACAGTGTTAGTTGATTATATATCTGTTTCTAGCATATTCACACTTTTTTATTGATGTACGGAGATTCTCTGGAAGTTTAATTAAGACATGATTGAAGACTGGCTTTTGGAGTATAGCCAGCAGTCCATGACAGTAGGACTTGTGCCTTTGAGCCACCGCTACCTGTTTGCTGAGGCGCAGTATAGGTTACACTTGTGCTGAGTCTGTGGGTAAAGGCAAGTGTGTGTTTTATTATATCGTCTGCTCTGGTCAGGTCTGAGTATTCTGTGTATATTACACTATAATGAGTTGGTTTTCGTTTATTTCTTAATTATTTTACAGTTAGGAGTTCTGTATTGATTTTTTTTCAGGAAAAAATTATATATGCTAGCATACATTCCCAGTGAATTGATCTTGGGATAGAGAAGGGGAAAAGAAAAAATTATTATAGAAAGAGAGCACACAGTTTGATAGGAATGGGGTGGAAAGAACATGAGCTTTGAGATGAAGACAAGATTCTAGATTTGTCTGCGTTACTTGACACTTTGTCAAACCTTATTTCCTCAGGTGCAAATCAGAAATAATAGCAACCTTCAATAACCCCTGTGAAAGCTCCTAATACATAGCAGATTTGCCATACTTATTACACCTTTATTCATTCATTTGACAAATACTTATTGATCATGTACTTTAAACAAGCAAAAACATTAATTAATTTAGAATCCAGTACACAAATCAGTAAAGCAAAAAAAAAAATGATTATAAAGGTTTGGCTTTTCGGTGGTTGCTTTCAAGCAGGGGGACATAATATCTTCCTATCACTACCATTGTTTTTAATCACTTTCTATGATAGCCAGCTAAAGGCATGTCTCCATCTGCCTGCTCTACCATAGGCTTTTGAAGAGGTGCTGTCCCTGAGGATTGGATCTCATCCTTTCAAAAGGTGCTGAGTAACCTTCCAAGGAAAGATGAGTAGTTGGTAATCCTACCCAGCTGTAAAGCCTGCTGTTCACAACAGTGACTGGACTGGAAGGACATCCCTAGTGTTGCAATAGCAGCACTTTCATCTTGGGGATAACCATCAGCTGTCTAATTGAACTTAAGAGATTCCATGCCTGGTACTGTAAGCCTAGCCATCTATCCATGGCTAGTGAGGTCATGGGCCTAACAAAGAAGCTACTGCTCCCAGTTTCTAAACCAACATAATTGCTAACTCTATTCTGAATATTTATCTTTATATCCACAGGTAAGTGTAGCTTTCACTCCTCATCAGAGAACCTTCTATTGATGCAGCAGCAGAAGGAGATGATAACAGAGCCACAACTGTTCAAAATGCAGAGACAAAGAAACTGTGGGCTACCCAATCCCAACGGACACATCTATAAAGCAATCCTTACAACCAAGTTAAGTAAAATCATGGAAGATGAGGCAGAAAGATTGTATGGGCCAGAGGCCTAGATTGTTTGTGGTTAGAAACTATCCCTTAGACGCAACATGGAAAATGCATCCATGAAATTTCAACAATATGATTGCCTGGATAAGACCAGCAAAATTTTCCCCAGTCCTACAAATTTTAAAGATGGCTCTATTTTGAATTATTTTCTTCTCATTGAGATAGATTGTATAGTTTATGCGTGTGTGTTTGTGTGTGCACATGCATGTGTGTGTGCACATATATGTGTCTGTATGAGTGTATGCATGTGTATATATGTGTGTATTCATTTTTCTGATGCTTCTTTCAGAAATTCTGAGATAGTATCTATCCTAAAAAAAGACTCTTACAAATATATGTAAAGATTATATATGTGTATATATAATTTCTTTATTGCCTTAGGTATTTGCTCTTCATGAAGTTGTATGAAGGATTTCACATTTCAGTAACATTGTTATATATGCTTTGTTCTTTGTATGTTTTCCTGATGGGGAAGAAATCCCCATGCATATTAATACTCTATCTTGGATCTATTATGGCGATGTATGTTAGGCCTTAAAACAGCCTTAATATTACTGCGTTTCTGTTTAAATTCTGCTTAAATCATAACAGCTCCGTTAGCAGAGAGACATGCAATTTTTGAAATTGTCCTGTTTTATAATCTTCTCCATTTTGCATGAAAAGTATGAAACAAAGATCCTCCTCCAACACTTACAGCATTTATGACTTTAAATGCAGTTACAATTACACCAATGTCCAAGCACACAGGCCCTTCTGTTAGGGCCTCCTTTCCAACACTCTTATATCTGAATGCCTTGCTATTCTGTGGTGAAACAGTCTCTGATTTCTATCTCTTCCATGTTAGCCACTGTTTTTTTCCTGTTATTGAATGTAGTGAGTCCTGGATTTTTCCTGTCTGTAGTGTTAGATTTGAAAGTATGACTCATAGATCAGTCTCCCACATGGCAACAGAAAACAAAATGGCAGCCAGAGTATTACAGGACTTGAACACTGTTCTCAGACACAAGAGATGTCAACAACTATTAATGAATGCAAACAATATGTGACCAGTATATTAGAAAAAAGAAATAGGGCTCATATAGAAGTTAAATGTAGCTGACTAATAGCAATGGAAACAAAACTGTGAACAAAATTATTAGCTACAAAAAGCATGGATTGTTGTTTGGCTATTCAGAATGAATATGAAAAATGAAAGAGAACATAAATCTGTGTGGAACAGTATTTTCCTATCAAATAGTTCTAAATCAGACTTTTAAAATCAGGTCAGGAAACTATGGGGGACACCACTGAAGTTAGGTTGCTTTTTTATTTAGAACATTGAGCCAACTGGCTCTCAGAAACCAGCTCTAGAAGTTAGTTCTAAATTGCTTTTGGCATTACATTTCATGCTTTTGTTCTCAAGAGGTGAAGTAAAGACAAAATTCAGGAAAGAATATTTGACAAATATTTTCCCATTTGATATTGTTCAGAAAAATGAATGTATAGGAATGGCAAGATGATGACATGAGTCCCCAGGAGCTAAGAGAGCATTAAATCAGCTTGGAATAGTAGTAGATAGGCTAAAGGATAAAAAGGAAAGAAATATAATAGGAAGGGTTAGAAGAATATATGCAAACCAAAGACAATTTTGTTGTAAGTGCTTTGGAAGAAAGAATGGATTTCATACTTGACAGCGACCTCCAAGACCTTTCTCAATGAAAATTCCAGAAGAATGAAGGGAAGGCATTTTGAAGAAGTGCTAAGAGCTTTCCCTAAGGAATGATACCAGATAAATCCAAGGTGCTGTTAAAAATTAAAAGTGGCGAGGTTTAAAAAAATAGTACATGACGATGCACACATAAAGCTTAGAAAACCCCCGGTGAAAGTACATCTGCCAAACGTCACAGCCATGGTGGGGTGCGAAGGTGACCACCCACTTGGCAGGTGAACTTGGAATCTAGGGTTAGGTTAGGGTGTGAGCCTCAGGCGGCCGCTGTCTCAGTTCCTGCAGGTGTTCCGTTGCCCTCCATCCATGCCAGGGACTTCGCCTCTCTTTTGAAGCTGGGAAGTTAGAAGTGGGAGGGCTTGGGTAGTTGGATTTGGAAGGATGCTTGCTTTACACTTCTCAGGAAGTGGAAAGAGACTGGCTGCTGCCTGGGGTGAAGGCAGGGGGATCCCCAACCAGCCAATGGGGCACTGAAGTTAATGCCCACAAGGCCCAAAACATTTGTTTAAAGGATGGCCAGGGGGCTCCGAGTCCCACAACTGCTCTACAGAGGAGCGGAGGAGTGTTAGAGGTCTTTATTTCCATGGCGCTCCCCCTCTTGCCCCCTCCTTCTCTCTGCGGCCTCTTTACAAGCCTCCCACTCTCCTCAGCTGCCACAGTATCTACTCAGCACAGTTGTTCTTTTCCAAAGCCCAGAACCCTCTCTCACCTTCCTCTCTGCCAACTCTCCAATACCAACACTTTCTGCAAGCTGCCTCTTTTCTAGCTCCCAGGCCTTTTTCCACCCTCCCCTTACCTCTTTGTTCAATTCTGTGAATTCGGCATCTCCTTGAATCTAAGTCTTGGGCCAGGAAGCAACAGTGCATCTCCACGAGTCCGGAGAGGGCTGGAAGGCCAATCGCTAGTGAACTAACTGGTTTATCCATCTCTTTATTTTCTAGGTAGATGTGTGTGTGTGTGTGTGTGTGTGTGTGTGTGTGTGTGAGAGAGAGAGAGAGAGAGAGAGAGAGAGAGAGAGAGAGAGAGAGAGAGAGAGAGAATGTGTGTGCATGTGTGTGTTTCACTCATCTTACAACATTTAGCCAGTCTCTACAATATCACCTAGTAAATATTTATTTATTTACTTACTTATGTGTTTATTCTGTGTTTGTATGTGTGTCCAAGTATACACATGCCATGACATACAAGTAGAGGCCAGAGGACTATTTTTAGGCTTTCGTTCTCTCCTGCCTCAGGTTATAAGGTCCAGATGCAAGCTCCTCTAACCATTGAGCATCCTTTAAATGCTAACTATATAGTAGACCTATTTTCCAGGAATAAACTAGTGAGTAAACTAGCTATATTTTCTGTCTTCCTAAAGTTAACAGGTCAGTATGAGTGAGAAAGACAAGGAAAAAGGTGAAAAATGAAACCATGACCAAGTGCTACAAATGGAAGGAATGCATTAAAAATCTGCCCTTATTGCCGTATCTTCCTCTGAGCCTAGAGTAAATTGACCTTGGATTTGAGAGCCAGATAGCAAAAACACCTTGAGACTGCGGAATTGACCTTTACACAGCCATGGCCTTTGAAAACCTCTTTAAGATCAGAAACTGATATGAAAGCTAAGCAGAATTCAGACTTCACTCATGTGTCCTGAATGTTCAAAAACACATCATATATAGGATGTTTCTCATAAATAGGCACAGACCTGTGATCCTGTACATTTGTGTGCATGTATACACACACACATACACACACACACACACACACACATATATATATATATATATGTATATATATACTTCACAATGCATTCATGAATAACACATCCTTCTTATTTGGTCTTCTTGATATCACATTTTCATGGTCTCAGCATTCTGGAGCCTCTGAGAAAAAAGTTAGGCATTGGAATGTAAGATTTCTTACTAATCCCCAGTTAAAAACAATCATGAAAACAAAGAGGAGGAAAAGCATGAAACGTGTAAATCCAGAGAGACTCCCAGCAGCACTCAGGTCCAGCTGGCTTTGCCACTCTGACTAGGTAGCTCCCTAGTACTTTTTTTAATTTATTTTTTCTTTTTTTAAAATATTAGTTACAGTTTATTAACTTTGTATCCCAGCTGTATGCCGCTCCTTCATTCCCTCCCAATCCCACCCTCCCTCCCTCATCTCCTCTCTGCCCCTTTCCAAGTCCACTGATAGGGGAGGACCTCCTCCACTTTCATCTGACCTTAGTTTATCAGGTCTCATCAGGACTGGCTGCAAAGTCCTCCTCTGTGGCTCTCTAGTATTTTGATCACTATTAAGTCTTGCTGGAGTCTGTGCTTGGCCATGGTTCTTAGCAGCCACCAGTTGTGCCTTGTGAGTCAAGAATCAGAGGCAGCAGCGCTCAAGTGTTTGCCTTAGCAGGGTGGTGGGACACACCCTTTAATTCTAGCCCTCTGGAGACAGAGGCAGGCAGATCTCTGAGTTTGGGGCCAGTCTGGTCCACACACTGAGTTCTAGGACAGCCAGTGTTATATAAAAAGACCATGTCTTAAACAAACAAACAAAACAAAAGTTTGCCTGCTTATTCCCTGGACCCAAAAGAGGGAGATTTCTAAGAAATAATTAAATCAAAACAAAACAAAACAAAAAACAGGGGACGCTCTTTTGAAAGTGGGGGACATTTCTCTGAATGAGAAGTCTAACCTTGTTTTTCTTTGTTTATTTGTTTGTTTGTCAATGTCTCTCGAGTCCAGAGATGGTTTAAATGTGCCTCTTCATACTCTTTCTATAAATACCCCTACAGTACACATGTCATTAGCAAATGCTTTTCTGTTTATCACTGAGTTCAGCCTCACAGTCACCTCCGAGATGACATAGGAGGCCAGCTGTACCACCTGCAGTGTCCTGTGCCATGTGGTCACTCCCACATCTTCTGAAAGCCCTTCCTCACAATGAAGGTGGCGTTGGGAAGGTGGACAGGTCTCCTGGAACTACAGCTACAGTATGCTTTTCATAATTTCCCCCATGGTGCCTTGCAATCAAATCAAGCTGCTGCTCATTTTAAGACTATGGTTGCAATGTTCTGGGAGACAGTGTTCTCGGCCCTGCTCCCGGCTGATGAGTCTCCAAAGATCACAAACAGCACAGCCGATGTTAACAGTTGCTTGTCTCCCTGCGGCTTCTCAGACATCCTGCAAAGTTGGCAGGCAAGCTCTTGGGCATGGAAGCATAGGCTGCATATTAAATTGTATTAAAGCTCTGAGGTCATGTGCTGTCCAGGTTTCAGATTTGTTCACATAGCTTGGCTTTCTGAGAGAGAAGGGGGTAGAATCCTATCAAATGCTGGCATGTGTAATCCTGCTAAATGGACTAGTTACAAAAATAGACAGATAGAACATATGAGCTCTCGAAAATCACAGCGCACATGCCCACGAACATAAACAAACTGAGCCTGGCCGCTTTTCAGGGTCCTTGTGAACTTTTGTTCACTTATTTCTTGACTAGAATGTTCCCATTTGACATCAGGCTAAATGATAATGTGCAGCAAACCCTGAACACGATTTATCGAAGTAAAAGTGAAATGAGAGAATTCTACATACAAATCACTCATATCTTTTTCTTTCTGTGAATCAGTCATGATTTTTTTTTCTGGAAGAGTCTCACCACCTGCTTCTTAGAACGGGGCTTTTAGGAACCATAAATATTAGTTATTGGATAAATGTGACCCCCAGAAAAATTATAGAGAAGAATAAATCCGATTTTTTTCTGTTGCTCTTAAAGCATCCTGGAGATCCAAATGTTTCATTAATTAAGCCAATCACAAGAACGAATGGAACATTTGCAACCCACTGAAGATTCTCATTTTTCCAAGCAGTTCACAGAGTCACAGATGCCATTAGCAACCTGTTTGCCCAACAGCTGAATTGATGATTGCGAATCTTTAAAAAGATACCAATCTTTGAAAAGGCAAATGTACTAAATGACACTATCGTCTTTCCTGCTCCTTCTCACCAAAGAATCACCACTCGAATTCTGGTAATCCTCAAGAAACAGCTTGTAACTCATTATAGTTTTTTTTTCAACTTTCCATGTTGCAGTTTATACTTAAGATGTGGGTCGGACTCACAGGACAATGTACTGATTTGATAAGTGAACAATAGCACAAGATGCCCGGGGTTTGATTGATACTAAATCCTTAGGCTAAAGACTCATGGGAATCATGTTCCCTCCCCATCATTAGCAACTACACTCCACACTAACTATAGTAGTGCGAGTGTAAAAATATTATGAAGAGGCGGGGATCCAAGATGGTGGCCCCGGGGGGGAACACTGTGTCTGAGAAGCAAGACAGCAGTGTCGGCACAGCGACCAGGAGACTGAACTCTGGGACCTAAAACACTAGCGTTTGTGATTGCCAGGTGAGAGGAAATCCTACGTGTGGAAATCAATTGGGACAGATCTCAGGTTACCCAGTCAATCCCTGGAAAAGGTCCTAGGGACCAGCAGGCGCACATCTGCCGGCCTAGATCAGAGCAGACAGCCTCCCTCGGCGCCCCCAGCCACCATCCTGGACCAGGACACACAGCCTCTGGCCCAGAGTGGCACCCCCAGCTACCATCTCAGACCGGGGAGCACCATCTCTGGCTCAGAGTGAGGTGCCAAGCCTCCAACCCAGAGCAGAGCCCTTAGTTGCTGGCCCAGAGAGGAGCACACAGCCTCTGGCCCAGAAGGGGACACACAGCTGCCATCCCAGACCAGGACACACAGCCTCTGGCCCAGAGACTTGCTGTGTGCTCGACTTACCTTCCCAGGCAGAACTGTGTGCCCCAGGGTACCAGACTGAGTTTCCCTGTTGGGAGAAAACCCCACAGCTAGGGAATCAGCAGATTCTTCAAGAGAGCTGTACCTGGAAACCAGTGTAACAACAGCAACAGCTCACTAAATTCAGAACGAGAAACCCAGCATCAGGGCAGCTGTCTCCAGGACTTCTATGGGTGAGAGGAGAGGAGAGCCCCTTGACTAACAAAGACCACAGTTTCCACTCAGGTCTATACACCTGAGGTGAGCAGCAGCATTTCCTGAGAAACACCGGCCATTCAGTGACCATACCCAAAAAGTGGCGGAGGCCTCCTTCAGGAAAAATCATCTTCTTGCCAAGGGGATTCTCCTTACCCCAGGATTCCAGGAAGCACTGGAAACTAACAGCCAACACCTAAAATAGTCCAATGGGTAGAGGTCAGTGTAAAAGCTCAACCAACAAAAGACAGAGCAATATGCCATCTTCAGAACCCAGTCATCCATGGGCGAGCAGCCCTGGACACCCTAACATAAGTGAAATTCAAGAAGATGACCTTACATCTATGCTGATGAAGAGGATAACAGAGGAAACAAATAAAATACTTAAAGAATTAGAGGAAGATAAAATCAAACAGATTATGGCCATCAGTGAAGAAATATGGGAAGATGTAGCCAATCAGTTTCTGGCCTTCAGAGAAGAAATAATTAAATCACTGAAAGAAATAAAAGAAACAGAGGAATGTTCAAATAAACAGTTGAAGGAACTAAATGAAAAACAGGAAAATACAATCAGACAGGTGAAGGAAATAAACAAAACAACTCAAGATCTGAAGATAAAATTGGAAAAATTAAAGAAAACACAAACAGAGGAAATCATGGAGAGGGAAGAATTTAGGGAAGAAAACAGGAACTACAGAGGTAAGCATAACCAACAGACTACAAGAGATGGAAGAAAGAATTTCAAGTGTAGAAGATACAATGGAAGAAATCTATGTATCCATCAAAGAAAATGTTAAATCCAAAAAATTCCTGACATAGACCATCCAAGTAATCCAAGACAACATGAAAAGACAAAACCTAAGAATAATAGGAATAGAGGAAAAAGAAGATTCTCTCCTCCAAGGCCCAGAAAATGTCTTCAACAAAATCATAGAAGAAAATTTTCCCGACTTAAAGGAGAGGCAACCGTAATAAAAACTGCATGGTACTGGCACAGAAACAGAATGGTGGATCAATGGAACCAAATAAAAGACCCAGAAATAAACCCACACACTTATGGACACCAGATTTTTGACAAAGATGCCAAAACCATACACTGAAAAAAAATCTACAAATGGTGCTGTTATAACTGGATGGCTACATGTAGAAAATGCAAATAGATCCATACTTATCACCCTGCACAAAACTAAAGTCCAAGTAGATCAATGACCTCAATATAAAACCAGACACACTAAACCTGTTAGAAGAAAAAGTGGGGAAGAGCCTGGAACTCATTGGCAAAGGAGACTACTTCCTGAACAGAACACCAACAGCACAGGCTCTGAGAGCAACAATAAATAAATGGGACCTCATAAAACTGAAAAAACTTCTGTAAAGCAAAGGACACTGTCGTCAGAACAAAACGACTACCTACAGATTGGGAAAGGCTCTTCACCAACCCTATATCTGACAATAGGCTGGTATCCAGAATATATAAAGAACTAAACAAGTTAAAAAGCAACAAATAAAATAATACAATTAAAAAATGGGGAACGAAGCTAAGCAGAGAATTCTCGATAGAAGAATATCGAATGGCAGAGAAACACTTAAAGAAAAGCTCAGCATCCTTACTCATAAGGGAAATGCAAATCAAAACAACCCTGAGATTTCACCTTACACCCATCAGAATGGCCAAGATCAAAAACTCAAGTGACAACACATGCTGGAGAGGTTGTGGAGAAAGGGGAACCCTCCTCCATTGCTGGTGGGAATGTGAACTTGTACAACCACTCCGGAAATCAATCTGGCGCTTCCTCAGACAACTAGGAATAGCACTTTCTCAAGATCTAGATATACCACTCCTAGGCATATACCCAAAAGATGCTCAAGTACACAATAAGGACATTTGCTCAACCATGTTCATAGCAGTTTTATTCGTAATAGCCAGAACCTAGAAACAACCCAGATACCCCTCACTTGAGGAATGGATACAGAAATTGTGGTACATTTACACAATGGAATACTACTCAGCAATTAAAAATGAGGAAATCATGAAATTTGCAGGCAAATGCTGGGACCTAGAAAAGATCATCCTGAGTGAGCTATCCCAGAAGGAGAAAGACACACACAGTATATACTCACTCATATAGACATATAGTATAGGATAAACCTTCTAAAATCTGTACACCTAAAGAAACTAATCAAGAGGGAGGACTCTGGCTAAAATGCTCAATCCCCATCCAGAAAGGCAAAGAGGATGGTCACCAGAAGAAGGAGAAAACAGGGAACAGGACAGGAGCTTGCCACAGATAGCCTCGGAAAGGCTCTGTCCTGCAGACTATCAAAGCAGATGCTGAGACTTATGGCCAACCTTTGGGCAGAATGCAGAGAATCTTATGAAAGAAGTAGGAAATAATAAGATCTGAAGAGGACAGAAGCTCCACAAGGAGAGCAACAGAACCAAAAAATCTGAGCACAGGGGTCTTCCTAAGACTGATACTCCAACCAAATACCATGCATGGAGATAACCTAGATCCCCTGCTCAGATGTAGCCCATGACAGTTCAGTGTCCAAGTAGTTTCCATAGTAAAGGGACCAGGGACTGCCTCTGACATGAACTGATTGGCCTGCTCTTTGATCACTTCCCCCTGGTGGGGGTAGCAGCCTTACCGGGCCACAGTGAAAGACAATGCAGCCACTCCTGATGAGACCTAATAGAATAGGATCAGAAGGAAGGAAAAGAAGACGTCCCCTATCAGTGGACTTGGCAAGAGGCATGCATGGAGAAGGGGGAGGAAGGGAAGAGTTGGAAGGGAGGAGTGAGGGAGCTATGGGGGGGATACAAAGTGAATAAAGTGCAATTAATAAAAATAATTTAAAAATACTATAAATAACAATTATGAGTAAGACAGCCACATTCCACCCAGTTCTCACTACATTCTAGGTAATCTCCAAATCCTGGACACATATGAGCATTTAATTTGCACAACTGCTTTGAGGCCAAGTGATAGTCTGAATGTCAGTAAGGGGCAAAGAAAAGTGGCTTCCAGCCATGCTACCTAATCTTTCATTATGGCTTTCCTTACCAGGATGGGAAAGTAAAGCACAAGTTTTATTTAATCTTAGTTCATTATCGACCTGCTATCCTATGTGCCTGACATTATTACATCATTGCTAGAACCTGTATATTTTACTTCACAATAAAGTTTCCAAATGGCTAAGTTCAAAAGAACTATAAACCTTTTCCTTTCTTCAAAGACTCATGCTTGCATCTCTGGGTAGGGTTAACGCTCATGACTGACAGAGTGAAGGCTGTATTTACTACCATATTCTACAGGTTTTCACCTGAGCTCTCAGCACTCTCCCAAGCTTTCCACTTTAATAAACAACTAGTACAATCATTGTAAATGCTTTTAAAAAAATTCCTGTTCTTGTATTCTCCAACTATTGGAGCTAATGCTTTATCAAGAAGCAGCACAATCCAGGAGCTTAAAAATACAGCAAAACACAAACCTTAGTTCTAGATCCTCTGAGAAATAGTAAAAAACTCAAGAGCTTTCACTATTTCCTCTTAAAAATCTTCCTTCCCATTCACTGTGGGGCTTTCTCTGCCTACTTTCTCACCTAATAAAACACAAGTGTTTGAAGAGATCAAATATAATCAATTCACACTATAATTCTGATAGTTTAAAGATCATACAACTCTCTATCTCTACTATTGAACCATATTTATTAACAAATATGTACCTGTTAGGCAGGGGAAACAACAATGAAAGATAATTTAGTCTACCCTTGTTTAAAGCAAACTGTGGTGAAATAATTTAATGTGTTTATTAGGTTTAAAGCTGATCTTTTGAACAACTTTTCAGTGTTTCATAAGACCCCGCTTCTTCTTGCTTTTGTACAAGATGACAGCCATGGGCTTGAGAAGGGACCATAAGCATTTAGGAATTGAGGAGCGGTTGTGTGACGTCTGACATGATCTGAGCATCACTATGGTTTGGCTTATCCTGTTCTGATCCTAGGAATCCTGCTGATATCCGATCTTGATATCTGTAGTTGATGAACTCATAGTATGCTTTCTCATGATGTTAGAACTATGAAAATCCATCCTACTGAGGGCACTTGTCTTCATGAGATTTGAGGACTCTTTTCAGTCATGGCCATGCCCACTGTATGCTTAGTTGAGGCTCACAGCGTTTCATCTTCTCCTGGTTATTTGCTAGGGCTAGTCTGCTTGCCTTCAAGGCTCTTAAATCTGATCCTTCCATCCATCAAGTTGGTTCTCTAGAATCAAGGGAAAATGGTAAACAGATACACTGAAAACAGAAGCTGCATAGATGTCAGAACAAAATGAGCTTTTATTAACATGTAGTACTTGACATTTTGTGCCCACAGAGTATTTCTAACATGTTAACTAGGATACTTTATACCTGTGATAAGTGTGTTTGACAGCATCCCAGCAGTTTAGAATAAAGTCCCAATCCATCTGTGCCACATAAAGAACACATCATAAGCCTCCTCCTCCTCCTTCCTTAAGGTCTACTATTTCTTCAAGTCACTTCTGAGGCTACCATGCTGAGTAACACTGTTCCCTAAATCTTCTAAGGCCCTGCATGCCCTTGTGCCTCTGAACTGAAGTGTTAAATGTCCTTCCACTTGTCTATTTACTCTTTCTAACTTATCTTTCAGAAAAAAAAAATTGGAAGGCTTCCCTAAATCTGAGTGCATCCTTCTTGTTCCAGTTGACCCCGGTATTGACTTCTACCAGAGATCTGGCCTTGCATTCCAATGAAACTGCAATAATTTCCAACTTGAGTTTTCCAAAAAATGGCTCCCAGTGGTGAGAACAGTAACAGTGTTTGCTCAGCAATGCCTTCATTATCTATCCTACGCTGTCAAAGAGAAAGCTCATTCTCTAAACCATTATCTTGCCTTTAAAATAGACTCACTGAAGAATTTCCAAGTGTGGACTGTTGATCACGAGTGGGAGTTATTGAAACTGATAACTGTGATCCAGAGTGAATAAGGCCAATGTGTAGTTATTTGTTAAATCCTGGGACCTAAATCCAGTGACCATTATGCAGCTTCTGTGTATGTAAATGTATTATATGCTATATATTGTTTAATTTAAATCCATCACAGGATTTGATAAATTCTGTAAATACAAGAAAATCTGATTCTGAATTCAGTCATGTAATAGTGAGCGATGGGTGCTAAACCTACTAACTCATCTCTACAGAAACGCATAAGAGCTGTTAACCAGGCTCATCACTATGTACCTTATGTCGAACTTCAAAACTACTTCAAACTCTAATGTTATGAAGAAATCATAGTGATGACTATTTCCAATTTAGTTTTTCACTTATTGTACACTAAGACTGTCCCCCTCACAATATGTTATTACAGAAATGCACTTGCAAATAAGAATCTGAAACCTGTTGATATTTTGAAACCCCAATTGCAAAAAATGTCAAATATCAGATGGTGAAATATTGTAGTGTAAAATAGTGTTTAATGTGTTGTTAAAATTTAATGTACATTTTAACATACATGTAATCCTTAAACCAAATATTCCATGCTTAATTTTCTATGTTGATAGAAAATGTTTCTATCATTTTCTATATCCCATGTTTCTCTTATGGGATTTAAAAATAAAATGACTTGCATTAAAGGGAAAATTTTATCTGTACTAATTTTGAATATTATTAATGATCTTCCCCCAGATATCATCATGATTCATAGAATCATTTATTTCTGGTCTTCATTCAAAAATCACATTCTCACCAAGGTTCTTCTTGGTCAAATAATATAAAGAAACAAATATTAGAGTATCACTACAATCCAGCTTCTTTCCATGGTTTAGTTTTTTAGAACTCTTCTTTTTTTTTTGCACACTAGATTATATTCTTTTACAAATTGTATTAATTATCATGATGAGAAGCGATAGTGTCTGGCTTAAGTGCTATTATAATAACATTTGGCTTAAGTGTTATTATAATAACATTTAGAATAGTGTCTAAACCTTATCAGAGTTTCAGTGAAATATTTCTGGAAAAGGGTGAGATAATCTCATAATAAATATTTCAATTATTCTGACCTAAAAGAAGACATTTTATATGCAGATACATTCATATATTCATACATCATACATATCATCATGAATATTTTACATTGTTCTTACCTTGTAACAGTGTATACACTGAGAAATGAGGCATTACTTTCATAGTAGATACTTAAGGAAAAGAGTTGTACCGTATTTTTATTGTTCATTTAAAGATTTCATTTTTGTATGTTTTTTTTTTCTTGTGAAGTTAGCACACAACTCAAATGAGTTGTTGGATGAATAAATGAAATATTTCAGAGGGAAGTTGACACAAGATAGTGTGAGAATGAACTCCAGGACACATAGATTCATTCGTTACAAATATTCTATGTCCAAAGTAATTAGTAGAAAAAGAGACATCCTAGAAGACACAGATCTTCATTAAAATGCCAATTTTTATATTTATTAAATAAAACTCAAAATGTATTTGCAGATCACTCATATGTTACTATGGGTAAGGGCCAGTCATCAGTCACTTCCTCACTATTCCTTCCTGCCCACATTCATTCTGATGTGATAATCCCAATGTTGGGTACAGCCAGACATAGTTCCCCATTGTATGTATAGAAGCTGTAGGACTTCTTGGAGGTAGCCATATTAGATATTACTGGAGGAAGAAATGACACACAAACAAGCATGAATACAAACACAAAGAAATGAAATAGAAAATGAGAAGGCTTGAAACAGCTCTGTGTCTACTGAAACATGCGTGTAGGGCCATGTGCATAGGGACTGTGTACATAGGGCTATGCATATAGGGCCATGTGCATAGGGGTATGTACCGGCATCCACAGATTCCAGCATGAGGAGAGTCACCGAAGTTAACATTGCTGAGGATGATGTAACACATTACCGTATCTTTGTTACCTGTTTTAAGCTGCTCAGAACACAATTCATATGGCGTTCAAGGAAGGAGAAAGGCCTTGAGATCCCTTGTCCCTGTAAGGACACATAAGCTGGAGGTCGCATTCAACTACATCCTGGTCTTCAGTGAAGAACTGAGAGAAAAAAAGGATGAAAACTGGGAGCCAGTGCCCACTTCATCAGGTGACGATGAGCCTGTCTGCATTGCTTTGCTACTCCTGCAACCTTTTCTTCCCCCAGCAAAACTATAGCTGATTGGAAAATAAAACTTGACATTCTAGCTTACAAATAAAGGACTGTTGATAATGACCAGGTTGACCATATCATTTATTTGCTTAAGAAATCTACTTTTTAAGTTTTACACGATTCTTCAACAACCTGACCATCCTACTCTATCACTCCCAACTGGACATGCTCAAATTCCAAGGGTGTGAGTCCTGTATTTTTTTCCCTTTAAACAAACCTCAGCTCTGGCTACCTCTGTATAAACAACTTGCATACACTAAGTTTTCCTCCAAATTCTCCAGGAGCATCATGAGCGGGTAATTAAAGCAGTCTGTTTCTCCAGCACGTTCTGTCTGTTTTTTCTTTTCATTATTAGATGTGATGACACGTTTGCCTATGTGGCTTCCCACAGATGGCAGAGGAATTGTGTGATCAAATGGTAAGAGTAAACCAACTGTCGTCTCCGATCACAGCTTTCCATGCTCTTCCCCCTGTGCAGGAATCTCACTTTAATAAAATGTTGGCTTCTTTTAAATAATCATTATGGCCTACCCAGAAGACTTTAGAATAAACTGGGAATTTTATTCTAAAGCAACCGGACAAGCCAGTCCCTAGCTGGATTGATGCCTGCTGTACTTTGACTTTGATGCATAAGAGAATTGTTTAAATAAAATGAATGATTAAGAAATACTTTAACTCAGCAATTTTGTTCAGAAGAGAAGCAGAAAAATAAGGATGAAAATTTAGGGCTTTCTTGAGTCTTCATGAAATGACAAGGGATTCTATAAACTGTCTTTGGTAGTTTTTATATTGATTCTGAATGGATTTCTATTGTTCACATACCTCGATGTTAGTACAGGTGTGTGTGTGTGTTCCAGAGCAATGCATGAAAATAAGACTTCCAAAAAGCATACAACTTCATTAATGTTGCTAGTTTTGTATTTGTTATATAAAATTTAAAAATGAACCCACAGAGCTAAAGACAAGAAATTTCCATGTGTATCCTATGGAATGTGAAATAAATGAAATGAATGGCCAGAACACTGTGACACATCTGATGAGTCTTTGTACTTTTACTTGACCAAGACCTGATTTGTAGACAGGAGGCACAGTAAACAGTGTGGGTTGGAATAGGTTGGGCTTGTAAAAGAATAGAAGACAAATAACAATTTTCAAAAATAAGCAAATAAGCAACTATGAAACGCATACCATTACTCATTAGGTAAATGTAAATAAAAACCACAGTGAGCCATAACTTTTGCCCATTAGGATAAATATGATAAAAGTGCAGATAATAAAAAAAATGCTGGCAAGGAACTACAACCCTTATGCACTGCTGAAAGGAATATAAAATAATGTATTCCACTTTGAGAAATATTATGACAATTTCTCAACAGGTTAAAGAGAAATTTACTTGGTGATCTAGCCATTCCATTGCTTACCTATTGAACATGATGACATGTGTCCAATTTAAAATATTGTACATGAGTAATATTTCTGTCAGTTCCATTCATGATAGCCCAAATATGAACACAACTTAAATGTCCAACTGCTGAAGAATGGGTGAATGAAATATACTTTGGTTGTAATTTAGGTTCAGTGGAATTTCTCGCTGAGGTTATTTTTTTTAAAACTACATTGAGAGATGAAGAAGTGGCTCAGTGACTAAGAGCACCCATAAGGTGACCCACAGCAATCCACAACTCCACTTTGCGAGGACTCACAGCCTTCTTTTGACCTTTGTTGGCAACAGGAAATCCTGTGGTGCACATATAAACATCAGGCAAAGCACTCAGATCCACAAAATAAATAACTCTTTTAAAATTACATGTAATAACTTATTGTTATAAGACACTAGATTTGTGGTAATGCGTAGTTTCTGGAAGAAGTCAGTAGAATATTCTAATTAGCGGTAAAAAAAAAGTTTGTAATAGTTAAACTTGACTAGTGAAATGTGTGTGCAGGAATCCTTCTTTCTCTATTGTACATATGCACATGCATACATTTACACACACATGTTGACCTCTGCGGAATTCCGGGCTAAGATGAATCAGGCATTCTTGCAAATCACAATTTATTTTATATGTGGGATGCTCCTCAAAGTTGTGAGGAATTTATAGATAGCACTTAACTTGTGAGAAATTAAAAATGTAGGGTGCTTTCAGGATGTGTAAGTAACCATTCTTCCAAGCCTTCACAATGCTGCCTCCAGATGCATTGGTCTTTCTACCAAACTTTAAGTCTGAAAGCTTTGCTTCATGATGTCTGCATGGTAGAAAAATCTTGTGATTGTCAGGGTGGGGCTCAGGAGAAACAAAGGTGGGGTTTCTCCCAGTAGAGATACGAAGGACACCGAGAATCATCAAATGGATGATGCTTTAGTCACAGAAGCAAACTATTTTATATCAGTCTTGAGTTCTACTATCTCCAGAAATTGAAGAAGTGTCAAAAGGAGAGGAATCGAAATAGACTAGATGAAAATTCCTTTAAAAAATATACAGATGACCTTCAAAAAACATATCAATGGCTGTGGATATAGGTAACAGAGTCCTGACAGTAATCTGACTGTTATGAACTCCAATTAGAAAGCAGGGGAAGGTTAGGAGATGCTAAAATTCTTACTGAGTTCAATGACAGTGTCTTTCAGGGTCCCTCATTAACAACAACAAAAAGATTCTTACCTCTCTCAAATCTACCCTTTGTTGGATATTTTATGAGCAAAACCTGCTTAAAGGACAGTTAGATAGTGCCTAGCAAAATTTTCAGTTGTGAATGAGATTTATTTGTCTGGGAAGAGGCCAGTACAATTACTTCACTAAAATATCTCCCCTTGATATTAAAAATAACAGTGGTATTCATAATTTTACCTAAAGGGAATTTTATCTGAGGGATAAGAAGTCTTATGAGTTTGTAGCTTACTTTCTCAGGATGTGACTTAGCTCCTCCATTGCACCACGGTCAGACAGTTTCTTATGAGTCACTAGAAGAATACAGTCTCCCTCCAATGAAAGTCAGCAGAACCTTCACATCCCCCGTCATACAGCCCAACACTACGATCTTAGGTGTTGCTGTTTTCATGTTTTACATTCACTTTTCTGTGCCATAAACCCAAAATTGTAAAACAAATTGTATAAAAGTATATGATATTATATATGATGTTATTTGCAAAAGTTTTTGATATTTTTAAATGACACACTTGCCTGCTTTGAGGCAGAGTCTCCATGTATTGCCCATGCTGCTCTCTATGTCCTAAATTTTAAGCATCCTTCTACTTCGGCTTCCCAAGTAGATGCATGCTATAGACATGTATCACCTTTCCTCGAATAAAATGCTTATTTTTTTATTTTTTCTTTGTATTAGTTATAGTTTATTCACTTTGTATCCTCCCTGTACTGCCCTCCCTCGTCCCCTCCCAATCTCACCTTCCCTCTTCCCCACCCCTGTGTCTCTCCCAGTTGACTGATAGGGGAGGTCCTCCTCCCTTCCCTCTGATCTTAGCCTATCAGGTCTCATCATGATTTCCTTGCTTTTTATTGCTGAGTAATATTCCATTGTGTAGATGTACCATAATTTCTGTATCCATTCCTCAACTGAGGGGCATCTGGGGTGTTTCCAGCTTCTGGCTATTACAAATAAAACTGCTACAAACATAGCTGAGCAGATGCCCTTGTATAATTGAGCGTTGTTTGGATATATGCCTCGCAGTGGTATAGCTGGATCTTGAGGAAGTCCTATTCCTAATTGTCTGAAAAAGCCCCACATTGATTTCCAAAGTTTATGTATAAGTTTACATTCCCAGCAGTAATGGAGGAAGGTTCCCCTTTCTCCACAACCTCTCCAGCATGTGTTGTCACTTGAGTTTTTGATCTTGGCCATTCTGATGGGTGTAAGGTGAAATCTCAGGGTCGTTTTGATTTGCATTTCCCTGATGACTAAGGACATTGAACATTTCTTTAAGTGTTTTTTGGCCATTCGATATTCCTCTTTTGAGAATTCTCTGTTTAGCTCTGTCCATATTTTAATTGGATTACTTGATTTGTTACTATTTAACTTCTTGAGTTCTTTATATATACTGGATATTAACCCTGTGTCAGATATAGGGTTGGTAAAGATCCTTTCCCAGTCGTTTTGTTTTGACGACAGTGTTCTTTACTTTACAGAAGCTTTTCAGTTTCATGAGGTCCCATTTATTGATTGTTGGTCTTAGAGTCTGTGCTGTTGATATTCTGTTCAAGAAGTTGTCTCCTGTGCCAATGAGTTCCAGGATATTCCCCATTTTTTCTTCTAACAGGTTTAGTGTGTCTGGTTTTATATTGAGGTCTTTGATCTACTTGGACTTTAGTTTTGTGCAGGGTGATACGTATGTATCTATTTGTACTTTTCTATCAAAAGATGGAAAGATCTCCTATGCTCATGGCTTGGCAGCATTAATATAGTAAAAATGGCCATCTTACCAAAAGCAATCTACAGATTCAATGCAATTCCCATCAAATTACCAGCACAATTCTTACAGACCTTAAAGAAAAATTCTAAACTTCTTGTAGAATAACAAGGAACCCAGAATTGCTAAAACAATCCTCTACAATTAAAGATCTTCTGGAGGTATCTCCATTCTTGATCTTAAGCTGTACTATAGAGCAACAGTAATAAAAACTGCATGGTACTGGCATAGAAAGAGAATGGTGGATCAATGGACTCGGATAGAAGACTCAGAAATAAATTCACACACTTATAGACACCTGATTTTTGACAAAGATGCCAAAACCATTCAATGGAAAAAAAGATAGCATCTTCAACAAATGGTGCTGGTCTAACTAAAAAAATTATTTTAAAAGTAAAGCATGCCACACTATTTTTCTAATTTTAAATTTTGCAATTTTCTGTATTTAGGATTTTTGTTCACCTTACACATGTGATTTGTCCTGAGTGACCATCTAATAATGAATCTCAATGTCTTTTTATATCTAGTGTGTTGACATTTTGTTATTTTTATCTTTTGTAAGTTTTATTCGCATCCACTCAGGCCTCTTCTTTTTTGATAATATTAAATGTCACAAAAAGATATTGGTAGTTCAATTATAAATGTTTCTTATTTTTCTTCTTCTCTTCTAGTGGCATGACATAGCTGGAAATCAAATTTGGGGCTTTGTATAGATTATTCATGGGAAGAGATTGTGTCATACTTACATAATAAATATCAAAGCAGTCATTCCTAATAAAGGTGGGTTGGTAAGGGTTATGTCGCCAGGGATGCCAATAGAACAAGAGCACATGATGAAATGAAATGCTTTCCAAATGAACAGTTGGCTTAAAACCTTTTGTTATATTTTTGTTTTCATTTTACTTTTTCATTGTGTACTTTATAATGGTTGTCTACTGTGATCACAAACATTCAGTAAGGTCAGCAAATGTTTTTTCCCCAAATTAATAGCTTTTTTCTATCATCTCTTTCAAATGTGTGGAGCAATGGGAACAGGGATATACTCAGCATTAAGATACTGTTTAATCAGGCTCTTTAGTATACTGGAGATGAGATTTATAAGGTAGTCCTGTGAGACCTCAGCACCCCATAGGGACAGCCCCAGGACAGTCCAGTTCCTCCTTTGTTCTTGCTTATATTACTCCTATTATTTCTCACTAAGTGAAAATGGTGACAATTCCCCAATACAAACTACCAGGGCAATAAAAAACGTAGATTTCAGTACATGGAAATCAAACATCCTTTTAACTAGAAAGTTTCTTCTCTTTCAAAAAGATCTGGGAAGATCATATTGATGGCAACCATCATTTTTGCTCCTTGATCACTTTCTGGCATTCAGCTAAGTGCTCTCCAAGCATTGCCTGCCTTGCACACTATTCCATCAGCAACCTCTTGACACAGAGATGATTATCTGTTTCTACAGACTGGGGCTCGGAGGTTCAGAGATCCTAAGTAATGTACTCAAGCTCATATGCCTATGCTGGGTCATCACTGTGTCTTTAACCAAAACTGGGTGTGTGTGGGGGGTGGGGGGGGGGAGTTAGCTATCTAGTAACAGAGGTCCTGGTGTCTGGCGTCACCACTAAGGTATAATACTCCCTTGGATTATTCTAACCTGTATTGTCATCCACGGAGGAATTCTGAGATTCAGAAATGACTAAACAGCAATGCATAGACTGAGGGTATGCTTTGGCTCACCTATTTTTGTTTCTATCATTTCACATGCAGCGTATTACATTTTTAAAGTTGCTACAAAATGTTTAAATCAAGAGTTTTTACAAAAAAATTGGATACTTGGATATTCATTTAAAACTCAAATTCCTACTCTCTCTCACGGTGAAAATGATAGCAGCTAAGTGTTTCCTTTAAAGGCAGTGGGAGGCTCATCCCCATCAGTGGACTTGGAGAGGGGAATGGGAGGAGATGAGGGAGGGAGGGTAGAATTGGGAGGGAATGAGGGAGGGGGCCACAGCTGGGATACAAAGTGAAATAAACTGTAATTAAAATTTTTAAAAGGCAGTGGGAAATCACCGGTTCAACATTATTCCTTCTTAGGAGTTTCACTTAGGAGGGCCATTTGTCTGATTCCTGTACATATTTGATATTTGGCTTCAAGATTAAGATTTTAAATGAGCGTTTAGTTTCCAATGATTCCATATCTGTGTACAATACCATCTTATTTTATTTGTAAATTAACTTTCCTATTCCCCAAATTCAAACATTTTCCAAATGTAAAATGACTGAGAAACTCTGTGGAAGTTTATACAATAGACCTAGACATAAAATCCACCCTATATTCTGCTGAGAGAATGCAACAGCGACTGTGAGCCAGTTTCTGCCATGTGCTGTTAAGAGTGCCTCATAGTTACACTGTGTCTTCCCAGCTGCTCAGTTAACAGTGAAGAGATTACAGAAGACATTAGAACACTAACACTGGTTAGGAGCAATACTTATGTTTCTACATAGGCAGAGTGTAGAATCACATGTAAATTTTGAGTGATGGAACCAGTTGTTTCCAACTGATGCTTTAGTTGTGGCCATTATGGTGGTCTGAACGAGAGTGGTTCCCATAGGCTGAACTATTTAAATGTTTGGTTCTCAGTTTGTAGACTATTTAGAAAAGATTAGATGTGACCTGGTTGCAGTGGACTTTGAGGTTTAAAAAGCCCACACTGGGTCTATTTCCTCTTTCTTTCTCCAACTTAAAAAGGATATAAGCTCTTAGTTACTGCCATGTCTGCCTGCTTGCTTCCACTGTCTCTGCCATGAGGACCATGGACTGAACCCTGAAACTTTAAGAAAGCCCACAATTAAATGCTTTCTTGGATGAGTTTCCTTGGTCATGATGCCTCTTAACTAAGTAACTAAGACAGTCATAAAGATGACTGTTACCAAATATGCTCATCAGAAAATGTAATAAGATTTGTTGCTTTCTTTTAAAAATATTTCTAATTCTGTTATTTCCTTCCTGCTTCTATTTGGATATGATGCTTTTCAGGGAGCCAAACTAAGTATTATAATCATTCTTTGTATGTGTGTGTGTTTAATTTTTTTATATAAGTATAATTTTGTATCCTACCAGAAGATAAACAAAATTAAATACAAGCAGAAAATTGCACCAGGCCAGAGAATGTGACACAATGGTCTTGTTTCCATCATATACAGAAACAAACAGCTTGTTTTAATAATCAAATATGTTTCCTAAGGGTCTTGTTAAATTGTTGAATGTAAATTGCAATTGGAATTGACTATTAAAGATCTTGGTAGAGTAGGTTAAACATCTGTTCAATTTATTACAATTTTATTTGTACTTCAGCTGTAACTGGGGCAATTAAGCCAATCAGAGCAAGCAAATCAAACCTAATTTACACTCTAATGGACTAAAAATGAATGAATAAACACAGTACTACTGGATTCAAATGATTAAACATGTCTCTAAGGATTTTTTTTCTATTTTAGTATACAAAATCATATACTATTTATACTATAATTAACCATCTAAGGTTCAGGGATCTTAATAGAATGTCTGTCTTTTACATATGTTTTAAAATAAAATTGCTAACTAAAATGTAATGATATAATAAATTAGAATTCTTAACTGAGATAAGATTGCTCATAAAATTGTTTATTTAATCCAAGTTTATGCTTCATTTGAATATAGGCATTCAAATGGAACATTCAGACAAATTTTTAGCAAAACTTTCTGTATTTTGGTTTTACCCATGGGCTGTAATAAGGAATATTGATAATTTATTTAATACTGTGAGTTAAAACTCTATTGATCTTTGCAGCGCTCATACAATTTAGGAACGACAAGTTGACAATGTGGAAATGTAATGCCCAGCACAGTGCAATAAGCTAACATCCATCTTATTAGGATCCTGGTGTCACTAAAACTGCCACAAAGTTATAAACAGGGACACAAATCTCATAGTGCAAGTGGAGCATTACAAAGTGAACATTGTTTTAGATGCAGAGCTGGACAGGGTTTATATCAGTGTCCTGGGAGTGTTTCCGCTCAGCAAATATCAAACAAAACATCATTAATTGGCGTGAAGTAGCTTGAGCATTGATTGGATCATTTTATTTTATTTTTTTATGGAATAACAAAGCAGATGAAGCATCTGTGTTCTTACAGACTACTTATTCAGAGAGAGTTAGAAATAGACTAGTTTGAGGTGATAACTATAGAATAACTATCATATCATTTTGTCTAATTTGGGAAGGTTTACCCCCTGATGTCTCCAACTGTTCCTTGCCTGTACTCACTGGTAGTGTTTACATGATTTAATCGGGAGCCAGAGGGCTTGGCAGAGGCCAACTACTTCATTCGTTTGTTTCCAACATATGTTGAATGTAAGCCCAACAAGGTCTGTTTCATCAAAGGGAGGCCCAAACAATGGCCTTTGGCCATGTTTCTTAGGACACATTGAGTTTGAAAGATGTCAGCTAAAACCCACCAAACCAGGAAAGCCACAGCCAGCGTTAACATGCACTGCTATGTCACATATGTGCCCCTTTATCTTTATTTCTTCATGTTTTACTATGCTTACTATGTTCCTACTGTCATTCAGCTAGTATTGTTTTCTTTCCATGAGCTGTGAATGAAGCAGCGATTCCTTATCAAGAAGCACCTCCATAGAAAGTGCATGCTAGATTTCATGACCTTAGTGACTGCGATTGTTATGTCCTGGTAAATTCCTCCACTATTACCCGTTTCTCCCTCTCTTCTCTTACTTCTTCCCCTTCGCTTCCTCTCTCCCTTCCTTCTTTCTTTCTTTAATTCTTTGTCTTCCTTAAATGATTTTGAGATTGAATCAGGTGTTGTCTAGCATCCAGAGCTTATCCTCTCTCCTGTGTATAGTGCATGTCTGTTGAGGGCAAGCACAATCAAAGTTGACACAGTGAAGGTGAAAAATGAGACTTTGATAATTAAGATAAAACGGGTTCTGGAGCGAGGTGCGGTGGCACAAACCTGTAATCTCAGCACTTGGGGAGACAGAGGCAGGTGGATCTCTGTGAGTTCAAGGCCAGCCTGGTCTACATAGCAAATCCAGGATAGCCAAGGCTATACAGAGAAACCCTTCCTTGAAAAAGAAAAAAAAAAGTCTGGTCAAGATGGGAAGACAATAGAGCACAAGGGTACACAGAAGTCTTCTCCATTCACAAAAGAGACAGTTCTTTGATGGCTTACTTGTTGGACTGGCATTGAAAGTTGAATTGGAGTTAAGTGAAGGAAGACAAGGAGAAGACGGTTGTGGTGGAAGAAATGGGTCTAAACAGCTAGTCAGGTCTACTCTTCAGAAGCCTGAAGAGTGAGCTGAAGATTCTCAGAAATGGGCCAGGGGGTGGAAAGGTGGTAGTGGACACTGAGGTGTTTGAAAGGAATTTTTAAAATATTAATGGTTCACAGAAGAAAAATGCATTTTCCTCTGCAGAGGTGTGCTAATTAGGGTTTCTATTGCTGTGATAAAATACCATGACAAAAAATAATTTGAGGAGGAAAGGGTTTATTTTTTTTCTTACACTATCAGTTAACCGCCCATCCCTCAGCCTGACTGGAGGGCAGGAGCTCAGGCCAGGCAGAAACTGATGCAGAGGCCATGGAGGATTGCTGCTTACTGGCTCGCTCCTCGGGGCTTCCTCAGCCAGCTTTCTTCTGGCACTCAGGACCACCAGCCCAGGAGGGGCACTGCCTACAGTGAGGTGGCTTCCTTCATCCTTATTCATCCATCAAGAGTAATCAATCAATATACCACAGCCTTGGCCACAGGCCAATCAACTAAGACTCCCTCTTCCTAAACGACTCTAGCTGGCAGCAAGTTGACAGAAAAATAGTCAGCACAAGGAGAGATTTTGCTGAAGCCGAGCAGAGACATCCACAGTTTGAACAGATGGGCAAAGGTGACAGAGTCTAGTTGTAAGAAGATGCTGCATCTATTAGGATAATGGTGATAAGAGGAGAAGCTGAGAAACCCAGCTTAGTGACACATGCCTGTAACCCTAACACATAGGAGGTAGAGACAACAGAGTCATGAGTTAGAGGCCAGCCTGGACTACAGAGCAGCTTGGGATACATAATGACATAGACACTATCAAAAGAAACCCAAAAGAAAAGAAGGAAGGAAGGAAAGAAAGAAAGAAGGAAGAAAGGAAGAGGATTTGAGAACATATTCACTAGTCTTGATTATTATTTGTTTTAGGCTCATTATATCTACCCACTTAACCTTATCCTTATCACAAGCAAGATTCTTCTTCTTTTTAATTCATTTTCTCTAGCTTTTATTACTTTTTGCTCTGCAGTGGAACTCAGCTTGAAGAAAAGAGCCTAAACAAAATATTTCAATTATGATGCTTCCTTCTGGTTGAATGGTCCATTTTCTCCCCCAGGTGCTGGTGGAGCATCTCTGGAGCTGAGATATGTGGAGGGATGAGAAGTTAAAGAACACATTTGGAACACACCCCAGACATCTTTATCCTTATTGAGTCCTGATGAAGTCTGGCTATTATAAATCCTGATTGAGTGCCATGATGTTTTCCAAGCAAACAGGACCACTTTGTAAAAATCAAAAGCAGCCTGTCACCATGTGCAAGAGGAGGAGGTGTCGATGGAGAGGAGCCACCAGCATTTTCAGAAAGCTACATGATGTAACAGCCCCTCTACACCGCCTCATTTCTGCTGGAAATTTTTAAATAGAGAAAAATAATCCTGATCCATTAGCATAGCAACAAGTATGTTCTTCGCATAATAAACTTGGTTCCATGGCGGCATTGGGCTCCATTTTGCTTGCCCTTCTGTCTCACCTTTCTTTGCCAATGCTATTGTCATCCTAATGGAACGACAGCCTTTGAAAGAACCCTGCTGATTTCTTGGCTGCCTGTTGGCAACAGAGGAGAATGAGAGGACAGGAATATACATTTGTAAAGTTCCATTATTTATCTTACTTAGGGACAGCATTTTATCCTTTCAAGCTCATCTCCTAGCCACTGTAATTAGGCTTTCCAGAAACATCTTGCTGCTGTCTTGACATCACAATAGCATTTTTGATAAGCTTGGACTGTAACCAGCTCTGAAGTCTGGCAAAGCATTGCTGCATAGTCAAAGAATTCTCTGTACCTTGGTAGAAACCATTAGTTCCCAGAAGGGGAAAAGAAATGTTTTCTTATAACAATATTTAAAGAAACCATTTAAGAGCAGGCTGGCAATATCAAAACTTTTGTGTCCAAATCCTAGCAACAAGTTCTCTCATATTGAGTCATTTGCTTACAGGTCTTAAATGAGGACAGGAGTCTCTCATTAATGAGCAGAAGAAAAGAGAAGCAACCGAAAGGGGAGGGTGACAAAAGAGGTGCTCAGACAAAAGGGTCAGAAAAAGGTGGTGAGAAGGGTGAGGTGTCAACCTTGAAAGTTTCAGGTTTCACCGTGCTTCACGATCTGAACAGGATGGTAAAACAGTCTTGCTGATACTGTGACAACTAGAAACTTATCCTCACTCACTGCTGAGCATCATGGGGGTTGAAGTCGATCTAACACCTCCACCAGGTACCAATGATGTATTCTAAACTGAAGGCATCACGGATTCAATGCCACTGGAATGTCTGCCTCGTGCCTTCAGGAGCCTTTAGCTGGGGCAAGACTGATCAATAAGAGTTCATATGGTGATGGAGACATCCTGTGCTCTGCCACCAACAGTGTGGCTAGGGCAACAATAGTTCTAAAGTTTAATTATTTAAGTTCCACTTGGTTATCGTTTTACAGTGCCTAAGAGAGTCAGGCTGTCTCCTGTAGTTATTCATCCAAGAGATAAAGTACACCCTTCCTCTTCCAAGATAGAGACATAGTTCTTACTCACCAACTCAGGTCTGTTCAAGGAACTTCAAGACACAAATCTCAGAAAGCAACATCTGAGGATCAAGGACAGTTCCATGAGACCTTGGACTAAAGCCATGACCTGTGCTATCCATGATTTTACTCCATTACTTTTTTTAAAATTTACAATCAATTCAAATATTTGTGGTATTAAAATATGAGCCAAAAGATTAACTGCTCTTTTGATTAGGACTGTGCCTGGCAGAGCTTCCAATTCAGAGACGCTTGATCAAACAGGTTTGTTGTATGTTCCGGAAGGGAATCTTCAAATGTCCTCAAAACATGGCCGCTTTCACTATAAAACATGAATTCCAGAGCTTTTAAGAGGGAACGAATATGTTCCCCGTCCATCTACAACTGCTTGATTGCCTTTACACTTTTGCTTGTAAGTGTGAGCAATAAACAGATCTTGCTTTTCAGAGCACTTTTAGCTGCTTTTGTTGACCCGTTGAGGCATTCATGAACAGGAAAGCAGAAACTCTGACGTCAGAATCAGCCCCTGGCACTGGTTAATATCAATGAGACTTCCATGGAGGCAAGTGGGGAAGGCAGCATTTGGCCCAATGATTTCACTGCAGCTGCTGCATCAGAAATGCCAACTGAAGCTGAGCCACTAATTGGAAGTGGAATAAACTAAAGAAATCTTGGTTCAAATGGCAGCTACAATTTTTTTCAAAAAGAAGATTTCAGTTGAAATGCCAAAGGAGACAGTTAGCCAAAACATTTGTCTATGGAAATTTCTCTTCTCAATTTTTCTCAGATCTACAGCTGGGTGCTAAGTGAGACATGTCTTGAGAACACACGCCATGGATAAACCCAAGATGCTTATTTTCATCAATAGCAGATCTGACTGAACTCACAACAAAGAGTTCAATCACCATCATTACGAATAGGCTGATTAATTTGGATGACAATTAATAAAATCGTGGGAGAACTGAGCTCCTAGGATATGTTGATATATGGGCTAGACAATGCCATGAGCTCTCAGTTTAGAGGATGTCAGAGAGAGGGAGATACAAATGAACAAACAAACAAATAAAAGGTGTCTGGGGCTGAGGAGATGGTCCAGTGAATAAATCATTTTCCTCACAGCTGCGAGGACCCAAGTAGGATGTCCAGAATCCACACGAATGCCCAATAGGACATGCCAACTTCGCTCCAGTGCAAGCGTGTAGAAGGTGGAGATGGGGAAATGCCCAGAACAAGCTGGCTAGCTAATCTAGTCTATTCTATTGGAGAGTTCTGGGTTCTCTTGAGAGACTTCACATCAGTGCATAAATGTGGACGGCAACAGAGGAAGACAATCAACCTCAACCCCAGGTCTCCACATATATGCCCATGTGCCCACAGATACAAACACACACACACACACACACACACACACACACACACACACAAACCCACTCTCATATCAAGCACGCGCTTGCATGCGCTTGCTTGCGCTTGCGCGCGCGCGCGCACGCGCACACACACACACACACACATGTATAATTTGTAAAACTGTTTTCTACTTAATATTTTGTTATCTCCGTGATTAATACACAGGATTCACTGACCAAGTTCAACATTCTTCTTAGTAAAAACTACTTGGCTCTTCTAGTGAGCTGATATAATTCTTTACACCTGTCAACAGAAACAATGTTTTCTAACAACTTAAAACTGAATTCACCATTCACTTTCATTATTGCCTCTGGCTTCCATTCTTCCTGGTTCCCACCTGGTTGGGAACAGACTCCAAAGATGTTAGGAACCAGGGGGAATTTTAGTTTTCTCCATTTTTCTGAGCCGAATCTACTTGTCTGTGAAATGGGGTAATAATTCTTATTTCCTAAGAGTTTGTTTGCAAGTGTTGGTCTACAGAAAATGCTCAAAACTTCTAGTTGCTAAATATGAAAGCATCCATTTGTTTGGAAACATTGAAAATCATTTTAAAACATTTCTGAGTATAACCATGAGATAATAGATATAATTTGGGGCTAGCTATTGGAAGAAATTAACTAGAATAGCACATTTTTCATTGTTGCTGTTGACAGTAAAATATGCATCAGAAAATGTGCAAAGCTCAAATAGACATGTCAGTGAATTTTGTCAGGTGTATATATTTTCATAATCCTGGCTCCTCCTAAAATGCACACTATTTTCATTTCCTAAGCCATCTTCTTTGGGGTCTTCCAAATGAATCCTGTCTTGGTGGACCTGTCTTGTCTGGTTCTTTTGGACCATTTTACTGCAGGTTCCCTTTGACTATTGTGAAATCCCACAAACATGGGTTGTGTGTTCCTTTTTCCCTGAATCCTTTTGATCCTAGATTTCTGACATTCACTCAGGTTCATGAGAGCATAAGTTGCTCACCTCTGCTAATTCTAAGGTGGTCTGGCATATGAAGATACCACACACTTCATTCATTCTCTCCTCAAGGACATTTGAACGTCCTCATCCACTGGCTAATATCGGTTAAAATGCTCTGAAGTCTTCATATAAAGCTCTTATCATTAGTTATGTCTGTGTTACTCCAAAAAATATATATGAGAAAGGCAATGGTGAAAAGTAGTTATGCCATTTTACATTGCCACCAGCGGTGTGTTTCTCAATAAGACTGAGTGTTACTAGACATCTTTTAAAGCAGGAACAATGCTTGCATCATTGAGAGAAGACTAAATGGCTGTACATATTTTAAATAATATTCTATTTTGGGCATAGTTTTCTGTCCTATTTAACCCCTATTTTAATTGAAAATATTTTTCATACAATTTTTCACAATATATGTGATCAAGGTTTCCCCTTCTCCAACTCTTTCTAGGTCCTTCCCACCTGCCCACCCTCCAAACTCTAGCTCTTTCTCTTTTTCTCTCTCTTTAAAAGACAAACAGACAAATAAAAAGCAAACAAAACCAAAATAAAATAAAATGAACAGAAAAAAAGTAGAAGCAGGAGAAAGACACACACATACATACACCCCAAATCCATAAAACTCAAAACCAGAAACCATAATACATAAGCAAAAGTCCAGTGAGGTAAAAATAAAAAATTACTATTTTCCAAAAGAGTCTCACTGGGTATACAAACCACACGTAAGGGAAGGCCCCATGCCCAGAAGTAGATGGCTAACACCAAATAAACTCAATGTTAGTTTTGGATATTTTTGTCTCAAAATGCTTTATTTTTTATTTTATTCTACTGCTCAGTATATTCAAGATATTTTGCCTACTTATGAATCTGAAAGTTTTACATGGACAAATATCATCTGGTAACAAACATTTTTTTTCTAACTCTGTTTTATTTTTTCTTTTTGGTTTCTCATCTTATTGCTCAGACAAGACTGTGAGTACAGTAAAGAATGGAAATAATGAGAGGAATAACTTAGAATGAGACATGATTTTAGGGGGCAAGCGTCTGAGTTCTCACCATTAGCTTTTATGTTTATGGGTTCTTACATTTGCTCTTAAGGGGAGGAAGTTTCTTTTATTCTTTGACTTTTTGTCGAGACAGGATGGCAGAGTTGTCAAATGTCTTTCAGTCAATGTAGTCATCTGCGCTTTCTCTTGATCCTGTTGTTGTATTTGTTTATGCTGATTGATTTTCACTGTTGAAATAGCCTTGCAAATCTGAAATAATAGTTGTCTTGGTGTACATTCTATTTTATACATATTGGAATCTACTTACTGATATTTGTGGGAGATTTTTTGGTCTGTGTTTATATGGGGTGTTACTTTGTACCTTTTCAGCCTTATATTGTAGTAGATTGAATCTGACCTTGAAGAATAAGCGTGAGGAAGTCTCCCTCGTTCTCTTTTCTAGAGGACATTGTGCAGGGCTGGCATAAATTCTCCCACAAATGATGAGTAGACTTCACCAGTGAATTATTGTGGCCATGTTGTTTTCTTTTTGAAAAGTTACTATGGGTTTTAGTAGTTTGTGTCTCTCTGAAAATTTGTCAATGTGTCTATTTTAAGTCCGTGGCCAGGAAATTATCATGATTTTCTTTATGTTCCTTTTAATGTCTCTGGGCTCAGCAGTAATGGCTCTTCTTCTTCTTTTTTTAATTTTAACATTTTTATTTTATATTAATCACAGGTTATGTATTTTGTATCCCAGCCATAGCCCTCCCTTCTTCTTTTCTTCTTTTTTTAATAGCTTACTTTGTGTGGTCTTCCCGAGTGCTGGGATTACAGAACGAGCCACCACATCTAGAAATTTTTCTTTGTCCATTTTCTGTTAGTTTATCTTTTTGTTTAGAGTGACTGTCTTATAGATAAAGTTGTGTTTATTCTTTTTTAAGCTACTCTATCATCTTTTATTTGGCATATTTTCAATTCATATTTATAGCAATTATCAATGCACTCCATTAGAAGCGGTCATGCTCTCATTATTTTGTATTTATTTCTTTATCTGATATTATGTGGCTACTTCTGTACCAGTAAACACCTGTGTTTGGTTTGTTTGTTTGTTTCAATACTGGAAATTGAACCTAGAGTTTTTTTATATGAAAGGCAGTTGCTCTACCAAGAAGTTACTGTCCCTGGGTACATAAGACATCTTTAAAAATGCATTTCTTAGAATTCAGAAATTAGTTTGTTATCATAAATTTACTTTTAAACTTGATATTATGCCTTAAGACTTTATACATGTGCCTTAGAGTGAAGCACCCCTAGTTTCTCCTTAACAGCTTTTAGAATATGTCTGGCCTTCATTTAATTATCAATAAGCAATGATAGGCAAGCATGCTGCTATGATCATTATATTAAACAAAGTTCACATCAATTAATAAAAATGGAAGGTTATGTTTTATCTTTCTTTTCCTATTTACACTTTTATTTTCTGGATATTGTTTTCCTTCACTGTGAATAAAATCTTTCCCCATTACTTTCATGGTATGTCTGCTTGTGAATTCTTCCAGTTTCTCACCATCTGAAAAAAAAAATTCCTAATCTCCTCTCAATTTTGGAGTAAAATTTTGCCATACATTGAACTTAATGTCATTTTATTTTCCTTGCATGGAGATTAAATAAAGTCTGCTATAAGCCTTATTCTGTACAAGGGGAAGGTATATTCTTCTTCTGGCTACTTTCAAGATGTTAATCTTTAGTGTACTGCAATTTTACAAATATACATAGTATTTAGATTTGGTATTTGTTTTTTAAATTTGTGGATTGTTTTTTTTTAATTAACTTTTGGAAATTCTTAGATTGTCTCAGGCTTCTTGGTTGGTGTGTCTGTTTCCTCATTCTTTCTTTCATCCTGTTTCTTTGGCATTTCTGAGGTTTTATTGACCTGCCTTTGAGGTGAACAATGCTTGTAGCCTGTTAAGGCTTTCAGAGATTCTGTCAAATTTATTCTTCATCTGAGTGTGCCAGTTTTGATTCAGTGTTTCTCTTAGTTTTGTTTTTAGAATTTTCATCTCTGATAATATCACCTGTTTATTTTTTCTTCTTATGTCTGCTTTTGAAACTAGAGTCATTAGCATGTCAATATAGTTATTTCTCTTTCTGTGTAATAATCCCCAAATGTGTGTCATATCTGAGTTATTTGATGCCTGCTTTCTCTCTTCATTACTTTTCTTGCTTTTTAGATGTCTTATTTTCTGTTGAAGTTGGATATGTATTGTATAGTAGGAACTGTGGTGAGTAGGTTTTTAGTACGATATTTATGTTCATGTGGCCCTAAGTTGGCTTTCTTTTATGTTTTACATAACCATATTACCAGATATTGTAATTTCCCCTCTCTTCTGAACATGGAGCATCTCTCACTACTCCTCATGAAAATAAAGGTGTATCATGAGGCTTGTGTACCTCTAATACACTAGTAGTACTCCCTTAAACCGTAAGCTGTTGCTAAACAAGGTGGAGAAGAGTTACTGGGTAATTGAAATATCACTATTACAATAACCAAGGCCTTTGAGTATGTCTCTACAATGGTTCTTTTGCTTGGTCACATAGTAAAATGCAACAGAAGGTCTGAGAATAAGGTGTAGGCAAACATGTTTCTTGTAAAAACCTGTTTCCGTGCCTTATAGATTTCTCTTTCCTTCTTGTGGTGTGTGAGCGCATGCACAGGTATCATAGTCTCTATAAGAATAGAAGTCATTTTGAGTTAGAGTTCAACCTAATGAGCTCTTTTTAAATTAATCACTTCTTAAAAATCTCTGTCTCAAAATGCAGGCATACCCTGATGTGTGGGTTAGGGGACACAGAGTTTAACAGGACATGATCTGACCTACAGGAAACAAATTGCCCCTTCTGTTCCTCAGGGTAGCAGGAATGGTAGAGGGAACGTGTGTGAAGAAAATGCCTCTAACAAGTTTCTAGTACATGTTTTCATGATGTAGAAGAGCATTGTGTGTGGAAACAGAAAGGGCCTGTATTTTGAGAAGTAATAAAGGCTCTTTTGTCATCATTTGGTAGGGCTTTTGAGTGATGACTTTGGAAATGTGGGTCCCCCTAAGACTGCTTGGGCCAGAGTTTATTGTCATGAGTTTACTTACCTTTTGGAAGCTTCTCAGCAGCACCATGTAAGTCTTTTTAGCCACTCAGCTCCAACGACTCCTGTTTTCATTAGAAAGATCTTGGATCCCTAGACCAGCATTCTCCAGAATTCAAAGTATCCATTTGTTCTTCAAATGAAATTCTTTTATGGCTCTGAAAAATATATTATAATTTTCAGTTTGTCCAAACTGGTCTTGTTGTAAAAAAAGAAATTTCATTGATTTATTTTATGTTTCAATGAGGCAACAAGCGGTACAAATATCTACCCAATGTCACTCTAGGTGTTAATGTAAGGGTGATTTCAGTTGAGAATAAGGTTTAAACCTTCAGACTGAATAAACAGATAGCCCTTGATAAGTGGTGAACAGCATTCCATTATTAAAAAGAAAAGCCAACATTTCTTGGAATATGAGAGAGCTTCCCTATTGTATGACTGCCGTGCTATCTTAGTTTCTTTCCTTTGCTGTGATAAAATTCCTGGCAAAGGCGACTTAAGGGAGAAGGGTTTATGTGGCTCACAGTTCAGTGTTACCATTCCTCTTAGCAGGGAAATCAAAGTGGCAGGAACCTGACGCTGTAAATCACTTCACATTTACATTCAATAGCAGAGTGTAATTAATGAGTGCAAGTACTCAGCTTGTTTTCTCTACCTCATTCAATCTAGGGCTCAGCCCATAAAAATAGTAAGGTATGTGTTCCTACCTCAATTGATCCAATTAAGAACATTACCCAGGCACACCCACAGGTCAACACAATCTTGACAATTTTTTCATTTTATTCCTATGTAATTGTAAATTGTGTCAAATTGACAGTTAAGCTATAATGTCTGCCTTACTGTTAACACTAAAACACCGAACCTCTCTGGGTCACTACCCTGGTGGGGTTAATGCAGCTGGGGTTACATTTTCAGTTGTCCACGGTTCCCAGCTTGACAAGTCACACAGCACATCAACTTCTTAGTATACAAGACTATATAAGCCAATCCTTTATTTATTTATGTAAGCCAAGCCCTCTCATCAGAATCTCTCTCTTTCCTCACACACACAGACACACACAAACACACGTACACACATGTGCATGCATGTACACACACAGGTGGTGCTTTTTCTCTGGAGGACTGTAATACAGAAGAAGTTCTATAAAAACTAGAAGTGAAGACGGTAATCTTACCGATATATGTTAATTATCCTATTTATGTAGAATTAAAAATGCAGGGGCTGGAGAGAGGGCTCAGCAGTTAGGAGCAGCGGTGCACTGGCGGCCCTTCCACAGGATCCGGGTTCTAGTCTCGGCACCCACACGACAGCTAACAATTATCTGTATCTACATTCCCAGGAATCCCTCTCCCTCTTCTGGCCTCCATGGGCAATGCATGTCCAGACATGCACACAGGCAAAAAGTCATATACATAAAATTAAAATATATAAATAAATCTCAAATGTTTCTTAAAAATTTATGGACAGCCTACAACCACTACAATTAGACATTACTTTTTCTCTGTTATGTGTAAAATTCCAACATTTCTTTACTCCTCTTTCTGATTTTACATTTTTATTCATTCAAATTTAGCACAGTTTCTGTGCTAAACATAAATGGCTGTTTGTTTTGTCTGAGTTTAGCACTGTATTATATTATATTTTGGACTATAAATTTTTGTGTTAAATTTCAGTGATATTGTATTTTTTCATAATTACTTGGATTTAACTCTTGAGTTTTACATGTTGCACCATTCAGCTTCTGCTCTTTCTACAGTGACTTAGTATATTTGGACTGATGTCTTAGACAGCTGAAATCTGTCTATATATATATATATATATTCAGGAAAAGATTCATGGTAATCTTAATTCTTTTCTTCCTTCCTTCTTTCTTTCTTTCTTTCATTGACACAGGTTTTTTCTGTGTAGCTTTGGCTATCCTGTGTAGCTTTGACTCACTTTATAGATCAGGCTGGCCTCAACAAAGATCTGCCTGCCTGAGTGCTGGGATGCCAGGCATGTGCCACTGCTTGGTATAAGCTTAATTCTTAAGTTCTTGAATGACTAAGAATATCCATGTTGCCTTCACATGCAATTATCAATTGATATGTCCATAAAATTCTTGTACTCAGTTTCATTTAAGGATTCTGAACGTGGCCCTATGACCTTCACTGTTTGATACACAGAAGAGCTTAATGCTCCAAAAGATTTCTTTTCCATAGTAGGTAGTGCCTGGTTAAGTCCAATATTTTTTTATCCTTGAATTTAAAATTTTAGATACATTTAGATGTTGATATTCTCCCATTGATTTTGCTTGTAATACCTAAACACTTTAATTTTTATTTATATCATTTTATTTTTATGTACATGGGTGTTTTGACTGCGTGCATGTCTGTGCATGAAATACATATAATAAAGATTAACATAGATATGTAATACAAAGAATAAATATACAAGAAATAAGAAATATCTGTATATATGTAGATAAGTTCAAAGATATTTATTATTATTGTATTCCTTTTAACTTTAAATATATATGAAATCAGACTCTACATGTTTCTGAGTCTCTTTGGTTTTCCTGTGTTTGAGACTTGTACATAGCTATAACACACAGGCCTAAACATTCACTGTATTGTGCCAAAATGTGACCCATTTTGTAGCAGCCACTACTACTTTCAATACTAATATTCAGAAGTTAGCCATGGCATAGGTTATATATGTCCTAGAAACTAGAAACATTTAACCACTCAGACAAGTTCTTTGAGGTACGTACCATTTACTATTCAATGTTGCAATGAGAGGGTCAAGTTTCTTGATTAAAGTACAGAAATTTTAAGGGTAGTAGAAATTGTAGCTATGCCTGCAATCATGCTGTCACAAGGGGCAGAAATGAGCTAATTTTGTTTGGTGCTTATGCGTCTCAACCCATGAACACACTGAGTTTCAGTAGTTTTATGTTTTTTTCATGGCTGTTTGTTTTGTCTGTGTTTTTGAATTGTAAAATAATGTTTCTCATTGAATGTTTTTTCCCACTTGAGTTACATGCATGCATGTCTGTTTTTATAATTTAATTATGTGTTGTGGCTTTTTGCTACTTGACCACAAGCAGTTAGCTGTAATAGTGAATATGTTAACATTCCTATATTATAATTTGATTGTTCATGTCAGTTCTGGGTCATCTCATACGTATTAATGTTTCTCCTCATAGATCATGTTTCTCTGTTTCTTTCCATGACAGTTCATTCTAATTTAGATGCAAAGCTTTATGTTGGTACAAAGTTCCTTTGAAATGTATACGCCTTACCCTTGTTCATTCAAATGATGATTTCTCCCCAACCCCCTCTGGTTTCAACCGGGATATTGTATTGTGATACTTATTCTAAACATTCTGTCTCGACTCTGTGTAAACAGGACAAAATAAAGCAACTGGCCACAATGTTGAGCAATGGGAGGAGCTGGAGGCAGGAAAGAGTGAGACAAAAAGGAAGAGGAGAGCTAGGAGAAGGCAGAGCTGGAGGAGAGATCATGGAGCAAGGGGGAGAGATGGACTGGACCTAATATATCACAAAAAGCAAGTATAATGTGGGAAATCTAAATGTTAGGAAACTCTGAGGGCTTGGAGGTTTAGGAGGGAGTAACTATTGCCCAACATTGTGTTCTAGGTCAACTAAATAAACCCAGTCTCTGTGTGGTAATTTGGTCATACAGCTGTTCAGGACTAACAGCAAGCTTTACCAGAAGATATTTCAATAGTAAATATTCATAGTTACTTAAAACAGCTTTAAGAACTTGTTGATGCTGATGATTTTTGCAATTGGATAATTTGATATGTAAGTATTTTTGACATTGATCTGGGACAAAGTCAAGTCACTTGGAAACCTGAATGCTTCTCTAAAGGCTTCTTCAGGATATCTCAGTAGCCTATGAAGTCTAGAGCTAATCCCTGTCCACTGAGGCAGCTCCCCTGTGGGTTCCATTCCCAAAGCTTCAACAGCTATGTGAGTTTCTGGTCTGGGTGTCACTGAACCACCTGTATCTCAGCCAGGTTCTGGCTACTGTTCTTTTTAATCCTTGTGAATGTTTACAGTTTCACGACTTCAGGAGGGTCCTTTCATGTGCATAGAACAGAGTTCCTTCTTCATACACATCTGCTTCTTGCTCTTTAATCTGCCCTGCAAGCATGAGCTGCCTCCATTTCCTTGGACTTTCAGCTGTCATGTATCACCTCTGATGGACTACACCAGGGTTGCTATACCTATGCAATCCCATTTAGAAATCTTGAAGTAGGGGGCAGAACAGTTAAAGTGCTCCCTTCCGTTGTTTGCTATTATCTAGGAATCTGTCCTCAGCTGATGTGTATCTGGCACCTCCAAAATTATTTGATTTAAAAACAATTGCCTTTTTTTGTGGGAGGTAAAACTAATTCTCACCATTTTGTTTTGAACTGAAGTAGTAACTGTCCTTGTACTTAAAAAATAGATTATGTCCTTATTTTTGAGATTTGATAGATCTTCATGTATTCTGGATAGAATTCTTTAATCAGAAATGCAATCTGCAAATATTTTCTCTGATGTTATCTTTTCATTATTTTAACCCTTAGAAGAAGTTCTAAATTTTAATAAAGTTTGAATTACTCATTCTTTTAACACAGACAGCTTTATATCTGTCTAAAAATCCTTTGCCAAAGTCAAAGACATAAATATTTTTCTCCGATTTTTTTTGTTGGAGAAGTATTAACTCTGTTTTATAATTGGCTAATTTAAAGTTAACTATCATATAATATGTAGCTGCATATGATTTTTTTAATATTAATTTTTGCTGTCATTTGTTCAAAAGACTAGTATCTCCTCATCAAATTTCTTTTCCATATTTGTCAAAGATCAGTTCGCTGTATTGGATGGTCCATTTCTGGACTAGCTATTCTGATGCTCTGACATGCTCTGTAGTCAGTCTGCGAAGCTTTATGCAGCAAAACGAAGTTTTCCTAATGAGTCTTAAATCAGGTGGTAGAACCTCTCACTTTATATCTTCAAACTGTTTGACATTTCTACTTTCTTTCCTTTTAATATAAGCCTTGGAATCCTATTATTTTCTAAGCAACAGTTGCTGGGTTTTGCAGGGGCAGGGGAGGAATTGTAACAAATCTATACAAATATATTCATAAGATTTCACTCCTTAGTAATATTGAGACTGCACTCTATGAGGAAAAAGGCTATAATTCTTTACTTAGGTCTTTGATTCTTTTGCTGTTTATAGCTTTGAACATATATACTTTGCACATATTTTATATTTATATGTAAGATTTTTTGATAACATTTAAATAGGACATTAAAATTTTTCTGATGCCATTTTCTCATCAGCAGTGAATAATGTTTCAACAGATCTGTAAAATAATATATTTTTGTCTCCAGAACTTACAGAATCATTTATTAATTCTAGGAAGTGTTTTTGTAAGTGGAGAGAAGACATTTTTATTTCTTCCATTCCAAGGATCCTTCTCATGTTCTGCTGCACTGGTCAGTAGTTTTAATACACTATTAGAAAGACGTGAGGACAAAGAACATATCTGACTTGTTCTCAAATTATGAGGATATATAGACATTTACTATGAAGAATGATATTACTTCTTGTCTGCTCCCTCCCCCTCCCCCTCCCCCTTCACTCTTCTCCCTTTTTCTGCCTCCTCCACTCCCCTCCTTTGTTTTAATGGTGATAATCTTTATTATGATTGATTCAGTATGCATATACACATTCTTTTTCTTTTTTATTTATATTTTTATAAATTATAGTTTATTCACTTTGTTTCCCACCTGTAGCTCCGTCCCTCCTCCCTTCCTAATCCCACCCTACCCCCTTCTTATCCACCCATGCTCCTCCCCAAGTCCACTGATAGGAGTGGTCCTCCTCCCCTTCCTTCTAATCCTAGTCTATCAGGTCTCATCAGGAATAGCTGTACTGTCTTCCTCTGTGGCCTGGTAAGGCTGCTTTCCCCCCTCAGGGGAGGTAATGAAAAAGCAGGCCAATCAGTTCATGTCAGAGACAGTCTCTGTTCCCATTACTAGGGAACCCACTTGGAGACTGAGCTGCCATGGGATACATCTGTGCAGGGGTTCTAGGTTATCTCCATGAATGGTCCTTGGTTCAAATATCAGTTTCAGAAAAGACTTCTGTGCCCAGATTTTTTGGCTCTATTGCTCTCCTTGTGGAGCTCCTGTCCCCTCCAGGTCTTTCTATCTCCCCCTTCTTTCATAAGATTCCCTGTACTCTGCCCAAAGTTTGGCTATAAGTCTCAGCATCTGTTCTGATACCTTGCAGGGTAGAATCTTTCAGAGGCCCTCTGTGGTAGGCTCCTGTCCTGTTCCCTGTTTTCTCTCTCTTCTGATGTCCATCCTCTTTGCCTTTCTGAATGAGGATTGAACATCTTACCCAGAGTCTTCCTTCTTGATGACTTTCTTTAGGTGCACAGATTTTAGTATGTATATCCTATATTATATATCTAATATCCACTTATGAGTGAGGATATACCTTGTGTGTCTTTCTGCTTCTGGGATACCTCTCTCAGGATGATTTTTCCAGTTCTCACCATTTGCCTGCAAATTTCATGATTTCCTCGTTTTTAATTGCTGAGTAATATTCCATTGTGTAAAAGTACCACAATTTCTGTATCCATTCTTCAACTGAGGGACATCTGGGTTGTTTCCAGCTTCTGGCTATTAAAAATAAAGCTGCTACAAACATGGTTGAGCAAATGTTCTTGTTGTATACTTGAGCATCTTTGGGATATATGCCTAGAAGTGGTATAGCTGGATGTTGAGGAAGTACTATTCCTAATTGTCTGAGAAAGCGCCAGACTGGTTGTACAAGTTTGCATTCCCACCAGCAATGGAGGAGGGTTCCCCTTTCTCCACAACCTCTCCAGCATGTGCTGTCATTTGAGTTTCTGATGGGTGTAAGGTGAAATCTCAGGGCTGGACTATAGAGCAACAATACTAAAAACTGCACGGTACTGGCATAGAAACTGACTGGTTGATCAATGGAATCGAATAGAAGACCCTGAAATAAACCCACACATTTATGGACACCTGAGTTTTGACAAAGAAGCCAAAACCACACAATGGACAAAAGACAGCATTTTCAACATATGGTGCTGGTCTAACTGGATGTCTACATGTAGAAAAATGCAAATAGATCCATACTTATTACCCTGCACAAAACTAAAGTCCAAGTGGATTAAAGACCTCAACATAAAACCAGACACACTAACCTGGTGGAAGAAAAAGTGGGGATGAGCCTTGAACACTTGGCACAGGAGACAACTTCCTCAACAGAACACCAATAGCACAGGCTCTAAGAGCAACAATCAATAAATGGGACCTCATGAAACTGAAAATCTATGTAAAACAAAGGACACTGTCGTCAGAACAAAATGACTGCCTACAGATTAGGAAAGGATCTTCACCAACCCTATATCTGACAGAGGGTTAATATCCAGAATATATAAAGAACTCAAGAAGTAAGCATCAACAAATCAACTAATGTAATTAAACAATGGGGTACAGAGCTAAACAGAGATTTCTCAATAGAGAAATATAGAATGGCAGGGAAATACTTAAAGAAATGTTCAATGTTCTTACTCATCAGGGAAATGCAAATCAAAATGCTCTTCTCCTTTAAACACTTCTTATCAGGTTAAGTAATCTCTTTTCTTATGTTGTGGCTGATTTTATTATTATTATTATTACTACAATGTTGGTGATTTTTGTTTTGTCTAATATTCCTTTTGCATTCTTTGAGATAATCATACTTTTGAACTTTAATCTGGAAATATAGTGGAGAATTGTTTTTAAATATCCAGGACCATTTTAAATTTGTTCCTCCTGGAGCTTCCTGGACTTTCGAGGATGTACAAACCTAAAGATGTGCTCTTTGGAGTAGCTTCTGATTTTTTAATCTCGGTCACAGACAGAGTTCTTGTTTCACAATGAATGCATTTTTTTAGTTCTTGTTTCACAATGAATGCAACATTTTTCCTGAAAGTAAAAGCTTTTCATGGTGCCCAGCAATGTGGGACCTTAAGTTCAGGTTTCGGACCTGCAAGAGTCCAGTGGCACATGGCCAATCATTACCACTGTGTTCTTTGACTCTGTGTGTGTGCGCGTGTGCATGTGCGTGTGTGTGTGTGTGTGTGTGTGTTTGTGCTCATGCTTGCATGCTTGTACACATATTTTCTATTCTCTCTTGAGAACTGTAAACTGTTTTCCAATGTCCTTTGTCTCTCCCATTTAATCATCTAGACTGCCAAGGCTATTGGCTGCTCTCCACAAACTGACAGGAGGCGATTGTGGTTTTTCAATCCTTGATATTTTTTCCCTTGAATCGTTAGTATTGCAAGAAAGCAATTTAAGTATCTTTCCCAGACTTTTGCCATTTTGTTGGTGTTTGTTTGAGTGCCTTTTGAGAAGATTTAAACCACTGAACTGGCAAAATGAGTTGTCCTGGCCTATAAATTGTTATGGCTTTATTTAATCATTTGAATATCATCTTCCTTTAACTGTAACTCTTTAGAACGATAAATATTCTTTAAATGTACTTATTTTTCAACAGTTTCATATACAGGTACAATTTATTTTAGCAATTTCTACCTCATCACCCCATCTTATTCCCTTCCCTCTTGTTGAAACTCCTCACTTCCCAAGAATTCTGTCTCCATCATATGACTCTCTGTGTGTGGCCCAGTAAATTTGATGAGGGTTGTTTGCTTGAGCATAGGTAGAAAATCATTTACTGGAGCATGGGCTACCGCTCAGTAGCTGCACCGTTGATTAGACTAACCTAAAGAGACATCCATCTTTAGGTGGAGCAATTCATGGATAGTCTATTTATCATTACAACGATTAGACCTCTCTTTATCTGAGCTGTCTCTAGCCTGGATCTTCTGTTGGTTCTAGTCAGTCATCTTTCCTGAGATAATAGTTTCATGCCAATGGCATGAGAAGTCCAGGGTGCCCCGAAAGTGGCTGTAGCTTGAAGCTCACTTGGATTGCCAAATGTTTCATGTGAAATATTATCTTCAGCCTTCCTTTGGGACCTGGGAGCTTCTGAATCATCAATAACCAAGGGTGTGTAGATAAAAAGTTCAAATTCTCAAGGACCCTTTTTGCTTCTAGAACAATTTTCTTTTGTCATAGTTTTCACTTTTTTTGAGAGTTTTATACATGTGTACAATATGTCTTGATCATACCCCTCTGTTCCCATTCCAACTCCTTCTCTTTTAGCTCTTCTTAGACCTAAACTTAATATGTCTCATCTCCAACTTCATGTCCTTTTTTTCTTTTAAAAACAACCTACTGAGTCTAATTAGTTTTTCCCATGTGCACATGCATGTGGGGCCTTCCACTGGAGTGTGATAATCTACAAAGAGCTACCCTTGAAGAAAACTTCTTTTCTCTCTCTTGGCAGCCATTGACTTCTACTGACTCCTCTGCTAGGGCTCTGGCCTCATGAGCTCTTCCCCAACCCATGTTAGCCCTGAATGGTTTATCCTCCTCCCCAGGCCTTGTGCAGAACAACCACAGCTGCTGTGAAATAATGAATGCAATATCCATGTCCTGTCCTGAGGACACTTTTGCAGGAGTCCCCAGAACCTTTGGCTCTTACAGTATTTTCACCGATTTTTCCATGTTGCTGATATAGGCATCCCATTTATAGCTGAGCACCCTAAAAATAAGTGTTTTGTGCTTATTGTGAATATGGGATCATGAGCTCCAGAAGAGGAATATGTGTGCTTTATTTTTACCATATCCCCAATTAATACATTGGCACCAACCTCATGTAATATTAATTGAAAGGGCAGCTAATGTCCTAGATGTTGGCTGAAATGATTTGTTTCCTCTTACTTCTCAGCATCTACTGCCTACCTCTAACCTAGAAGCTCTTTACCATTCCATATTTCTTCTAGTCCATGTGTAGGCCACTTAAGTTTTTATCAACTTTGTTTCATTTGTAAGTTCTTGGATTTTTGTTACACTCTCAACTGTTAGCATTTGGAAGTGAAGTGTCTAATCCTAGGTAAGCCCATCAGAGATCACCACATGGGTACGCTTAAAGCCAAAAAGAAGGTCTCAATCAGTGGATGCACAGGGAACTTGCTCAAATCATGTAGCCCTGAGCATTGCCGCTTTGTCTTTTATGCACATAAACCAAATCCTGGTTGGCACACTTCATTTAGCAAGAAGTGGTACTACAGAAGCCAAAAAGGAAGGATAGTACATTTAGGACTTTTTACTTGGGAACTTTGCTGGAACTGTGGGGTATGTCTTTGTTCCCATTTTTGCAGGGGCTGGGTTCTAAGGGCCTGTTACATGTTCCCACCATAGAATGATCCCACCATCATAAGTGAAAACATTGGCTCTTTGGTGTGATTTTTTTCTGTTTGCTCTTTTTCCCAGTTGGAAGAGGGTTCTTGTGCAACACATTAGAATCCTACCCACTTAGCTCATGTTGACACGAATACACACATCATTTCACTGTTGTTATCATTTTTTTCTGTCTTCTGGAAATAATATACCACCTCTTATTTAATTCACAATGCTGTTTCAGTATTACCCAGTCTTCTGTTTCCTGCTTATTTATAATTATTTTTGTTTGGACATTTGCTCAACTATGTTTGTAGCTGCTTTATTTGTAATAGCCAGAACCCGGAAACAACCCAGATGTCCCTCAGTTGAGGAATGGATACAGAAATTGTGGTACTTTTACACAATGGAATACTACTCAGCAACTAAAAAGGAGGAA